>JASXTE010000018.1:8362500-8962500 GCA_030280995.1 Hemileia vastatrix | reverse complement strand
TAGTTTGATATAGCTGAATTATCCACCTAGAGTTCATCCAAACCACAGGTACACAATTTTTTATCTTCAAAAAACAATCAATTAAGTACAATTTATGCCTGACGGCTCTCATTTTCTTCAACATCTCTACTGGCCTTTGATATTAGCAATAATACTTGGAGTTTGTTTTTCATATTTGATTGCTTTAAATTAATTTTTTATTCCTCATATTGCTCTTGGATATCAATTAATAATTTTTAAATTAAATTATTTTAATATTTTTATACATTTTTTTAATAATATTATAAAAGGTGTAACATCACTCAGTATGCATTTGGCACACAATTTTTGCTATACTTATATAATTAATAATATAATCAAGACAAAATATTAATCAAACAATATGTATGAGTGAGGCACAAAGATAAAATACCAGTAGACATGTTTGTAAGAAATACCAGATGAACTGAAGAAAAATTCTACCCCAGCCACTCTCCATCATAGAAGTGTCCAGCACAAGTTCAGCCAAACTTGTGCTGGACACTTTTGGTCATGTGCAGTCAGATGGGATCAATTCTCTGTATGGCAACAAAAAAATTTTTTATCAAATTTCACGAGAAGTAGTTTGGTTTAGCTGAATTATCCACCTGCTGTTCTGCCCAATATCAGGTGTATAATTTTTTATCTTTAAAGAAAAGGTCACTTATTACAATTAAGCCCTGATGGCTCCCATTTGCTTTAACACCTCTAATGGCTCTTGATAGCAGGAATTTTACCAGTATTTTTTTCATATTTTAACTCTTTGACTTTTATTTTACTCATTTATTCCTCTTTTTACTTTTAAATTTCTATTTAATTTTTGTAAAACTAATCCTTTCCATATTTATTTACGTCTATTTTAAAAAATTATTGAAGGTATAACTTCACATGGTATGCATTTGGCACACAAGTTTTTGCTATACTAATAACATTAATAATATAATGGTGATAAAATATTAACCGGATGATAAATATGAAAGATAAAGACTGATCAAATACCAGTAGACATGTTTATGAGAAATACAAGATGAAGGAACTGAAGAAAATTTCCACCCAAGCTACTCTCCATCATAAAAGTGTCCAGCACAAGTTTGGCCGAACTTGTGCTGGACACTTTTAGTCATTTGCAGTCAGATGGGATCAATTCTCTATATGGCAACAAAAAACATTTTTTTATTAAACTTCACTACAAGCAGTTTTGTTTAGCTGAATCATCCACCTGTTGTTCTTCCCAACCTCAGGTGTATAATTTTTTATCTTTAAAAAAAAGGTCACTTATTACAATTCAGCCCTGATGGCTCCCATTTTTTTCAACACTTCTACTGGCTCTTGAGAGCAAGAATTTTACTAGTATTTTGTTTTTCATAATTGATCTCTTTGAGATTAATTTAACCTTTTTATCTCTCATATTGCTTTTGTATATCAATTTATTTTTTGTAAAACAAATCATTTTCATATTTTTTTACCTTTATTTAATAATATTATAAAAGGTGTAACATCACCCGGTATGCATTTGGCACACGAGTTTTTGCTATACTTATAATATTAATAACATAATGGTGACAAAAATCAATCAAATGATAAATATGAGTGAGGCACAAAGGTCAAATACTAATTAATCAATAGTTCTTTTTAATATTATAAATTTTTTGATTAAATAAAATGGTAATAATGAATTATATTTTTCATCCACAATTCCACTCTAATGATTCCCACTGCACAAAAAGGGTTCACTTGGTCCTTTCTTTACTGCTTGTGCATATATTTTATTGCCCACAGTACTACAATTTTTTGTAGTGATTATCCCACATCTGATTCAGGAATATTTTTAAACAATATAAGTTTTTTTTACAAAAGACCTTATCATATCCAATATCCCACAAAAAATACAACCTGTTTTTGTATTAAAGCCCGTTAATTATTAAGAAATTGTTAAAATAATTAGATTAAACCCTGGCACAGCTAGATCCATACCAACCGACCTAAAGTCTTTTCAATATTGAAAACAATTAAATAAAATTATGATATCATACTGAATTATGGGCACCAACCATAATTCAGCACTTCTCATTTGCTCTGCTACCAAATGAGTGCATGTAGCATTTTTCTAACGTCGGACTGTTTTTCTTCCTTCCCTCACACCTTTAGTCCAGAATGAAAATTTAGTATGAGTTTTGGTCAAAATGGTTTGCCAGTGTTATCTGTATGCAATATGAATTCATATTGCATATTTCTATTTATGCATAAAATATACTCGTTAAGCAACATTTTTTTTTGCATTTTTCAATCATTATGCATATTTATGCATATTCATATGCATATTCATTATACAGATTTATATGCATATTAATATATTTTATTCATATACATATATGCACCTTTTTTTCATATTCAATATGCATATTTTTATGCATATTTTTATGCATATTAAATTTGCATATTTTTTATGCACAATCACTATGCATATTTTTTATGCATATTTTTATGCATATTTTTTATGCATATTTATTCTTCATAGTCATTATGCATACACTTTGGATAGGCATTTCACATCAATTTTTAGCATGCAATAAGTATCCACCATGCAAATTCAAATGCACATGCATCTATATCATACACGCAACATATATTCAAGTTTAATATTTGAATATTAAGGTATGCTAAGTGATGTTGTTCAACCTTTTGCCAAACCTGAGATTAACTGATGTTCAATGTGGTTCTTAAGCTCTGCTCAAGGAGGGATTGTTCTGGATTCAATCTGTGACAGTTTATTTTTTCAATGTTTTTTCATCAGATTTAAAAACATCTTTCTGACAGTTTTAGGATGGTTTCCCAACAGTTTCCTGACAAATTCCTAATAGTTTCAAAAAGAGGGAACTGCTAGCAGTTCACCCCCAGATTTCCCGTGGTGAATGTGCTATTATTATTTGAAAAAAAATTTCCCTTACACTAGTGGTTTGATAAATTGAAGTGTTGAATATAGCTGGATATGTTTCAACTTCTTCATCTTTATAGAGCTCTAAACATTGATCTTTGAGTTCAGCAAGTAGGTTATGAAGTATAGTGCAACACAGAATCTAGTTGATCACTGCCTTCACTTCAGATATCTTTCAAAGAGCATTTCATAATTCCCTTTAACTAGAAACATAAACTTTCAAGATTCCAATAAAATGTTGAATATTGTCTCTTTACTTTTACCAATGATTTTTGAACTTAGAATTTGGGCTGTCTTCTGAAGCTGTTCTCTAAAAAGCAGGAAGTACATACTTTTAATTCACATAAGCAAAGTATTACAGTAGATACTGATCTTCAACAAAGAATTTTTCATGTTCTTTTGAAACTTGAATTCCTTGGAAGATATAAGAATGATGAAATGATCCTGGATAGCCAGAAAAAATGATGATTTTTTTTAATTGAAATCACATATAATCTGAACAGAAATTGAATATATATAGAGAAGATTTGGAATGAAAAATAATGAAAGGAATTAAAAATTAGCTATCTGTTTTTTTAAAAAAGAGATTGTTTCCCCCTTGAGCAGGTTTCTGACTCAAAGATATGGTTTTACATTGAACAACACCAATACATCCTGGGAATCACTCTGCTTGAATAACCTGAATTGATTTAACTCACTCTTCTTTTTTGGCCAGATGAGATGATGAGATATAAAGAAGTTTATAGAAGTGATGAATATTTTTTATAAGCGTTAACAAAACCATACCTCAAATCAAATACCTTTTCTAAAATTTTCAATTAAGTGCTATTACCATTGGAGTCCAAAAGTCATTGAGTGATGGCCAATTCAATTGGAGGATCACATTATTTTTTTTGAGAATTATTGTAAAAGAAAAGATGATCCTGAATAAGTTCAAGAAATTTAAGTATAAATTTCTGGGAAGTCCTGAAAAGATGTATAAAACTGGGCTCAGATAGGTCTAGGAGTGTTGGATGGTGTATTTTGGGGTATGAAGTACTTGGGGCTTTCTTGGAATAAGGTAAGATTTCCTTACAATTTTTTATAAAAAAAATTTTCTTCAAAAACAGAATCAGACTCAAAATCAGAGTTCAAGTGCAGATCAAGAGTTATCAAAGTCATTGATTGATGTAATTTATCACAATTTGAGAGCAAGGAATTCATTAATCTTATATGGTATTAAAATGTTTATGTTGTACAATATTTTAAGTTATAAAGTGTTATGCTGCAGAGTGCTGCATAATAATGGAATGCTGTTGACAAATCAGTGAAATCTGACTTTGCCATGAAATCAGAGCTTTTCATTGAGAAATGTGGATTTGAGTGAAATAATTTAATTATTTCACTTTTGAAATAATCCAGTTTTGGAGCTAATTTGTTTTCGAAATTGGTGTAAAAAATCCTATAGTACTAGCTATAGGCCTTGAACATGGGAGTTCTAGAGAAACTAAATAGGAAAACCCCTGACCCTTTAGAAAAATACAAGTGAGATTTACTTTCTGGTTAAATTGAGTCTGGTTTGATAAAGCTTTTTTCCAACACACTTGACCTCTTTCTGAGCCAAGAAAGTAGTCCCCAGACAGACTACCAGACCAAAGAACTGATATTTAGACCAATGGCCACACCAAAGAAAACAATAATACTTGATGTAGGCTTCCAATCCACAACAGAGACAGAAATAATACTTGATATAGCCTGAAAGACTATACCAGAGTAACAGTGACGAGAGTTGAGGTTAAGTAAGAACTAAAATTTTCACAACCCAGCGAAGAAAACACAAAGAGTGAAGCCAGAGATTCAGATATCCCAGATGGTAGATGATCTTTTCTAACTTACTTTTTCTATCTCACACACAGACCCCCTAACTAGATACCCATCTTGATCCAGATCTCCTAGCTATCTACATGCATAAAATAATCTCTAGAGACTTCACCACTTTCAGGTGTGTGGGCTGCCCATAGGTGGGAAGCTGCTTCTAGGCCTGAAAATGCTGAAAAATAACCAAGTAACCTCTAAAACCACAAAAAAACACAACTACTCATAGAAAACAGCTAATCACACATAACACACACCAAAGTTATGAGAAAAGATAGGAAAATAATCTGAGACATAGTAAGTTACCCTAACATAATCCTACAAAAATGCAACTAAACACCTAAATAATAACAAAACACCAATACTAAGCACCTTTACCCCAACTAAACCCTACATACTAAATACCCCCAAACACACATTTCAAAGGCCTATGTATCTTTGGAAACCACATCCTCCCTCCAATAAAGAATGTCCTCATTCCTCATCCCCTAACCACCATTTTCACACACCTCTCCAGACAAGCCTCTGACATTGGCCCTTACCAATGCTGCATTGAAAAAAATCTCATATTTTTAATGACTGAGTCACTACACATCTATAGAACCTCTTGTGATGCTTTCCATTCCAGAATAAAACAATTTCATAGACCTGGTCCACTATCCTCTTCTTCAGCTTCCTCCTCTTCTTGGCCTTTTCCATCCTATTCAACAAAAAAAGTCCAGACCTTCTATCACCATTCCAAAAATAATCAAAAGACTCCATTCCTCAAAAAAAAAGCCTATAAATTGTTCAGCCTCTTTTTCCTGTTATCATCCTGAGTCCTCAAGAGTTAGGAATCCTTTTCTCTCTGCTAGACTAGACTGACAATTTTCTCAGCCTCTCTTCCACCAGCTATTGATGATGATGACAATGTAGGAACCATTGAAACACCACCCCTGAACTCAATTCCTCTTTGCAAAGAAAAATTTCAACATCATACCCACAAACAAAAACAGATCCTCCTTTCTTGCTTCCAATCAAATCCTGCAAAGGACCAACAAGACATTGATAAGAGTAGGAACCTCATTAAACATTTCAAGGCCAATTTGAAATATTTTGCCTCCTTCCTTGATACCCTTCTTTAAATACACTAGATCTTGAGTTTGACTTAGAGAAGAAAATATAATCACATCCTTTATAGGATGTCACCACCAAAAAACCCAAATTTTAAAGTCCTGGGGGACTATCCTCATTTTAAAACCTGGGGAACTCAAAAACCCAAAGTTATCAGTCTTTGTTGACTCAAAACCTAGATCATAAACCCAGAACCAGAGATCAACCACATTAATACAAATAGAAAAGTCTAACATTCTAGGGTATATTGAATAGAGCTTCTATTGGCCGGTTGTCTAGAAGAAGGAGGAGGAGAAGATGAAAAAGGGACAGGAGGAGGGGAAACTATAAGATATTATAAATATGAGTAATAATAATATAATATTTGTAGTTTGAGAAGAGAGGACGATGAGGTAATTTAGATAGTTGACAAAATTGTAATATATTATAATTAATAGTTATATTCAATGCACGACAGTCAATGATAGTTATTATTAGACTTAAAGCAACCTATAGTTATTTATATATTATTTAAATTAGATATATAGAACTAATAAAAATAGTAAATAAAAGTAGTATATTTAAAATATGCTCAAGTGAGTGTATAATAAGTAATGAGCTACCAGAGAGGGTTCCAAAGCCCTTTTATAGGTAGGAGGACATTCTGGAGCATTCCAATAGTATGTACAAAAAAGTAAAATAATGTGAAGCAAATAATTAAAAGAATCTAATTAAAAACATAAAAAATAAATCCGTGAATAAACAAATTTTTTTCCCATCATAAAATTCTAAAAAAGAATAGAATTAATATAACAATTAACTATGTGAGCTTGAAAAATGAGAACTGTGAGAAAGAAATCTAAAGAAGAAATACAAATAGCTAAAAAGGTTGAATTAAAACAAAAGGAATTATTTTTACGCTTTTAATAAATCTTAATTCAGTATAAGAAAAGGTAATTTAATTATTTTAACTATTTCAAGTAATTTAATTATTAAATTAATTGAAACAGCTAATTAATTTAATAAAGTAACTTATTTAAAATGAGAAATTAAATTTAATCATATTAAATAAATTTTTTTAATTAATTTAGTAATTTTAGTGACACAATTAAGGGTCAAGGAAGCGCCCAATATTTATGGATAGTATTATATGATCAGTTGTATATAGTTTATATAAATTTTATTATTGAAATTATAATTACAGTGTAAGTTAAATTTACACTTATAATATAACTTTAAATAATTAATTTATACATACAAATTACGCCATGATATTATAAAATATTATATTTGTTTATGAAATAAAATTTATTTAATAATAAAATTAAGTATAGTAATTATTTTATTTATTCATAAAATATTTATAATTTTATTTTAATAATTTTTTGTAATTACATAAATCTATTCCTTTATATGATTGCAGTAATTTATTGTATAAATTACTGGACTCCTGAGATAGCCTGGCTGACAGCTTCCAGCTCATCAATTACCCCCAAAATTTCCTTTGCTAAATTCAGAGGCTCCCCCTGTGGATACCCTCTTCCAATCTTCAAAACCAACACCAAAAAAACACCCATTCCTCAGTTATAGTCTTGGGGGACTAAAAAGTTCTCAGTTTATAGTCTTGGGGGACTGAAAAAAATACTCAGCATATAGCCTTGGGGGACTGATGCTTATTTCAGTTTAAAGTCTTTATGGACCTGTAATATTCTTCTTCCTTCCCCTGCTGAACTCCCACTTTCACTTTATCATCTTCCCATTACTGATAAAGAAACTTTTCCCTGTCTCTTTCTCCTTTCCATCAACACAGATCATGTCAGACCTTGGATTACCTGCCTTCAACCCTTCTATCTTTTGTTGCTTTACTGAACCTAAAGATTATGCTTGAAAGAATTGTATTCACATGTTCAGAACTTGCACATTCACTATTCCAGCTCCAGAAGCCAAACTTTACAATAGAGCTTGTGACTCTTTTAATTCAAAGAAGAAAAGATGTGACAGAGTTTCTAACTATCCTATTCCTCCACCTTCACCTTCTCATAAGTATATCTCTAGATCTCTTACAAGATCTTCAGAGCTTGGTCCTACTTCTCCTTCTTTATCCTCAGTTACTTCCAAAAGTTCCAGAAGGACTGTCACCAGAGCTCCATCAAAATAACCACCTCTTGCTTCTCAAGAATAAGCTTTTATATCCTCCAATTCTTCTGAAATTTCATCAAGTTCCACACCTAAACTTCTGGATTGCGTTCAGTCAGCCCGCCTGCCTTTCTTGGAAGTGGAAATCAAGCTCTAAACATTCCCTAACACCATGAAACCTAGAAAAACTCTCCTAAAACCAACCGAAACACCTTTGCGCAAGACCCTCCTCTTGCTCCCAGAGCAATGCAAACAAAAACTTAAAAGTCCAACCTCAACAAAAGCTCCCAAAGTTCTAAAAGGCCTGCCAGAGCTCCCAAGGAAGCTCATTAGACAAAATCACCTCCTTCCTCTTCCAAAAGAAGAAGTTACACCTCCCCTCTTCCTGCAGACTTTTCTTCTGAAAGTTCCTTCTCTTCCAACAATTCCTCCAGAAGGTAAAAGACAGCCCCTAGATCACCTTCACCTACCACTTTCAATAACAACATTAAGTCCCCAGCAACCAATCCCACTGGGAAGGACAACAATAACAACAATTATCCTTCATTAACTAGGCCCCAGTAAGTGTCACCTCCTAGTTCACCTTCTCAGAATCTATTAGAAGATTACCAAGACAATCCCTATTTATCCTTGGTTAATCCTTCTTCCACATTCTTCCAAATCCTTCTGTCATCCAAATTCCTAAGGAATACAATTTTGAATAGCTTCCTATCTGTAAGCATCATACAATTTCATCAATTTTATTAACAAAAACATCAAATTCTGAAAAAAATTTCTTCATTTTAGATGGCAACCCTCCTTCTGAATCTACCCTTGGAGTTGGCCAACCTCTTGAAGCCATGTTTACACTGGATTATGCAGATATGAATCAAAACCTAAGTATGATGTGTTCCAACATGCTTAAGGCCTTTCCTCTTCATGGGTAACTGAATGAATTTGAGAAGAGCCTGAGAAATAAACTTCTTGAGGACCACTGGAAGATTTCCAGGATAATTAAGCACACCTTCCAACACTCCATTCCAGCCTCTTCTGCTTCAGCCAAAAAATTACCTTCAAAAGCAGTTCCTGACCATTTTAACCCCTAAAATTTCAACAGAAGACTGCACTTTAAAAACTGAAGTGCATCCTCCAATCCCAAAAAGAAAAAAAAATGCCAAAAGTTCCCAAACCAAACTCTAGAATCTTCCTCTTCCAGACATTAATTATAGAAAACAGAAAATATTATAAATTAATAAATAGAGAAAACCATAATAATTAGCAAATATATAAAAAAATCATTTATTTTTGTTTTTGTTTTTTATTTTTTATTTAATTTTAATTTTATTATTATTATTATTATTATTATTAATTTAACAGATTACTACTTAAAACTACTAACACACTGAAAAAAACTTGAAAAGAATAAAACAAAATTCCCAAAAAATATGAGAGCTGAGAAAATAAAATTAAATGAATAATAATAAGATAAAATAAATTTTAATTACAAATGGTATCCCCCAGCCAATTAATGAGCTGATCCCCTGATACCTTACCCACATCCAAGTGTGCATTGATGTGGATACACCTTTAATAAATTAAAAGAATAAAATATAAAGGAAAACTTGTTGAAAATGAAAGAAAAAAAGGAATAAATAAATTAAATATGAAATTTAATAATAAAAAAGAAAAAGTAGCATTTCCCAGAAAATTGATGAGCCTCTCCCCACCGATGCTTACCTAAATCTAGGTGACCATGATGTGGTACACCCAAGAATTTTATTTATTTTATAAAACAACCTTCACTACCAAAATAAAAGAAAAAAAAGGGAAAAAAAAGAGAAAAAATTCAAAACCACTATAATTATTCCATCACAAAAATTCATAGAAGCAGATCCAAGTAAAAAGAGAAGATCACTTGGTGGGCTCACTACAATAGGTAAAAATGATTGGAAACCACCAGTGATCCACCACCAGAATGATCCAAGAGCCAATAATCCAGTTTCATCCAGTATAAAGTCATAGTGCACTAAAAACCTGTATAAAAAAGCAGAGAGCTAGGATTCAACTAAATAAAACCAAGGACTTGAAGCAGAAATTCTGGGGTAACTGTTATACAGAGCAGAAAGCTCATACGTTACCCCCACACTTTCCAATATAAATCTAGAAGCCCCTCCCATGTGTACCTTCCAACATGAAACATACATCCACACATAATTCAACCAATCAACACAAAACACCAAAATAAGACTACAATTGAAGACCAAAGAATTCCAGTTTAAAGTCATAGAGGACTGAAACCTGCAAAAAGAAACCAATACTAGGTTTTAACCAAATTAAGAGAAGGGGTTGGAAACAGACAATCTAAGGTAACTTTTGATAGAACATCCAGCCCATCAGTTACCCTTAAACTTTCAAAGATATATTCTAGGTGCCCCCTGGGTACCATCTTACAAAAGGATTTCAACACAAAACACAACAGAAAATTTTGGGGGGTATTGCTAGCAATACCCGTCATTTAAAAATGTTGGGAAGTGGTTGGAAAGCTGTTGGGAAGCTGTTGGGAATTCATTGTAAAAACAGATTTAAATCAATTGGACAAAGATTTGTTGATTGGTTAGACCTAGATTCAACCCAACTCAATCACAGGTCTCTTGGAGCTTGGTGATTATTTTGATCTTCAGCTGAGCACAGATTGAGCAAAGTTTGAAGATATCACTTAACATATCATAATATTTACTTTCCCATCGTGTGGAAAGCAAAATTTGATATTCAGACTAAAAAAATCTACAGATATTTTCTTGCAAAGTTGGTAACAGAAGGTTAAACTGTAGTATCTCAATTATTACATTAGATCACCTAGATATTTGACAAAACATACAATTCAAATCAATTTTAATATTATTGAGATCACCATAAGTGTCTGTCCAGAGACTTACAAAAAGTATGTTAGTATCAAGACATTGTTCTAGGTAGTAGTTTCAATTTGGATTTTGAACTGCCATCTAAAGCACTTTACTATTAGACAGAAACAAAAATAAGTGTAATAAGAGTGAAAATATTCTATTTTGTGATTATAATGTAACAATAAAGCACATTTTAATTAAGAAAATTTTTCTTCTTCCACAAACCCAAATTTACTCTATAGGCTTAAGATTTATTTTTAAGCCATATTATTTATTTCAGTTATCATTCATTTACCTCCAATTTTTTTAAAAAAGATAATAATAATACATGTGAAAGAATTATGATCTTAGCCTAGCATATGCTAAAAAGTTTTTTTGTCATTTTATTCAAAAATGATTATTCATTTTTTGGTTCAATTCATCCTTTTAACAACCACTATCTTAAGATAATATTCTTACTAAATATTTCAAGTCTCATAAATGTTGGAAAGTTCTCAATAACTATTGATCAAATTTATATGAATGTAATTTCAAGATTTCAAAACTCACCAACAACCACAATTTTACAGTGAGGCCATTTGAATGTTCACATTTTTGGACTATTTGAAGAAAGAAAACCAACCCTTGTCGGTAATCTTTCTAAAATGCAGAGTCAGCACATTGGACCACTATTGGGTGACATTGGGTCTGGATCTCACCATTTAAACCAAAGAAGTGCCTTGAATCCTATGAAGCCATTCTATTTTCATGCTTATTTGGTTCCAGTTTTTGGTAATCAGTATCAACTTTGAGGATGCCTCTTTTCATCAAGTACACTAATCAGTCTTGCTAAAGAAGCATTTTCTTCTTCTCAAATTGATTTTTGTCCAATGCTGAACTACGACTCCACCATCTTTTTTAATATCCCCAATGTAATTTTTGAAGGCTCTTTTAAAACATCTCAGAGTACTCAAGATTGGAAAGCTGATAAACTTATCCAAGGAGTCAAAACAGTTCTCAAAACACATCAACTTCAAGCAATAAATTTTATGATTGACAATGAAAAATGTTAAAGGAAAAGTTGGATATCATGTGGAGGCACCAGGACAACCATTGGCTTAGAACTGGATTTGAGGACTATAAAGATCAGTTTCCTAACAATCAATTAACCCCTGAAGGAAATGGGTTAATACTTGCTGATGATATGGGTTTGGGAAAGACGCTGTCAACTCTTTCTCTTATAAGTGCAACTCAAAGTGAAGCAAGAAAATTCCAGGTATTGGAAAATCAAGAAGGGATTAATCAGAGTTCGGCCACACTGATTATATGCCCACTGGCAACACTATCAAATTGGATCAATGAATTAAGTGTGCACTTTGAAGATAATGCACTCCCTTTCAAGGTTCTTTATGGGAAGGATTGTCAAAATACTAATGTCAATGAGCTACAGGAAACTGCTATTGTTTTAACGACCTATGAAACAGGTAGCCCAACAATGTCAAAAAATTAAAGCCAAAAAAAGATACCGGTGACTCAAAAGCTCTTTTGGTATAGAGTTGTTTTAGATGAAGCTCAGTTAGTGCCCATTTCTATATCTAAAACTTAAAACTTAACTTTTATAATAAATTTTTATAAATATTCTTTTAGTTACATTAAAAATCCTTACTTGCAGAGGGCTCAAACAATATTTGACTTGGAATCCCAACACCGACTATGCTTGACTGGAACTCCGCTTCAGAGCAGGCCCACTGACCTTCAAAGTCTCATATTTTTTCTTGGAATCCTAAAGTGGCAAGAAGACTGGTTATGGAAGAATTTCCTTTGTCAAGGTTTGCAAAAAGGAAAGGCTAATTCTATAAAATCAATCAATCACTTAATGAAAGTCATAAGCCTATGTAGAACAAAATATGCAATTTCGTCTCTTCCAAAAAAGATTCAAAGGGGGATATTGGTTCATTAGCAGATCCATGGAGTTCTAAACTTGATGTGCTTCAAGAAGGATTTGCTGAGCGATATGGGCCCTTCAGAAGCACTGACCTCCCTTGGGACTCATCTGAGTTTCTTAGAGAGCTGATGATTTTAAGAAAATTCTGCAACCATGCAATTTACAAAAAATCTGGATGAAAATCCAACTTTTGATTTCACTTGGCAGTATTCCGCAAAGATTTGTCATCTTATATGCCACTTGAAAAACTTTTTGTTTGGTGGAAGGGGTATAAATTTTCCAAAAGCTGTTATTTTCTCCAACTTTTCAGACTTTTTGCAGATGTTAGTGATTCTATAATGAATTTTTTTACAAAATTGTGTTGGCTTATTAAAAACAATTTTCTAATATTTCAAAATAGAGTAAAAATGGCTCTAGATGACCACAATATTAGGTATACCCAGATTATGGGTGAGCTCAGCAAGGTAAAGCGAGACAAAAATATGCATGAATTCCATTTTAATAAAAATTGCCAAGTTTTAATTGGAAAAATTCAGGCTTCAGGAGTGGGTATAGATCTCAAGTGTGCTCAAAATGTATATATAATGGTGAGCTCAATGTATTATATTTCATATTAAGAAAAAAAATATTAAATTTTTTATATGTTCAATGTTGAAATAGGAGCCAAATTGGAATCCAGCAGTTGAGCAGCAGGCTGTTGATTGGCTGTATAGAATGGGGCAGAAAAATGAAGTAAATGTTTTGAATTATTTTGTGCATGGAAGTATAGAATTCAGCATGTATAAGATTCAAAGATAAAAAATGGAGCTAACAATGTGAGCTGAATTAAAATTCTATAAATTTTAATGATAATAGTAATTGTTAAAATTATGTTTTTGTTTTCAAGGCTAAGTGTCCCAAACAGTGGAAATGAGGAGTATGAGTGTGAAAACCTATTATTAAGGGAGTTTGTCAATCACTCAAATTAGAGGAAGCAAGAATTTCAAGGAGAGCAGGTAAATTTATGGGATTTCGAGAATATAAAAGTCTGAGTTGTTGAGGATTTAGAGATGCAAGATATAAGGGAGAATAACAGTCATTTGGTAAACCCCGGGGGACATGAGAAGGATTAAGGTTAGGTGATAATGTTGAAACCAAACTGATTATTTTGTACAAGGCCAAGTCCTTTAGCACACTTCCAGAGTAGGTCGAAGTATCTCAAATATCAAAGTGTTGTTGGTCAAGATATTGTGCAACTTTAGAAAAATCTTCAGACCTCCATTGCATTCAGATACGTCTTAAAAATCCAACATTATCAATTTCAATGTCTGAACAACACTTGATGTTTGTGAAAAGGTTGTGATAAGATTCACAATGTGGAAGTTTTTTGAGAAGTTTCGTTCGGTTAACTAAATTCTAAGAATCTTTGTTATTTGTAATAAAGGTCATAAATAAAAATGGTTGAAAAAAAGGGGATTTTCATACTTTTTTTTATTCTATATTTATGCTTTCTCACTTTGATTATTTCTTGAGAGCTATCGGAATCCTTCCCAACTCTTAATTTATCAGAATGAACTAATAACCAAGGGTGAAGAACTCCTATTTGATTTGAGAAGCTAATTTGAGTTGAGTCAATTGGATATGAAATCAAATTATTGCTTTTTATGGCATTGTCCCAGTTTTTAATTAGAATATTTGCCAAGACCTGGTTCCATTTGTCAAACCAATCTAGGTTCCAAGCAAAAGTTGACCCTGGGAAACCGCACATGCTAAGGTTCTCAATAAAAGATTCACCGAAAATTGGTGTAAACTTCTACAAAACAGCTGAATTTTATTCTGGTTGAGGTAGTTCAAAGGCAATGTTGCAAGAATTCATGTCAAATGATAAAAATCTGTCTACTTCCTCTTCAATAGGGTTTTGTTTCCATCCATTTGATTATGGTGACATATCAAAAAGTGAACGACAAAAATTGTGTATAGATCTACAAAAGTGAGAATTGAATGGGGGCAAAGTCTCATTAATAATTCTATTAAGTGTTTGTGTGTTTTTGGGCAGGTTTCTGTGAGGAAGGTAAGAGCTACTAGGTTTCATAAACAATTAGATTGAGAAAGTTTTCAATAAAATTAAACAAAGAGGAAGGATGAATTGTGGAGCTTCAAAACTATATGATAAAAGTTGATTTAAGAAGAAGTATCACAAAAATTAAGAATAAGAAATATTTCAACTTTATGGCATTATAATATGCATAAATTATATTTTTATATGCAATTTAAATTCAAAAGGAATGGTACAAAAGGCAGAGAAAAATTATGTGATAAAAGTGCACTCATTTGAGAAAAAGATTTTTTTTTCTTTTCAAAAAATGTTTCCACAAAAATAATTTGATAAATGTGAGGCTATGTTCATTTTTTGATTACCAAAAAATTATTTTTTGTCCAATATGATAGTAATCCATATTCCATTGAGTAATTTTTTTTTCATCCTGAATAAATAGACTAGTGTCACTTCTTCACATTTATGTATGAAAGTTTATACAAGGTTTCAGATTTTTTGTAATGCTTTAAGGTTTACACTTTTGTAGCATCTATTTTTTGAGTATTTTTGATTATTTCTTTATGGAATATTCTACCTAGTACAGAACAATTTTCAAAGTGAAGGAAATATGTTTGTGATTGTTTTTTACAAAATAATAACCTTATTTTTGGGGTAATTTTTTAAATAATTATGTTAAAATATTGATTACTTTCTTATAGTCCATAACTAAGAATTTTTACTAAAATCGAATAATTATAGGGTAGTTAAATATAACTCAGAAAGAATTTGATAGAAAAATAATTAAGATACTTGTGTGTACAATAGAATTTTTTCTATGATAGAAAATATTCTGATAAACATGCATGCATTGTTGTACAAATGCAGATAGTATATAGAATACAAATAAAGTAGACTGCATAGCTTTAAATTAATATATAATTTATCTGATTAAAAAGTGAACATTTAAACTTAAATAATTTCAATGCATATTCAATCATATTCTTTTAATAAAAAAATATAGCTTATATTAGCTAGTGCCTTGCAAAAAAAGGAATACCTTCAATTGGTAACTTTCAACAGCTAATTTACTCCTACATTTATCTCAATTACAATGCCTCCATTTTTTCATGTATTTTAATGTCAAGAGCTTGGATGTGTCAATAGAAAGTATAAAACTTCTTCTGGGTCCTTTGAAGTTGGTGTGGCTTTCAAAAGCTCTAATTCTTATGCAAAACATCAAGAGGAAAGAAATAGGAAGGCCCAGATGGTTATTTCTTCCAACAATCCTCTTAACATTATAAGTTCCAGCTCCACAGAAACAGTAAGCTGTATATCTATAGTTTAAAGTGAGAATAAAAGTCTTTATGATGTTTCGATGATTTATTATATAGGGGCAGTCACTATTGGGGGCAGAAGTATCTTCAACAGTCTCTAGAAACTCAAATCTTGTGGAACGGTATAGCCAAATAATTATGTGGAAAGCAGCAAAGCTTTCTCTGATTCATCATTTGAGCAAAGAATGTTTTACTCAAATTTTGGATGAAGAAATTAAGAAGCTCAAACTTCTAGGTGATAGTGGAAGACTGGATTCTGATAGAATTGTCTGCCTGATCCCATGCTCAATAGATACGGTTTTTAGTCAATTAAAGCTCAATCAATCATTTTTCACTAAAACATGCTGTCCTTAATGCTTTGCTCTTTATTAGTATAACTATGAATCTCAACCATATATTTTATGTTGCAATCAACTGTTTTTTTCTTCATCAAAGCACTATTTAAAAATGTTTGGAGCAGGAAAAATTGTAGTTAAATGTGATGAAAGGCTGTATTTGATGAAGGAACATCAAGAACATGTAAAATACTTATATCTTAAAACATTTCATCACCATTATTTTATTGACTGGCTTAAGGAAAATATAAAACTGTTCAAATTTGGGCTTCTGATTGAGAATAAAACCCCTGTGTTGGACGATGTAGAGTGTGATTTGATGAAGGATGTTTGTGATGGTTCAATTTGGAAAAAAATTCCTATTACCACTCCAGCTCTGGGTGGAAATGATGATGAATATACAATAACTTCAGGTAACTTAATGTTTACTTTAAGTGTTGACTGGTTTAGGCCTGGTGGTAATATCATTAGAGGTCATCAGAAGTCTGTAGGCAATATTATAATGGTGTGTATGAACCTACCTCAAGAAGATAGATACAAAATGGAAATTTTTTTTTTGTATGCTATTATACCTGGACCAACAGAACCCACAAGTGAACAGCTTAATCACCTTCTAAAACTCCTAGTTAATGATCTACAAACTCTATGGAATGGTATATTGATTGAAAAGATGCATCTTTATCCACAAGGCTGAAAATTAAGAGTTGCATTATTCTCTTTGATAGGTAACATTCCTGCAATACAAAAATTGGCTGGCTTTTCAGTCACTCTTCAAGAATGTTCTTCTCTTTCTGTAATATCTCTAAAGATGAAATTAGTGAAAAGAATGTGGGAAATTTTTCATTACAGAATCATGAGGATCATATGTGCTGGGCAACCAAGTGGAAAAATTCTAAGTCACATTGGGAGCATGTATCAATTGTTCAGAATCATGGGGTATGATGGAGTGAGCTGCATAACCTTGAATATTGGCATCCAACTGAATATTTCTCAATTGATGTTATGCATTCACATATGCTTGGAAACCTAAAAGATCACAGTCTAAGCTATTTTCAAATCAAAAATTCAGCAAAAGATCTAGAAAAAAAGCTGAAAAAGTATAAAAATTGGCATGTAAGAGAAGAAGATGATGATTTCTTTTCTGATACTTCACTGCACAAACATTCTAAAAAACGTAGAAGTAGCTTAAGCACCACAAATAATGATGATGATGATACAGGGTACACAAGACAGCAAAAGCAGAAAAGACTTACAAGTTCAAGACAGTCATAAAGTCATCATGGACTAGATAGTAAAGGATTGGGAAGAAATCAATCAGGAAGCCAGAGTAGGTCATCCAGCTCCAAATTTATTTTTCCGTATAGCAATTTGGCCTCATTAAAGTCTCACAACAGTGGAAGTAGGAATTCATTGTATAACTTAATCAAACAGAGCATTAGCATATCACAGAGTGAAGGATTGCACTCATCAAATGAGACAGCTAGAGATGAAGAAAATAAAAGGTAAGGTAAGGAGAAAGAAAATGAAGGTAGTAGTAATCCACGAGTCACAGCAGAAGAGCCACAGGCTATATGGAAGATGATTGATCAAGTAAGAAGGCCTTCCTGGCTAACACGAGTTCCAAAATCATTAGGATCTAAAGAGGCAGGATCCCTCAAGGCAGAAGAATGGCACATGCTGTATACTCTCTACTTCCCTTTGTCACTTATACCCCTTTAGTTTGAAAAATTTAAAGAATCTGAATCTTCAGATTCCTCAGCTGAAAAACCAAGAGAATATTATCTTCTCAAGTCACTTGTAACATTATGCTTGATCACCAATTTTTTGACATTAAAAAATATACAGACTAATGAGCTTAAAGATCTAGATCTATTTCTGTTAGAGTATTGTGAGTGCCTGGAAGAGGATTGGAAGAATATTAACGCAAAGCCAAATCTGCATATCACTCAACATTATCCTGAAATGATAAAGTGTCTTGGTCCAACATCAGGTACAGCTACTTGGTCTGGAGAGAGGGTGAATCATATATTATCTGAAATTCCAAACAATCACCATCCACGTATGTAATTCTTGTAAGAAATGATTTAAAAACTCAGCTGTGCTAATTTATTAATATTGACCACAGGAGAGATACCGCTAACAATTCTCAAACATTGGTATTGGAAGTCTAGGGTATTAGATCTTGGTGAAGCTGAAGATAATGATCAATGTGAGACTAAAAAAATCCATATTGATCTTGATAAACAAAACAAATGGATCCATCTAAGTATGGAATTATTTACTAAATGGGTATGAGCACAAATGGGAAATGAAACTTCAAGAAGGCTTTGACACCATCAGAGAAAAGTGGGGATCGGGTAGTTGAAAGCGTAGCAAGCATATTGATACATGGAAAGAGGTTTACTAGTTACCATCAACACATTGCTAATTCAACTATTGAATTCTTCTATAGAAAAGATATCCAGTTAGGGCAAATTGATGATCTTTTCAGGTCAAAAGAAGAGAATGATCAAATCTATTTAATAGTAAGTCCTTTCAAAGAGCTCTGTCCAGAAGAAACATCAAAGGATCCCTATGAGCTTTTCTTACAAGTGCATTGTTGGTTAGTAAGAGTAGCCAAAGCAACTCAAATTGTGATTGAGAAAGATGCATTAATTGGAAATGCAGCTACTGTAAAGCACAAAAAAGAAATGTTTGGAATCAAAGACGAGGTTGTCACTGCCATTGGACTGCAGACAGTAGTGAGTAAAAAAACTAATCAATTTTTTTTTCTGTTGACTAACATCTTTGTGTTAATTTGGGATTGGGGAAATTTGAAGGATTGGTGATGTTTGTAAATTGTAAAATAAATATTTCAATGCTCGATTAAAAATTCAATGCATCCAACTTACCTTTTCTTAAATCAGTGAACAATTATATTGGTTGCTTTTACTGCGAGAGAACCCATTCTTTCAATGAGTCATTTTTATCTTAAATATAAGAATGAAAGAAAGAAAATCATGATAATGATAAATATGATAAAATTTTTACTTAATGAATGATCTTCTTGCTCATTCATCTACTATAAATTGTTTTTCCTTCCCACTTTAGTAGAAAGCTATATATTATTCACTTTATTTTTCCCCAAGATAATATACATGTTAACAAGACTTTAAACATAGTATCTTTTTTTACTTTAAATTTGATAGGTATAAATTTTAAAGACTGATTATATTTCTTTTATTTTCTTTTATTACAGTTCATTATGGATGATAATTTTGAAGGGATTTCTGTTGACCCAACTGATTTCAATTTTTTTCCACCTCAACATACTAATACTGGAAATACTCTACCACCACCCTCTGCTGATCCACCTCCAGATGCATCTCAATCTATACCGCCTAATCCTAACCCACCATCTAATCCCAATCCAGGCCAAGAGTCTCATGCAGAACCAAGAAATTTTAATCCCAATCATCCTTCTGCTCCTGAAAGTGCTGATCAGCATGCGTATTAGCTAGGAAGGGATTGGGCTAGTGAAGTATTGAGGGAATTTTTTGGAGAACAATCATCATCTTCTCACCCTAACCAAGGAGGAAGCACAAGTGGAGCTGGTAAGTCAAATTTGTAGTGTATTCTTTTATTTGAAAATAACCAATTTAATTAACTTATTTGAATTGTTAATGAATCCCTCAATCATTATGGGTATCAGTGATTACCACAGACTCAATTCAGCAGAGTCTCATGAAAGAGAACGGGGATTAAGGGCTGTAAGAGGCTTAGTTAGAAGGAATGATGTTCCCAGGATCTTGGACAGTCTAAATAGAAATATTTACCACTTTCTGAAGTATTGTCTTGGGGGACCAACACAAATAGCAAAATATCCTGCAAGCCCAACACCTTTGGAGATTGAAATATGGAAAGCTTGGAACCAATTCAAACTGTTCTAACCCAAGTCCAAAATTATAACCGTGCTGATTCTGCAGCTGATTGACAATTTCTGATAACCAATTTTATAGCCTTCTTGCGATCCAAAGTTCGGCTACCCAAATTTTTTCCAGAAACTGAGCCTTGAGGACTAAAAGCAGGAGCACCTATCCCACTTTCTGTCAAAAGAAACTTAGAGCATCAATTGCAAGAAAAAAGTTTTCGGAAATTTGCCTTTGATTGGACTTGCCGTGATTTTTTGGAATCAACTTGGAATCAAGTCATGGGAAACATAGTATGCCACCACTGTACCAGGTTGATCACCACCTTGAATATAATTGATCAGTCAAAGCTTAATTTCAATCAATGTGTTATTGAGAAATGGGTAGTTAATAAGGGGAAGGAGATGATAAGGTTGTTTGGGCAAGAAGAGGAAAGGGTGGAAAGAGAAAAGATGGAAAAGAGGGCAAGGGCACAAGTAAAATGTTATTAGACCAAGTTAAGTTTTTTATTTTACTTTGCTTTTTGTTATTATAAAGCTGATTTAGTTGGAATTCAGATTGCTAGTGCACACTACATGTCAGTATAGTCTAGTATATAAGTATGATATAATAGTGTTTATTTATGGTCCTACTACTTATTAATAAATGATTTAGTGATTAAACCTCAGGGGAAGAGTAATAAAATAGTTATACTCAAATAAAACTCACAATAGGGGGTGTCAGTTCTGGCAAATCCGCACTTACAAATCCGCACTTAAATTTGACCAAATCCGCACTTAAATAAGTGCGGATTTCCAAAACACACTAGCCCCAATACTGGTGGATTTCAAAATGAAATAAGTCACTTATTTCACTCAAATCTGCACTTTCTCAACCAAAAGCGCTGATTTCACCATCAAGTCCCATTTCACTGATTTGTCAGCATCATCCTATTCATACGCAGCACTCCGCAGCATAACACTTCATAACTCAAAACATCGTACATCACTTACATCTTAATATCATATCATATAAGAGTCATGCCTTCCTCACTTTCAAATCATGATAAATTACATAAAGCAATGACTTTCATGGCGCTTGAACTGCTCTTGGACTCTGATTCCGATTCTGATCTAGAAGAAGATTTTGTCGTTTTATCAAAAATGGCCAGGAAACGTTACCTTCTTCCCAGAAAGCCTCAAGTACTTCATACCCCCAAGTACACCATCCAAACACTTCTTAACCTATCTACACCCAGTTTTAGACAGCTGTTCAGGACTTCTCAGGAATGTTTCCTTAAATTGCTTGAGCTTATTCAGGATCATCCCATATTTCACAATAATTCTCAAAAAGAACAAAGACATCCTTCAATTCAATTGGCCATCACACTATGTCGTTTGGGCTCAAATGGTGATGGAGCCGCTTTGAAACGTTTAGAAAATGTCTTTGATTTAGGGTATGGTTCAGTTAACACTTATACCAAACGATGTATCACTGCCATCAAGTCCTTGGAATCTCAAATTCTCACCTGGCCAACAAAAGAAGAGCAACTTGAATCATCTCAGGTTATGCAAGCAGAGGGCTTTCCAGGATGTATTGGTTTTGTTGATGGTACTACTATTCCTTTGAGCCAGAAACCTGCTCAAGGTGGAAACAATTACTTTGACCGTAAAAAGAGGTAGATTATTTTTAACTCCTTTCATCCTCCTTGAAACTAACACAAACAAATATATCTTCTTTATAGATATTCAATTAACGTTCAGCTTATATGTGACGTAAACAAAAAATTTATATCATTCTTCGCTGGCTATCCTGGCTCATGTCATGACTCCTACGTCTTCCAAAGAATGCATATTTCAAATGAACCTGAAAAATTCTTTGATGAAAATCAGTATCTTCTTGCAGATTCTGCTTATGTGAATGGAAAGTATGTACTTCCTGCTTTTCGGGGAGCAGCTTCAGAAGACAGTCAAAATGCCAAATTCAACAATCATTTGGCAAAGTCAAGAGTCCGTATTGAACATTCTATTGGAATCTTGAAAGGCCGTTTTTCTAGTTTAAGGGAATTAAGAAGTCCTCTTAGAAATAAATCTGAAATGGAGGCGGTGATCAACTGGATTCTGTGTTGCACTATACTTCATAACCTACTTGCTGACCTCAAAGATCAATGGTTAGATCTGTATGAAGATGAACAAGTTGATTCACCTCCGACTATATCCAACACTTCTATTTCTCAATCAACTAGTATAAGGGCGAAAATCCTTCCAATAACACTCCAAAATTTTTCAACGCAATTTTAATTTTTTTCTCTTTCTCTTCAAATTATCAATTTGCATGTATTATTCACTGAGAATGGTAAATTTTTTTGCATATTTTTTTGGTTTTTGAATTTGCTGTTAAAGTCTTATTTTTTTTTCTCTCTGTGTTTTCTTTCATCAACTCAACATGAAATCGCATATTTTCAGCAAACACCACGCAATATAGGGGGAGGACTGCTAGCAAGTCCGCAACTTGAAGTCAGATGGAAATCAGATGGAACTCAGACTGAAGTAATACTGAACTTTCTCTTGAATTATCACACAAATAATAATGGATCTATATTGAAAACATAGTGAAAGTGTGAGGATAACTGAATGGAAGCCAGAAAAAATCATTCCATGAGTCTACTCAATGCAAAGTATTTTTTGAAACAGCTTATTAAAATAATACTTTATTAAATTAATTTGATCAATAAAAATTGATTGACAATATTGCAATTCTTAAATACAATAATTTTATTAAAAAATTTCAGATTACATATAAAAAAAAACAGTGACTTTTTCTATTACTTACAACTGTTTTTACAGAATTGAAAACTATGTTTCAGCTAATATTTTATGGAAGTGAACTCTGTTCTTCGCCCGAAGAACAGAGTTCATCCTCCTATTTTCACACTCTGTTTGCACCAATCTCCATCCCTTTCAATTCTATCAACACATGCTTGTCTTCCCTTCCCATGCATTTCGCTATCCTCCCAGCCCCATTGTATGCCATCCTCTTTTGATCCCCATTTCACCCCTCTCAACCTCTCCCAGACCCTTTTCTTCATTTAAAATGCCTCGGAACCCTTAATCTTCCCTTCCAACTCTTTCCCAACCTTTTCGCTACCCCATACACCCTTCCTCACCCCTCTCTCCAGCCTTAGTCCCAAACCTAGTTTCTAGACTTGATCTGCATTTTGGCTTAAGGAATTGTCATTACTTTAAAAGTAGTATACTTGACATATCTTATTTATATATTAATTAATTTATGTAATTATATTAAATTTTGATGACTTTCACCCTTTACTTCAATAAAATGCAGGGGAGGGTATTGCCAATTTTTTAAATCTGAAATGTGAAATTGATGACTTAGAAAAATTTGGTGGTACCCACCCCTTGTTTCAATAAAATGCAGGGGAGGGCATTGCCAATTTTTTAAATCTGACATGTGAAATTGATGACTTAGAAAAATTTAGATAAGCAAACTTATTGACTAGAAAGTAAAGATAGAAAATTTTTATTATACATTCAAATTTTTGTCAAAAATAACGTACTATATTCTTTTCCTTTTATAAGTCAGCATATAAGAAAATATTACCAAAAAGAAATCAAACAAAATTAAATTAACTAGAAAAACAAATTATCAATTGAAAAGGTCAAGTAATTTTTTAATGTCCTCATAAGATTGGCCATTTTTAACACATTCCATAATGAAATCTTTTTTTTAAAACTCTCTTGTTTTTCCAATTCACAAGTAGCCATTTCTCTTTGAAATTGACGGTCATTTACTCTTTCCATCTGCTCTACCTCAAATTTTTTTTCTTCCAAATCTAAGGCTTGCTGATCTTTCCTTAGAATATGATCAAACTTCATCTTCTCAAAGTCAAGGGCATTATTTGCAATAGTTGATTTCGCTGAGAAAATTAAATTGAAATAAATAAATAAATGAGTTAATGATTAAGATATATAGTAAACAAAACTTACTTATATCTTTTTTTTCAAAATAATCCTCAAGGGAGCCAAATGAGCTTGTTGAAGTATTACCACGTTTTAATAGATGGTTCAAGTTCATTGAAGTTGAGGCTCGACACTTTAGTTTGGAGTTTTAACAAGAGGCTTCAGGAAGTTCTTCTAAAGCAGCTTCTAAAGAGGTATTCACATTTCCAGAATTGAGATAATTTAATGGAGATTGAGTTTGAGTAGGAGGAGACTAGAAAGAAAGAGAAATTCAGAGAAGAATTGAAGAAAAAACAAAAAGTAAACATACATTTAAATTTTGGGCCTCTGAGGATTCAGATCTTCTGCGATATAATTGTTCTGCTTGATAGTTGGGATCATCTTCAGCTGAACTATGGTTAGAAGGTGGAGGGGATTGATCTTCTTCAAGTAAAGGTGTGTTGGGAGGATTATAGGAAGGTTTGGATCCAGAAGGTATATGCTTAGTAGTATCGTGTAGAAACCAAGGGTTTACATCAACTCGGGTGCCAAAAAGATTATCCATTTCCTCATAGAAAGGACACATGACATTGAGCTTTTCTGAAACAGTAGTAATTCCAATCTCCAAATCATCATTGTCAATACCAAAGCCAGTTTCATTTACAGCATGATGAGTCTTTTTATATTTTGAATGGTAACTCTTAAATATCTCCTTCATTTGTTTAGGATTGATATCGATTCTCCCCCTTGTTTTCTTCCTTACTTCATTGGCCATCAAAAAGTAACCATTAAACTTTGAAGAAGGTGGACGTCCAATACGAGTGGACTTTTCACATCCAAAACATGCTTCAAAATTTGATTTTATTTTAAGGAAGTTGATTATGATGAGATAATCATCCTTTTTAAGATGACCTGAACCTGCCTTTGATTTTTCAGGTGTAGGGCTTGCTTTACGAGGAGACTTTTGTGACGAAGCAGATTTTTGAGTTACCTTTTGAGATTTGGAATGTCTGGGAGGCATTATGAAACTGGCACATAACAAGAAAAAAGATTAAAAAGTAAAAGAAATAGGTAAAAAAGAATGTAAACATGCCTGGTCAAAATATTTAAAATGTCAGGAAGGGGTGTGTGCCGAGGATTGATGGGTAGGTAGCGAGGAAGGTCAGTGTGTCACATGTGACAGGGATGGGGTAAGAAAGGAAGGGATGTTTGTGGCCAAAATGTGGTTGTGAAAAAAAACGGGAAAAAAGTGCTGATTTGAGGTCATAACTGACACCCTTTTTTGAAATAAGTGACTTTTTTGCAAAATTTAAGTGCTGATTTGTAAGTGCTGATTTGGTTTGAAATCCGCACTTAATTTAAGTGCGGATTTGCCAGAACTGACACCCCCTAATACTTGGATTTAAATGCGTGCTAGTGGTGGAAAATAGATAAATATAAAATATAGTTATAGCTTATATAAAGATAATATCAATTTATAATGGCTTTATAATATATTTCTAAATGTTAACAATTGTATAGTAGTGTTTGTTGGAGTTGTAGTAATTGAATGATGATAAATAACCGTCAAAGTCCCTTCTTACTTATACCCAAATCCACTGGAGTGCACAGACCTTCAATCCAGATGATGTCACTGCTATCCCCGGCAATTACAGCACTGTGAGAGCCCATCACCTCCCCATGGCGTCCACTTCAAGAAGTTTCAACACCCAGACCTCCAATAAGGACCCTACATCACTATTAATAATAACACAGATCCATACCATAAATAGAAAATCCAGATAAAAGAGGATACCATAAAGAAACAGGTAAAATAAACAATCAAAAAGAGATTTAATGAAACCAAAAGCATATAAAGGAAAAAAATAAAATGTGCAAGCCCCCAATAACATCCCCAAGCATCCACATTAACCCAGAAATATCCTTCCAACCCATAAATCCGTGAATAACCATCCAAGGAAGTAATTTTAGTTGTCCAAACTGGGTGTATGCGCCTGATATAGGTGTCTATGCTTCTGTAGGCGTTGTGAGTCCACTTATTTTGTCCATATGACCTAAAATAAGCAGAAAAACAAAGGTTATAGTCTATTAAGGGGCTAAAACCCACTTATATACCTAAATATATATAATATACTGCATATTTCACTGAATATGAGATTTATGTATACATATAAGCTTATGTATGTCAATAATTACTTCATATCACTTAAGATAAGTATATTAAGACTCCATTAACACCTTAATAAATATTATTAGGCCATGGATAAGATATTTAAACTATTATAAGTTATATAATAGAATAATAATTATATATATATATAATAAAATAATATATATTATTATTTTAACCTTATTTTTAAGATATAAGCTTAATTTACTTAAAGTTATCTTATTTTAAACATAAGAAATACTCAGTCCTAAGGATATATAGGCTGACACTACAAGTTAGCAAGAGATCTCTGCAGTGATGTACCAGGTTTTGTTGTGCTTTTTTATGATAATAGGTGCATCTCTGATATTGAGGAAGGCCCACCACCAGCCCCAACTGCATCCATCCAAGCTATTCCTGAATGGAAAAATCCTGAACTCAATGATTTGTTTAAAAGATGGATAAAATGACAAAGGACTTAGCCCATACACCAGCTCAAAGAAAATTGGCATCAAAAACATATTCATGGTCATCAGAAAGGACAGTTGCACAAGATGGTATATTTAATGTTCCCAAATACCCCCCCAAGAATTGCTATTCAGAAACATTTTTGGCAGGATTACCTGTGAATGAACATGAGTCACTTGGGGTTGGAGCTGATATTGATCTGGTAACGATTTGGGAATCAATTAATACATCATCAACGTCATCATAACTTGGGTATAACGGTCATCTTCTGTGTAATATAGCTATCTTATATTGAAATTTATGTATTCTGTTATTTTTCAAAGCCACTTGGTAAATGTTATAAGTTGATATTGAGAGAGAGTAACATTTTATTAAAGAAAAATATGTATGAGATATAAAAATGTCTTTTCAACAAATTGATGATCCATACCTCTTTATGTCACATTTATGTATCCATATTAATTTTGATCAAAATTAATGTTGACCAATACATAGTGAATACATGCTATGCCACTTACACTTGCCAGGAATAGCTACCATTAAATATGACAGTATCAAAATTAATTTTGATCAAAATCAATGAGCATTTTAATCATGAATTTCTTGAGTCAACTGCATATTTTTATGCATGGTGCCTTTCTGTCATGTTCCATGTGACACTCGAGGCAAAAGCAGCTCATTAAATCAATAATACAGATGTCTAATCAATATTTGAAGCACAGAAAGAAATTCTACATAGCAACTGCAACTTTCCTTTGTGTACTCACTATTCAACCGTGCTAGCCTAAACTCTAAATCTAAATTAGTCAATCTCTCAATAGCTTGTGTTTTAGTCTTTTCCTCAATAAGCGACACACAGCACAATAGTCAATGTATTAGTCCACTAAAAAGGTTTATTAAAATATCTGTGGGTTATTAAAAAGGGGTAGTGAGCATGGACGGGATGTTTAGTGGAGGATTAAAGGGTTAATGGATGTTAGTGAGGAGGGTCCAGGTGTAACAGGTGTAATTTTGGTGGTCTGTGGTGTGCAGAATGATAGATGGGTACGAGGTCAATGCGAGGAGGAGTAAAGGATATAAATGGGTCTGAATTTTGGCTCAAAATTCTTTAGAATTAAATTATAAAACATATATATAGTTAATAGTGGTAAAGCTTCAGGTTAAATCATTATTATTGTATCTTTCCTTATTTTCTCAGTAATCATTTCTCAATCCTAAATCTTTGATTATTGAATTTCCCACCCTTTGTGAGATCTTAAGAATATTAATATTACCTTTAAATTATATTAAAATTCTTCTCGAACATATCTCGAGGCAGTAGCTCTTCCTTCATGTCATCTTCGAATCACTTCCTTGAACATTTCCTCTGTGCTTCAAAGAAGTTTCTAAACTACCCTCCTCATCTCACTTCCAGGAACACCCTTGACCTTGTGCATAGGTCATCCGGTGAAAGTATAATCTAATTCTCCGTAGTTCTCATTCATTAGGACTACTATGTCCTTTTTTCAGTTTTTTTAAATTCTTTAAATGGCACCTGTTCAACGCACTCCACCTACGGGCGCTACTACTAGGGGTCACGCCAGAGGCAGGCTAACAGCTACACGTTTTGTTTCCCGCACTCACTCCTTGGAACCTCTCGACCTTAGGGAACGGGGACATTAAGTCAAATCTGTAGAAGACATCCCCCAGGATTTTGATTATTCTAGAAAGGAAGAAAAAGGAGAGGATACGATGCATGAGACACCATCTGCCCCTGCTACTCACCCTTATGTCAACCTTTGGAACCTGGACCATCTAATTCGCTGGAAGAATTCATGAGACTTTTCATGAAAACCCTTTCCAATCCAACGTCTTTGGAGGGATCTAAATTTAAAACTCCTTCCATGAAATCTCCTAATAAATTCAATTAAGAGCATCCAGACAGATTGCGGCCCTACTTGCAAGCCTGCAAGCTCCTGTTCCATAACAACCAATCAAAGGTTGTTTAGGCTTCTTCATTCCTAGCCTGAAAAGCAGCAAGATGGTTCGAACCTTATCTTCTCATGCTCTCTTTGACAGAAACCCACCTACTTATTAATAACTGGGAAAATTTCAAAGACCAGCTCTTTACGTTGTATGGTGTCCCTAATGAAACTGACAACGCAGAAATTTAACTTGATTTTCTTCGCATGAGTGATAATGGTAAAGCCTCTGAATATATCTTGAACTTCAGAGCACTTCAAACTCGAGTAGGTTGGAATGATGCTGCCCTCAAGTATCATTTCAAAAAGGGACTTCCTTTGAGGATTCTGGATCAATTAAATCTTCATGGTCAGAAGATGACTACTTTAACGGATTTAATGGATCAAACCCTCGAACTCAACAGCGTTTACCAAAGACGACTACAACATTGTTGATACTCCAACAAATCTCAAGGCCTAAATTTTTAATTGGGACCTTCTTCACACCCAAAGACAACTAAATACAAACCCAATAAGGGAAAGGACAAACCTTGACCAAAAGGCTTGACCCCAGGCAATATCAGCAAAGTACTGGATCCGAAAGGGGAACTTAAAGAAGCTGAGAGGAAGAGGCAAGCAGATAATGGGTTATGTATGTATTGTGGGGGTAAGCACAAGCTAGAAGATTGTGTGAAGTTGAAGGAAAGAGAAGGTACTAGTTCAAGGTCAAAAAACTAGTAGATATTTTACTTGTGTGCAAAGCAAACTATCTTATCTCTCCCAGTGCACAGAACCTCCATGTCTTAAGGACTGGAGTTGCCTTAAACCGCTTGAGATTCATTCTTTTCAAGGAGGATACCCCCTTCAGTTGTCTTATAGACTCTGGAGCTTCAATTTCTTTTTTCAGTTTATCTTTTGCCGAGAAGTTAAAGCTGACATTCACAGATATCAATCAAACTCCAATATATTTGGCCAAATCAGAGGAACCCAAATATTGGGTAAGTAAGAAAGTTTTATGGGTTTTCAACTTTCCGAACTTTCCCCCCTTCGAGTGGGAATAATCAGTCTTGGACGCCTCAAGAATGGACAATAAAATCTTTGGCCATGACTTTTTAACGCATTGGAATCCTGATATTGATTGGTCACAGAGATTGATCACCCCACGCACTAAGGATATTTCTAATTCTTCAATGCAGGTAAATAGGGAGTTAAACAACCTGCCTGACAATGTCCTGCTAGAGGACAAATCTCTTCCAAATGACTTGCAAGCATCTGATCTTTCTCTAAATGAGCGATTGGATAACTCTTCTAGCTCAATCACTTCACTCAAAGAGGATTTACATTGCCTCAAAGTAGACTAATTATGCTATCTAAATTCTGGTCTTCGCTTGACAGATTCTCTCAAAGATGGTGAGGAAAACCAAATCAATGTTGAAGCCATTAAATCAACTGTACCAGAAATCTATCTTGATTTCCTCGTTTTTTTTCTTGATCCACAAGGCTGATAATTTACCACCTCATCAACCCTATGACCATCAAATAGAGTTAATAGGTCCAGTACCTCCGGCAGGTCCTGTCTATTCTTTGTCGAAGGAAAAATCTCAAGTTCTTCGAGACTAAATTTCAGAGAATGTAGCTAAAGGTTTCATCAGAGCCAGTAAATCTCCAACCGGCTCCCCTGTTATTTTTGTAAAGAAAAAGACGGTAGCCTTAGGTTGTGTGTTGACTATAGAAAGCTCAACACAGTCACAAAGAAGAATGCATATCCTGTTCCTCCTATTTCATTGCTTCTTACCCTTTTTAATGCTGCTAATTTCTTTTCTAAAATTGATCTTATAGGCTCTTATAATCTTATTCACATTGCGGAAGGTCATGAACCACTGACTGCAATGCGCACTAGATTTGGTAGTTTTGAATATTTAGTAATGCCTTTTGGATTATGAAAGGCACCATCTACTTTTCAAACTTTTGTTAATGACATCTTTAAAGATGTTGTCGAACAATTTGTTGTCGTCTACTTAGACGATATTTTAATTTTCTTGAAGACACTGGATGAACATATTCATCATGTTCAACAGGTTCTAAATTGCCTTTGAGATCAGGGTCTCTACACCAAGCACAATAAATAAGAATTCCATCTTAAATCTATTAATTTTTTGGGCTTTATGTTATCCACTGATGGTTTAGTCATGGATGACAAAAAGGTCCAAAAAGTCCTTGAATGGCCTGAGCCCAAAACCGTTAAATCCCTCCAAGGATTTTTGGGTTTTGCCAATTTTTATAGAATATTTATTAAAGATTACTCTAAAACTATTTCCAATCTTTCTTCTCTTCTTAAAAAAGATATTCCTTTTGTTTTATTTCTACAGCACAAAAGGAATTCAAAGCATTGAAGACTGCATTTACCACAGCTCCTATTCTTTGACACTTTGATCCTTCTACTTTGACAATAGTCAAGACAGACGCTAGCAATTATGCTATTGCAGAGGTCATTTCTCAATTCAATACTGAAATAAAATTGTTTCATCCTTTTGCTTTCGAGTCACGCAAACTTATTGCAGCAGAATTAAATTACAATATTCATGACAAGGAGCTTTTAGCTATTATCCATTGTCTTAAAAATGGCCCTCTTTTCTTCTCAGCCTAGATAGTCCTTTTCAAATCCTGACTAACCATAATGCTATGAAATACTTTATGTCTTCCAAAGTTTTAACCAGGCATCAAGCCAGGTGGGCTGTATTTTTGTCTGAATTTCCTTTTTCTATTTCCTATCACCCAGGTAAGAACTGCATTGTCCCAGATATCCTGTCACGTTGGAACAATGTTTACCCACAGCGGGGGGACGCATTTGCTGAAAAGAACCCAGCAAATGTGAAATCAATTTTCAACAAATCAATGTTAAAGACTCAGTAACTTAATTTGATGACAATTCAATCTTTCAAAAATCCACTATGCAAAATCCTTGAAGCTCAGTCAAAGGGCAATTATTGTTTATGGCTAAAAGACAAAATACTCTCAAAGCAAGGGGCCAAAAGATTTAGTATTGAATAAGGTCTATTAGTTTTTGAATGTAGAGTAGTCATACCCAACAACAATGAAATAAAATTATTGATTTTCAACAGTTGACATGATTCTCCATTAGCTGGCCATTTTTGGGTTGATAAAACCTAGCAGTTAATAGAAAGGGATTTCTTCTGGCCAGAGATGACCAGATAAATCAAGGCCTATATAAGATCTTGTTATGAATGTAATAGGAATAAGGCTCCCCGTCACCGGAAGCATGGGTTGCTTCAACCTCTTCCTATTCCCTCTAAACCTTGGGAATCTTTATCGATGGATTTTATTTCTCAACTTCCTCTTTCTAATAATTTTGATTCTATATTAGTAATAGTAGATAGATTTTAAAAAAATGTCTTTTTTCTTTAAAACCACTACTACTGCTACAGCAGAAGATTTTTCAAAATTGTTTCTAGAATATTTATTTTCCAAACATGGCTTACCTAATGATATTATTTCAGATAGAGGCTCATTGTTTGTATCCACATTCTAGACTCAATTGTGTCGACAACTAAATATCACGAGGAATCTCTCCAAGGCCTATCATCCTGAAACCGATGGACAAATCGAAAGGGTCAACCAAATCCTCAAACAATCCCTTTGAATATATGTCAGTTATCAAAAAGACAATTGGACCACATGGTTACCATTGGCCAAATTTTCTTATAATAACTCAACTCATTCTTTGACACAAAAATCTCCCTTTGAAACTGTTTATTGAAGACATCCTCGATTTGACTCAATCCATGTAGGAACTAGTCATCCTGTGGAACATTATCTTTAAACCATATCACGACTTCAAGAAGAACTTAAATCAAACTTGGAATTAGCGATTTGAAGGTACAAGGAACAGGCTGAAAAACATCAACAATCTGCTCCTTCTTTAAACCAGGTGACAAAATATGGCCCAATGCGCGAAACAATCAAATGACTCAACCATCTAATAAACTGGACAAAAAGCGCTTGGGACCATTCAAAATTGACTCCAAAGTCTCTAAAACTGCATTTTGACTCAAGCTACCTCCTAAACGGCATGCTATTCACCCTGTTTTCCATGTATCTCTCCTGGAACTGGCTTGAGAAACATACCCGGGCAGGAACCAACCTCCTCCGGAACCAGTTGAAGTAGAAGACCATCTAGAGTGGGAAGTAAGCCATATCCTTGATTCAAGAATGCACAAGGGGAAACTTCAATACCTCGTGGAATGGGAAGGCTTCCTTGATGACTCAGACAAAACATCCTGGGAACCAGCCATCAATGTTTCTAACGCCCCTGAACTCCTAAAATCTTTTCATCTTAAATATCCTTTAAAACCAAAACCTTAGAACTCTCTTTTATTTTTTCTCTTCTTCTCTTTTCGTTTTTTTCTTTTCTTAAATTCTAAAACTTCTTCCCTTCTAAAATCCTTACTCTTTTTTTTCATTCTTCTTCTCAAAAGCTTTTTTTCTTTAAAAAATAATAATAAATGAATAAATTATAATAAAATAAAATAAAATAAAATAAAATAAAATAAACTAAAATTAAAATTAAATTAAATTAAAAAGTTAAAAAAAATTAATAATAATGAAAATTAAAATCTTAAAATTCATTCAAATAAAATCTTAAAAATCAACAATTCCTTTAATTTTCTTTCTTTTCTCTTTTCAAACTTTTCATTGAACTATCAAAATTTTTCACAAACTCAGTACGACAATCTTTCTCAAACTTCACTTCAACCTTTAAATCTCTCTTTTAAAATTCTTCAAACAAATTACTTCTTTCTTTCAAATTCTTTTTTTTTTTAAAAAAAACTATTTTTCTTCTTTCTTTTCAAATAACCAAAATTCCTCAAAAACTTCAGTAAAAATAAAAATAAAACTTTCACGAATAAAAAAAAATTTTTCTCTCATTAAATTTTCATTTCAAACAAAATTGTTTTCAATCAACTATTTCTTTTTCTTACTTAAATTTTTCTTTTTCAAAAATTAAAACTAAAATATCTTCTGTTAAACATTCTTTCTTTTCTTCTTTCATTCAAATTTTCTTGTTTCAAAATTTAAAACAAAATTTTATTCAAATCTTTTCTTTCTTCCGTTTTTCTTTTCTTTTCTCAAAATCTTATAAAATATATATCAACATTTCCAATTAAAACAACAAAATAAAAAAATAAAAAAATAAATACACAAATTGTTTTCTATTATTTTTTTTTTCCTTCCCTCTTTTTTATTCTTTTCTCTTTCCTTCCATTTCAAATTTTCTCTTGTATTTCCTCCCAAACCAACTTCTTCATTTTCTCCAAAACCACTCTTATTTCCTTCCTTTATTTCTCAAATACCTCCTCCTCTCCTACGGGTACCACTTCCCCAATTTCTAGTAATTCTTGGGCCACGTCAAAGGAGGCAGTATTTACAATCTTATCAACCTCACCACTTAAGTCTTCTATGAATCAAGTTCTCCGACATTGCCAAGGTTTCTTTGACCATACCTGGTCGTGGGTCTCTTCGTTGTCCTCCCTCAAATCAACCACTGGTTAATTTGCCTCAACCGGCAGCAATGGCTCAGCATCCACAATCGGAGCTTCTGCGATGACATCTGAATTCTAAAAACATAGGTCATCAGTAACAAAAATTTTTTAAAAAAAAGAAGAAGAACAGACTTACTTTGAACAATGGGTCAGCTTCTAAGAATAACTTTGGGGTGACTTCCACTGTCACTTCCTTCTCCTCTTAGTTATCCTCAATGACCATCTGCCGCTTCTTTGGTGTCCTTCTAGAAATAGGGACTTTATCCTCATCCTCTTCAACTAATTTATATACCTCTTCTTTGACCCTTTGTTTCTTACTTGGGGCCTGGGTTACCCAGGTTGCCACGGTATCTTCAACCTCCTCCTCGATCTCTCCCACCGACTGATCGTCCCCGACCAATATGTCCCAGATATCTTCCACCACCTCTTTGGTCTTCAGTATTACCCAATATTTTGTTTTTGTAAATTGACGCTCAATGTCCATGTTTTTTGATAAGGCATAACACGCCACCTTTCTCCAGCGGCAAAACTTGCTTTTCTGGAAAGGACCTTGTGTCTCTGTGCTTTTAACGCAGAAGTACGCCATTTATTTTCAGGCTGTGCAGGCTTGAGAATACTGCCGGGTAATGATTTCACCATCTGCTTTAGGGTGTGGAGGCGTGGGAGTTTAGGTAGGACAAGTCGACATAATAATGTATAAAAATAATTAAAAGCAAGATGGGAGAAAAAGTAGTGTGGGAAAGTAGGTCTCACACTCAAAAGAGCTTGCGTTTTTATACCCGGGCAACTGTCACACGCCAAGTGACACTTGAGGCAAAAGAAGCTCATTAAATCAATAATACAGAGGTCTAAATCCATACTCAAAGTGCAGAAAGCAATTCTACATAGCAACTGCAACTTTCCTTTGTCTACTCACTATTCAACCGCGCTAGTCTAAACTCTAAATCTAAATTAGTCAATCTCTCAATAGTGTGTGTCTTAGTCTTTTCCTCAATAAGAAACATACAGCGCAATAGTCAACGTAATAGTCCGCTAAAAAGGTTTATTAAAAATATCTGTGGGTTATTAAAAAGGGGTAGTGAGCATGGACGGGATGTTTAGTGGAGGATTAAAGGGTTTATGGATGTTAGTGAGGAGGGTCCAGGTGTAACGGGTGTAATTTTGGTGGTCTGTGATGTGCGGAATGATGGATGGGTATGAGGTCAATGCAAGGAGGATTAAAGGATATAAAAGGGGTTGGATTATGGTTCAAAATTCTTTAGAATTAAATTATAAAACATATATATAATTAATAGTGGTAAAGCTTCAGGTTAAATAATTATTATTTTATCTTTCCTTATTTTCTCAGTAATCCTTTCTCAATCCTAAATCTTTGATTATTGAATTTCCAACCCTTTGTGAGATCTTAAAAATATTAATATTAACTTTAAATTATATTAGAATTCTTCTCGAACATATCTCGAGGCAGTAGCTATTCCGTAGAGTCATCTTCGAATCACTTCCTCAAACATTTCCTCTGTGCTTCAAAAAAGTTTCTAAACTACCCTCCTCATATCACTTCCAGGAACACCCTCTACCTTGTGCGTAGGTTGTCTGGTGACACTTTCCAAAATTAAGTTTGATACTGGCATATTGAATGGTGGCTATTCCTGGAAAGTGTAAGTGGCATAGTGTGTATTCATTATGTATTGGTCAACATTAATTTCAATCAAATTTAATATTGACATTTGCATATTGAATCCAAACCAGCAAACAACCTAAATAATTCTTCATAAAACTGCTCATTAATTTTGATCGAAATTAGGGTTGACCATATACATATTTAATGGTAGTTATATCTGGTGTGTGCAAGCTGTAAAGCTTGTGTTCAATGTGTATTGGTCAACATTAATTTTGATTGAAATTAATATTAATGTGTAAATGATATATACATTCTCAATATGCATTGTAACATGTTTAATTAAGAATAGAGGGCCCTACTTTTCATCTTACAGAAAAATTCTTGGTGGCATCTCAAATTCAATTTTAATTAAAATTAATGTTGACATGTTACCATGCATAACAGTAAGCAACTGACTGCATAAATTGATGATAATCATAAAACTTAATTTCAATCAAAATTAATGTTGCAAATTTCAGATGGAATAAAAGCTATGCCACTTACACTAGCCAGGCATATTTACTATTTATTATGTATTGCTCAACATTAATTTTTATAGAAATTAATATGGATATGTAAATATTATATTTACCCTCAACTTGTATAGTAAATTTCAATACTTAGGAATACTTTGTGTCCTTTACATGTCATGAAAAAAAGCATTATATCATTTCAACATTAATTTTAATCAAAATTAATGTTGGCATGCCATTATGCATTAAAACAGCTAACTGACTGACAAAGTTCATGATCAAAATGCTCATTAATTTTTATCAAAATTAATGTTGACCAATACATATTGATTATAAGCTATCTTTATTTACTCAGACCAGATATAACTAACATTCAATATGTTTATGGTCAGCCTTTATTTTAATCAAAATTAATGGGCAGTTTTATGAAGAATCTTTTGGGTTGTTTGCTGGTTTGGATTCAATATGCAAATGTCAATATTAATTTTGATAGAAATTAATGCTGACCAATACATAATGAATACACACTATGCCAGTTACACTTTCCAGGCTTAGCTACATGCAATATGAAAGTATCAAAAGTAATTTTGATTGAAATTAATGTTGGAAAGGCACCATGCATAAAATTAAGCAGTTGCCTCCAGAAATTCATGATTTTTATGCTCATTAATTTTGATTGAAATTAATTTTTGATACTGGCATATTTAATGGTAGCTATGCCTGGCAAGTGTAAGTGGCATAGCATGTATTCACTATGTATTGGTCAACATTAATTTCAATCAAAATTAATATGGACATGGACTATGCACAAAATTCCAATAAGTATAGGTAAGCTAAGTAGTTGGATTAACTGGCTTGATCAAGTACACCATATAAAAATTTTTATAGGTTATCTCAACAATTTTTTTCAAGTTTTATTATATTAATCAAAACTGTGGTAAGTTGTGAAAAACTAGCTAATCCAAATCTCAAATTGAATATTAATGTTTTAATAACCTTGAATGTTTTTAAGGTATTTCATTGGGTGATTCATAATAATATTTTATCAATATAGTAGTCCTATAAATTTTTAAAAGTAACATTATTTGTATAGTTAGGGACAACAATGCAATATCTTTTGCAGACTAAGATATATTGTAAAATAAAACTATTCAATTTTTTTTCCCCTTAGTTGTATCCAAGTTTATCAACAGTTTGGTCACTGGGCCCACACCCTAGCCCGACACTCCTTCTGTCACTTAAAAAACAAATTCTTATCTTAAATTCTAATGTTACCAATTTTATATTTATCATTCATTTCTTTTTTGGTGAGGCATATCAGTATATTTGTGAATCACTCATTGTCATCTGAAGGTAAATTTAACAAATAGTTTTAAAGCATTATCCTTTTTTTTCATATAATATACTAATTAAGTGTATCTCCATTTTTCAGGAGTAATTTCTAATTTAAAAAATTTTGTATTTACCTGTGGCAATTCACATATGGGATATGCATTTGTTATTATTTGTTTTTCACACTAAAAGTCCCCAAAGAATTCCTAGTATTTTCTGTTAGCTACATCAAATTTTGCTTCAATATAAACAGATTGTGATATAGCATGTTACTTAGTTTACCCCACTATGAATAATACATGTTAAAAAAAGCACAAATAATATATAATCCCCCTCTTTATGTTTTCTGTTTCTTTCATCCTCAGTTTAATTTTAATCTTATTCAATTTTTTATCCTATTAAATTATCAAATTCAATTTTCTAGAATAGAGTTTCTTATAATTATTCATCATATTGCATCATAGTTTTTTGATATGAAATACTTTTTTTTATATTCATTAATCAATATGTCTAGTATTCAAAATCCTACACCTCCACTTTGTATGTGTATCATTTTCCTCTCTCTTAATTTATATATTTCACTTATGTTCTATATCTTTTTTTTTCAAAAAATTGATTTTTGAGTGTCCAAATTTTTTCCATCCCACCCTCAGATTTATACTCGCTTTGAAGCTGTTGAGCTTGCACCATGTCTGCCACATGGGATGGCACCTAATCCTCCTGTACTTAGCAATGAGAGGCAAGAAATAACAAGAGTTCAGTATTACAATTTACTTGAATTGGCTAGAGATAAAACAGAAGAACTTGTCAAGATCCTTAACAATAATTCTTCTCCTTCATATTTATCTAACCCTTGTAATGACTTACTCCAATATGTGAAAAGCCTTGAAAAATGTATGTTCTTCACTTTTTTTGTCTCCTTTTAAATAAGTAGATAAGATTATTAAAAAAAAATTTCCTCATATATATTTGAAGCTTACAAGGAGGGTGTGATTACTCCTGATGAAGTCTTTGTCATTAGGGATGATGATGAGACAGATGAACCATCAGCTTCAACTCATGCTTCAATTTCTAAGGAAAATCTTTAAACACCTGTTATCCGCTCCAAGAAAAAGAAATTATCCCAAGGCTGCTCTTTTGTTCAACGTTTTAAAACGGCTTCTGCTAAAGATTTTTCTGATGTATCAAATAATAAATCTCAAAAAAAAAGAAAAGGCTTTAGTAATGAGTATATTCTTGTTTTTTTTATTGTTATTCTTTTATCTTTAAAAATATATCATATATCTCTTTCATTGCTTACATATTGTACTTTTTTTCTTTCTTTTGATATTTTGTACCAGAAACTCACCTACTGTAGATTGTTCTTATATAAACACCCTCTCCCTGATAAAGATGATGAAAAGAGCAATGAAAATATAAATGATGAACTGTCAGAATATGAAGCTATTCTTGCTCATCAAAACAAGAATAATTTAAAATCTTCTTCAAGACATGAAGATATGTTTGATAAATATGATGATTAAAACAGCTCATCAACAAATTCCTTCATTTCTAAGAAGCAATACCCATCACCTCCTAAATTACCTTCTTTGACCTTTTTGAAAGCTTCTCTACCAATGAAATCAACTCCAATAAATATATCAAACAAACCTCTAACTTATTCACCCTCAGTTCTAAAAGACTCTGATTTGCAGGAGGAATTCTGTTAAATTCATAAATTTTTTAAAGGTAGAATCAGCACAGCAAAGGTCCTTAGGTTGTGGTTGGAAATTTTAACTCTTCTCAAATTACACTCTTCTACTTCTTCCCAAGAACCCATGTTAAATATTCCAATTTTTACTTTTCATTGGGGAAAATCTTGTGGAAAAGATTGGCTTTCAAAACTTACTGAGTTATTTAAGTTACCATAATTTTTAGTCTTAAATTTTTTCTTTTACTTAATTTTTTTTCCTTTTGTAGCGAATATTTTTTTAGAGATTGATAGCTCACAGCTATGGGTACTTGATAATATTGATTTCAAAAAAATGGAAGATTTATGTGATCCTGATGTTTTAAATACTGAAATTATTTCCTCAACAAAGAAAAAGGATCACCCTAAATCCAATCTTATCCGAATGCTCATGAGATTAATGATCCCAAGTGATCACTGACGTTCTTCATGGGTATCTCTTATATCATCTTTACTTTATCTGACTGCACATGAATTCAGCCAGCTTCCATCACATCAAAACATTAACTCAGATTTTTCAATTCAACGTGGTCTTCAGCTTCTAGCTCACCCTTCAAATCTGAAGAGGTTAATTCCTGATGGCTTAGAAGTTGGTCCCACTGCACTTCAAACCCGTGATATATCAATGTCAACTCTTTTTCAAATCAGAAACATTATCATTATTATAATTATGTCAATTATCATTCTTAAATCAAAATATTGTGCTGTGACAATATCAAGTGAAAAGACTAGCAAAGCTCAACAATTGAGTCAGAAAAACGAAAATACTTAACTTACTATAATGGAACACAAACAAAAGGCTGTGCTAAACATGATAAATTCTGAATAATCCCACCACAGATATCAATCTTTCACATTCTATATAATCAATGGTTTCCGTGGTTTATTTCTGAGCTCTCATGATCATAGATTGGCTTCAGCAGCTGATTTCTTGGAGGTAATATCAGAAATTAAGTTTCTTAATTTACATGAAAAAAAAATCATTTGATGGAAGCAATAATTTGGAGAAATTTAAATAACTATATTTTAACATTAATTAAACCTTTTATAGGAAATTGTGATCCATTTCATTTAAAATTTGATACCCCAAGTCCTCCAGGAATTGCTAGCGCTATTTCTGAAGATTTTATTAATCAATGGAGCTCCATTCAGCTAGTATCACCTTTTTTCGCTAAACATAGCCTTTCAATAAATTAATATTCCAACATGTAAAAAGACATAGTTCTGTGTATATGATTTATCTTGTACAATTCAAATTATTTTACTTCAAATACAACAACTATGTGACCATCTTTGAAATTTATTAAGAAACCTTTGACATGATTTTCTAAATTAATTTAAAAAAAAATTATTTTAAGTCCATCAATAAAAAAGAATTTAAAATCTACTTATATGATTTCAAAACTTGAATTAAATTTTTAAATATTTTATTGTTTATATATAAAAATGATAACTGCTCTAGTTATGTTACTTTACCTTTAATATTGAATTATCTATTAATTTTTCCAAATTTTTTCATTGATTGTAACATTATTAATCAGAAGTAGAACAACTTAAATAATTAAATGTGTGTATTCTTAAAAAAATACAATTCAATCTATTTTTGATTCGAAATTCTTTCATCAACTCTTTATTATTAACTTTTTTATTAATAAGCCTGTTTGACCTAAAATACTATCTTTTTAATTTGGTAGCATTAACAGCACATTTTTATGGCTAATATATTTCAAATTCTTTATTATAGTTTTTTATTTTATAACCTTTTCTACCAATTTAATAAAAATGACATTCAAAGATTTCACAACTTATATATTTCCTCAAAAGTAAATCAAATTTTCTTATAATATTAAGAAAAAAAAATTATTCTATTTCACAAATAAAAGAAATAGATAATACTATAATCAACACAACTGAAAATGTTACAGCTACTCCCAGTATTTATCATGTTTAATTTTGCATTAAATTGTGTATATATGATATAAATTTTTAATATTTAATTATCAAAATTTTTTAGATTTTTCTTCACATTAGATAAATAATACTTTGCTGATTTTATTTCTTCCTCTATTAAGTCATCTCTTTTCAACTAAACTCTCAAAGCACTAATCAAATATTCAAACCTATATTTTTGTTCTTTCATTTCTAAGTACTCTGAAATATGAATATCAAAAACATTAAGCTTTTCTATAGCATTAAAAATTCTAGTGCTGATTTGAATAGAAGAATATATCCTTGTGAAGCCATGAATTTTGTGACATCTTGAGGTAAAATGCCTCAGTTGATTGGCAGGCCATAACGTCACTGTTATTCCATTAGTTGCTTCAAAGTTTATTTTACTTCCAATTATGGGAAACATAATTTCTCCACCTTTTTTCGTGGTTGGGTCTTATTGTACTTCATATGAATGGTATTGTTTTCTGTATCTTTAGGAAAAAATATTCCTAAAGTATACTCACTTGCATCCTTATCATGATGAACCTCATTGGAGAGCCCATTACCATTTGCTCCAAATGTCCAAGTTAAATTACTAGCAAACGGTACACCCTCTTCTTCACTATAAACTTTTGAAAATCCAGGAATACCAAGTTTTGCACAAAGATTAGTTGCCTTGTTGTACTTTACATATGATATTTTTTTAAAAAATATTCAAAGTACATTGCAATCCTCTACATTAATTTTTTATATTCATCTGTGCGTACAATATTATCAGTGTATTCATCTGCAATTAAAAGCATTCATAATTTCAGTATTTATATTAAAAAAAGTGAAACTTACAAATATATAAAGATTTCTTCCTATCTAAAATAAAGCCACCACCAGCTCTTTGATGATAACCATTATTTTTAATTTCATCTTTGCAGTAAGAAAGATCCTTAATGCATTGCACCGTAGATTCTAACATATCTAGTTCTTTGAGTTCATGAATTTCAAAAGTCTGCGCAAGAACATTAGGTATTAAGACAGCTTTTGGTTTATAAATACTACAACCAGGAAAAAAAATTGTAATAATTATTGCAGTCTGTCATCTTATTTGAATAATATTGTGCATAGAGATGTGGCTTCTTCCCATTTGTATCCATCCCAAGAGCGTTTACAAGTTTCAATTGGGTAGCAATGTCTTTCGCCCACCTATTGTTAGAGTTCTTCCCTGTCCGTTTTTTATTTCAAATTGTTACTCATTGAGGGTTCGATTCTAAGAGAATTCAGTTTTGATTTAAAATAGATAAAAATTAAAAATTTGAAAATAGTTACAGAATTTGAATTATCAGTCAATGATACCTTTAACTTTATCATATCTTCAATATTAGAAATATAAAATTAGTATATCTACATATTTGTAAATTCATATACTTTTTCTTTATTTCAAATAAAAAGAATGTGTTTCAAAGGTATACATTATTAAATTATACATATAAAGAGTATAGCTTTATCCTGTATGTATTCAGGAAGTACAATATTCAGATCTACACTTAATATTAATAATATAATGAAAGTATAACTCCAATACACTAGTAATATTGAAAAATTTACAGAATTATCATTTCCACATATATAAAATGAAAAATCTTGCTCTGACCAATATATTGACTTAGAAAGTTATACTTCAATAAATTATTAATTTTTAAATTGTAGAATTGTCCTGTATGCTTTCAGCAAGTACAAGACTTTGAAACAACTTAAAAATCAATAAATTAAAGGTAAAGTACAATCATTCTAATTATTATTATGAAAAGCAAAACATTAACCTGTATACTTTCAGCAAGTACAAGATGATGTTTTACTTTTCATATTAATAATATAATGGTTGAGATAGTATTTAAGAAATTTAGAAAATTGATAAGCAAAACATTAACTTATGTGTCTATAAAATCTTCTTCCATTTGTAGCTGATTGATCAAAATTAATTATAAAGTTTATTATATAATCACTTTTTAAAAAAATAAATAGTTGGATAAATAAATTGAACATTTTTGATAAGAAATAAAGAAATTTAAATTGAAAAAAAAAATAAACTTTAAGTTAACTGAAAAAGAATTTTTTGATAATGATTTGAAAGGGTAAAGTAAAAGATACCTCAAAAATTAATTCCAAATTAGAATCATTAGATTGACTTGTTAAAAGTGTAATAAAGAGTAACAAACCGAAATGATATGAAATTCATTAGCAAGAAAAATTTGCTTACTGGTAATTGGATAAGGTCAAGAAAATAGTACCAATAAATCAAAATGATAAAGCAAAAATATGATCAATAATTTTTGAAAAAGGTAAGTGAGACAGAGAAAGGAACAATAAGCTCGGTGGCAAACAGATTTTGATATCATGAATTTTCACTGATCTCTTTTTCAAAAAAAATGCAGCTCTCCCAGTCACATGATAAACTTCATCTAAATTCCAAGAATAATGTTTCCAAGGCACTGTACACAGAATGATCATTTTTTCCTATGCATGTACTAATTCCAGCTAGAATTTACTTGGCTGAATGTTGTACAAATGAAGATTTATGGAACACTGAATTTCACATCTAAAAAAAATTGACACCACATAATTCTAGCTACCATTTTTCATGTAGTTAAAAAACATACACTCATCACATTTAAATTTACATTGTGTCAAAATTATTTCATTTTTGAATATTTTTAAAGGGAACTATAATGTGCACTACCTATTTCTAAAATATGAACCTTGGCACCATATTAAATCGATAGATTTTTAATTGTGTGATTTTTTTGCCTTGACCTTTTTCCTGATCTTACTTGGTTTGAAATATGAAAACATGACCAATGTTTCTTTCAGCAAAATTTGATTTTGTTTCTATGTGTAACAACTGAAGGCCGTTTCTAACCATCTGTGGAGAGTTGTATATCCTATTTGTACACATGTTTATTTATTTATGTATTTTAATTAAAAAAATTACTTTTATTGAAGCCAGATTTCTACTGGCTGCTTTTTAGAAGCCTTAATTTATGACCCAAGCCTTCAAAGTTGGCTTGGGTCCCTTATATTTCAATTTAGCACTTCCAGCCAGGTTTCCCCTGGCTTGAAGGGTTGCTTTCAGGCAACCAAAGTCACTAAAAGCGACTTTGGTTGCTTGTTTTTACTTTCGTCACCCTCCCAGCCAATTTACTAGGCTGGGAGGTGGCCAAAACTGTATGCAACACACGTTTCTGCTGCAAGAAATGTGTGTTGCACACTCGCTTCTATATTTCATGCAGCTGTGTTGAAATCAGCTGCATGAGATATGGGCAGCACATGCAATGCGTGTTGCATGCAGCAGCAATACGCACTGCATGTGCTGCATGCAGTGCATTGAAAAGCCAGTTTTTTTCTGGCTGTGCAATGCACACAGAGAAATCAAAGTCCCTGCAAGGGACTATGGTTTCTAAAATTAAAGCAATTTTCCCCACCAGGTGCAATCTGGTGGAGAAGTGAGAGACAAGTTAGACTGAAGTTATTTGAAAGCAACTTCAGTCTTAAAAACATTAAAAATCATTAAAAAAAATGAGAAAGGTAGAAAAGGAAACAAAAAAAAATTAAAACATGAGTATAAGAAAAAAAATAAGTGCTAGTGATACCAAAAACCCAAGCCAATTTCACTTGGCTTAGTTATTTAATAATATTTTTTTAATACATTAAATTTAAAATTCAAACACCATAAAATATAAGAAATTTTTCAATATGAATATTATAAATTTTATTTACCCCTTTCTCATAATTATATTTATAATTTTTTTTTAAAATTTTGACTTTTAATTTATTTTTTTGGAAATCAAAAATTAAATTTTCAACTAAATTTTTTAGTAAGGTAAAATAAATTATAAATTTGACATTTTGTAATTAAATAATGAAAAAAAATTTATATTTATTTAAAAAATATTTTTGTTAGAGGAATACCAATATTTTAAGACTAGAAATACTGTGCAAATTGTATGTAAAAAAAATTATATTTTTTTATGAGGGGTTATTACTATTTTTGAAAACATTTTTCAAAACATTCATTAAATACTGAATTAAATTACTTTGTAACTCAAATTTTTTGTAAAATAATTAAAATTGAAATAATAATATTGTTATATTTGATATAAAATTTGAATTTGTAATATCAATGTCTCTTTAAATAAATTTGAAAATCATTAAAAAAGACTATGTTGATAAGTACTTCATTTTTGATATTCAATGGTTATATGTATATCTTATATATATTTCTTGAGTGTTATTTTTATATACACTCAATAAAATTTATAATATACAATGCCATTTAATCATTAATTATTGGTCAACTTTGTTATAACAACTTCATATTTCATACCAGCCACTAGTATTTAGTTTTTAATTTAAAACTCCAATATAATATGAGAGTATCCTCATTCTGTCTGGATGTAATTAACAACAATAAAAGACCATAAATTAAAGAGTAATTATTTATAATAAATAGTTGAAAAATAACCTATAAGAAATGATATGTTTATCAAAAATAGTACATAAAAAAATATAATTTTGAATTTTTTTAGATATAATTTGGGTATTTAAATGAAAATTTAAATTATCAGACTTCAAAATGGATAAAATCTAAAAGTGGTGTTTATATAATAAGACTCATATAAAAAAGTATAAAAAATCTACTATGTAACTAAATTATTAAATATTAAGGTATTTTTAAAATTATTGAAAAACTTATTAAACAATTATAATGAAATCTAAATGTGAAATTGATGATGGGATAATAGTAAGACTATGTGGAAACACTTTTATTTATACATACTTTTAAATATGTTCAGATAAAAAAATTGGTAAAATTTTATAATAACATAGAGTTAATAGTGATGCAATTTTATTTAGATCAAGAATAAATTTTTTTGAAGAAAAACTATTTAAATTGAGATATGGCCATCTCCTTTCAAGAGATAGAATAATAATGAAAATTTAAAAAAATTATAATAAGTATTCTTAATCACCATTTTTGAAAAATCTCTATAAAAATTATTATAATATATCATTCATTTATTATATCATATGGAGCTTCAACTTGAAGTAGTGATGGGCAGCTTTGAACTTATGTTCAGAAAAACTAAAAAGTTAAAAAATATATAGTTATACTAATGAAAAAGCTAAAAAAAAAATACTATTATAAATTAATAAAATAAAACTACATAAATTTTATTCTGTTCTCATGATTCTGTCAGGCGCCACGTGACACTCGAGGCAATAGCAGCTCATTAAATCAATAATAAGAGTTTTAAATCCATACTCAAAGCTCAGAAAGCAATCCTCCATAGCAACTGTGACTTTCCTTTGTGTACTTGCTATTCAACCGCACTAGTCTAAACTCTAAATCTAAAATTGTCAATCTCTCAATAGTGTGTCTTAGTCTTTTTCTCCATAGGCGACGCACCGCGCAATAGTCAATGTAATAGTACGCTAAAAAGTTTATGAAATATCTGTGGATTGTTAAAAGGGGAAGTGAGCATGGACAGAATGGTTAGTGGAGGACTAAGGGTTTATGGATGTTAGTGAGGAAGGTCCAGGTGTAACAGGTGTAATTTAATGGTCTGTGATGTGCGGAATAGTGGATGGGTATGAGGTCAATGCAAGGAGGAGTAAAGGATATAAAAGGGGTTGGGTTTTCCGTTCAACATTCTTTAGAATTAAATTATTAAATGTATATATACTTAATAGAGGTAAAACTTTAGGTTAAATCATTATTTTTGTATCTTTACTTATTTTCTCAGTAATCATTTCTTAATCCTAAAATCTTTGATTATTGAGTTTCCAACCCTTAGTGAGATTCTTAAGAATTTTAATATTACCTTTAAATTATATTAGAATTCTCCTCCAACATATCTCGAAGCAGTAGCTCTTCCTTTGAGTCATCTTCGAATCACTTCCTCAAAGACTTCCTCTGTGCCTCGACAAAGTTTCTAAACTTCTCTTTCCATTTCACTTCCAGGAACACCCTCAACCATGTGCGTAGATTGTCTGGTAACAGTATAATTTAATTCTCTGTAGTTCTCATTCTTTGCACTACTACGTCCTTTTCAGGTGTTTTCTAAATTCTTAAATGGCACCAGTTAAACGCACTCCTCCTATAGGCACTACTACTAGAGCTCACGCTGTAGACAATCCTATAGTACTAGCTATAGGCCTTGACCAAGGGAGTTGGAGAAAAACCAGAGAGAAAATCCCCTGTCCCTTTAGAAAAATAGAGTGAGATTTACTTGCTAAAGTAGGTTGGTTCCTGCATTGCTAAAGCTCCTGTATATCACACTTGACTGCTGGATGAGCCAAGAAAGTAGTCCCCAGATAGACTACCAGACCGAAGAACTGAAATGTAGAACAATGTCCACACCAGAGACAGCAAAGATACTTGATTTAGGCTGCAAATCCACACCAGAGACAGCAATTATACTTTCTATAGCTTGCAAGACTATAACAGAGAAAACAGTTGCCAAAGTTAAGTTAAATGAAGAACTCACTTGCAACAAACACAGCCAATTGTGGCCAGAAAACAGTGAAAACTGAGTGAGGAACAATGATATCACCTCCGAATGGCTGTATGATGATTAAGGTTGCCCCAAACTGTCTTATTCACTATGTACACACAGACCACTAACTAAGAGCCCATGCGCACCCACCAATCTGGCGCCTGTACCCGCCAAATTGCATAAAAAACCCTCCTGAAGCGCTCCCCAACCTCCTAAAACAGAGGTGGGAGGGCCGCCCGACGTCGGAGGTGCCTCCTGAAGCGGCCTGGCCTCCCTGAAGCCAGAAAACCAATAAAAACAACTAATCTACTTAGAAAAATTAGCTACAACTACTAAAACCTTTAAAACACGGAATTTCACTATAACAACATTGAGACATGAAATATAGAGAAAAATTAGCTCTATCCAATGATACTAAGCACTTAACCCTAAGACTTAAGGTTAGCCCGTAAAACAAGAAAAAAAAATTAAACAGCAATCTTTTATAAATGAAAAAAGATGAAATGACCCCTTAAAACTTAGAATATGGAAATGTGTCTACAAGACATAAAATATAGAGAAACACCAGGGCTATCCAATGATTGTACCCACATACCCGCAGACCCAATAGCCACGGAATAAAAGCAGAAAAATACCCAATTCTTTAACAGATGCCAATTAAGACATGCACAAACAGCGCCAAATCACACAACAAAGGCCCCTGCCAATTTTGGAAGACCACAGCCCCAGAGGCAGGCCAACATCTACCAGGGCTGTTTCCTGCACTCACTCCTTGGAGCCACTCGACCTAATGGAAGGGCAACATTCAGACCAATCTGTAGAAGACATCCCACAAGATTTTAATTACTCTAGTGATGATGAAGAAGGAGAGGATACAATGCACAAGGCACCATCTGCCCCTGCTAATCACCCTTCTGGTCAACCTTCAGAACCTGGACCATCTAATTCTCTGGAAGATTTCATGAGACTTTTCATGAAAACCCTTTCAAATTCAACGTCTTCAGAGGGATCTAAATTCAAAACTCCTTTTGTGAAATCTCCTGATAAATTCAATGGAGAACATCCAGACAAATTGCGCCCCTTCTTGCAAACCTGCAAGCCCCTGTTCCATAATGACCCTCAAACCTTCAATAACAACCGATCAAAGGTTGTTTGCGCTTCTTCATTCCTAGCCTGAAAAGCAGCAAGATGGTTTCAACCTTATCTTCCCATGCTCTCTTCAACAGAAACCCACTTACTTATTAATAACTGGGAAAATTTTGAGGACCAACTCTTCACGTTGTTCGGTGACCCTAATGAAACTGAAAATGCAGAAATTGAACTTGATTTTCTTTGCATGAGTGATAATGGTAAAGCCTCTGAATATATCTCGAACTTCAGAGCACTTCAAACTCAAGTAGGTTGGAATGATGCTGCCCTCAAGTATCATTTCAAAAAAGGACTTCCTTCAAGGATTCTGGATCAGTTAAATCTTCACGGTCAGAAAATGACTACTTTAACGGATTTAATGGATCAAACCCTCGAACTCAACAGCGTTTACCAAGGACAACTTCAACATTGTTGATATGCCAACAAATCTCAAGGCCTAAATTTTAAATCGGGACCTTCTTCACACCCACGGACAACTCAATCCTCCTCGACTCAATCCAAACCCAATAAGGGAAAGGACAAACCTCTACCGAAAAGCTCGACCCCAGGCGATATCAGTAAAGTACTGGATCCTAAAGGGGAACTTAAAGAAGCTGAGAGGAAGAGGCGAGCAGATAATGGGTTATGTATGTATTGTGGGGGTAAGCACAAGCTGGAAGATTGTGTAAAATTTAAGGAAAGAGAAGTTACTAGCTCGAAGTCAAAAAACTAGTAGATAGTTTACTTGTGTGCAAAGAAAATTATCTTATCTCTCCCAGTGTACAGAACCTCCATATCTTAAGGACTGGAGTTGCCTTAAACCGCTTGAGATTCATTCTTTTTAAGGATGATACCCCCTTCAGTTGTCTTATAGATTCTGGAGCTTCAATTTATTTTGTCAGTTTATCTTTTGCCGAGAGGTTACAACTGACATTTACAGATATCGATCAAACTCCAATTTACTTGGTTGAATAAGAGGAACCCAAATATTGGGTCAGTAAGAAAGTTTTATGGGTTTTCAACTTTCCGAACTTTCCCCCTTTGGGTGGGAATTATCAGTCTTGGAAGCCCCAAGGATGGACGATACCATTCTTGGCCATGACTTTTTAGCGCATTGGAGTCCTGAAATTGATCGGACATGGGGATTGATCACCCCACGTACTAAGTATATTTATGATTCTTCAATGCAGGTCAATAGGGAGTTAAACAACCCGCCTGACAATGTCCTGCTAGAGGACAAATCTCTTCCAGATGACTTGCAAGCATCTGATCTTTCTTTAAATGAGACATTGGCTAACCCTTCTAGCTCAATGACTTCACTCAAAGAGGATTTAAATTGCCTCGAAGTAATCGAATTATGCTCTCTCAATTCTGGTCTTCCCTTGACAGATTCTCTCAAAGATGATGAGGACAGCCAAATCAACGTTGAAGTCGTTAAATCAACTCTACTGGAAATCTATCATGATTTCCTTGATGTTTTCTCAATCTGAAAGGCCAATAATTTACCACCTCATCGACCCTACAACCATCAAATAGAGTTAATAGGTCCAGTACCTCCGGCAGGTCCTGTCTATTCTTTGTCGAAAGACGAATCTCAAGTTCTTCGAGACTACATTTCAGAAAATAAAGCCAAAGGTTTCTTCAGAGCCAGTAAATCTCCAACCGGCTCCCCTGTCCTTTTTATAAAGAAAAAGGATGGTAGTCTCAGGTTGTGTGTTGACTATAGAAAGCTCAACACAGTCACTAAGAAGAATGCATATCCTGTTCCTCCTATGTCATTACTTCTTACCCTTTTTAATAGTGCTAATTTCTTTTCTAAAATTAATCTTAGAGGCGCTTATAATCTTATTCGCATTGCGGAAGTTCATGAACCACTGACTGCAATGCGAACTAGATTTGTTAGTTTTGAATATTTAGTTATGCCTTTTGGATTGTGTAACGCACTATCAACTTTTCAAACTTTTGTTAATGAAATCTTCCAGTTGTTGTCAAACAATTTTTTGTCGTCTATTTAGATGATATTTTAATTTTCTCAAAGACACTGGATGAACATATTCATCATGTTGAACAGATTCTAAATCGACTTTGAGATCACGGTCTCTACGCGAAGCACAATAAATGCGAATTCCATCTTAAATCAATCAATTTTTTGGGTTTTACGTTTTCCACTGATGGTTTAGTCATGGATGACAAAAAGGTCCAAAAAGTCCTAGAATGGCCTGAGCCCAAAACCGTTAAATCCCTCCAATGATTTTTGGTTTTTGCCAATTTCTATAGAAGATTTATTAAAGATTAATCTAAAACTATTTCCAATCTTACTTCTCTTCTTAGAAAAGATATTCCTTTTGTTTTTACTTTTACAGCACAAAAGTAATTCAAAGCATTGAAGTCTGCATTTACCACAGCTCCAATTCTTTGACACTTTTATCCTTCTGCTTCGACAATCATTGAGACAGATGCAAGTAATTATGCGATTGCAGGGGTCATTTATCAATTAAATCCTGAAACAAAATTGTTTCATCCTGTTGCTATTGAGTCTCGCAAACTCATTTCAGCAGAATTAAATTATGAAATTCATGACAAAGAGCTTTTAGCTATTATTCATTGTCTTAAAAAATGGCGCTCTTTTCTTCTCAGCTTAGATAGTCCTTTTCAAATCTTAACAGACCATAATGCTTTAAAATACTTTATTTCTTCCAAAGTTTTAACCAGGCGTCAAGCCAGGTGGGCTGAATTTCTGTCTGAATTTCCTTCTTCTATTTCCTATCGCCCAGGTAAGAACTGCATTGCCCCAGATATCTTGTCACGTCGGGACGACGTTTACCCATAGCGGGGGGAGGCATTTTCTGACAGGAGCCCAGCAAATGTAAAATCAAATTTCAACAAATCAATGTTAAGGACTCATCAACTTAATTAGATGACAATTCAATCTTTTTAAAATCCACTATCCAAAATCCTCGAAGCTCGGCTGAAGGAAAATTAATGTTTAGGGTTAAAAGACAAAATACTCTTGAAGCAAGGGGCCAAAAGATTTAGTATTGAATCAGGTCTATTAGTTTTCAAAGGTAGAGTATTCATACCTGACAACAATGAAATAAAATTATGGATTTTCAATAGTCAACATGATTCTCCATTAGCTAGTCATTTTGGGGTTGAAAAAACCTACCAGTTAATAGCAAGGGATTTCTTCTGGCCAGGTATGACCAGGGAAATCAAAGCCTATATAAAATCTTGTTACAAATTTAATAGGAACAAGGCTCCCCGTCACCGGAAGTATGGGTTGCTTCAACCTCTTCCAATTCCCTCTAAACCTTGGGAATCTTTATCGATGGATTTTATTTCTCAACTTCCTCTTTCTAATAATTTTGATTCTCTATTAGTAATAGTAGATAGATTTTCAAAGATGTCTATTTTTATGAAAACCACTACTACTGCTACAGCAGAAAATTTGTCAAAATTGTTTCTAGAATATGTATTTTCCAAACATGGCTTACCTAATGATATTATTTCAGATAGAGGCTCATTGTTTGTATCTACATTTTGGACCCAACTGTGTTGAAAACTAAATATTACAAGGAACCTCTCCACGGTCTATCATCCTGAAACCAATGGGCAAACGGAAAGGGTCAACCGAATTCTCAAACAATACCTTTGAATGTATGTCAGTTACCAACAAGACGATTGGACCACATGGTTACCATTGGCCAAATTTGCTTACAATAACTCGACTCATTCTTTGACACAACATTTGACTTTCAAAACTGTCTATGGAAGACATCCTCGATTTAACTCAATCCATGTAGGAACTAGTCATCCTGCTGAACATTATCTTCAAACCATATCATGACTCCAAGAAGAACTTAAATCAAATTTGGAATTAGTGATTCGAAGGTACAAGGAACAGGCCGACAAACATCGAAAATCTGCTCATTCTTTTAAACCAGGCAACAAAGTATGGCTCGACGCACGAAACATTTGAACGACTCGACCATCAAAGAAACTGGAGGAAAAACGCTTGGGACCATTCGAAATCGACTCTGAAGTCTCTAAAACTGCATTTCAACTCAAGCTACCTCCTAAATGGCAGGCTATTCACCCTGTTTTCCATGTATCTCTCCTGTAACTGGCTTGAGAAACATGCCCAGGCAAGAACTAACCTCCTCCGGAACCGGTCAAAGTAGAAGACCATCTAGAGTGGGAAGTAAGCCGTGTCCTTGATTCAAGAATACGCAAGGGGAAACTTCAATACCTTGTGGAATGGGAAGGCTTCCTCAATGATTCAGACAAAACATCCTGGGAACCAGCCATCAATGTTTCTAACGCCCCTGAACTCCTAAAATCTTTTCATCTTAAATATCCTTTAAAACCAAAACCTTAAAACTCTCTTTTTTTTCCCTCTTTCTCTTTTCTTTTCTTCTCTTTAAAATCTAAAATATCTTTACCTTTAAAAATTTCCTTATTCTTTCTTTTTTCCTTTTCATAAGTTTTCAACCTTCTTTATAAAATAAATAAAATTAAGTTAAAATTAAATTAAATTAAAATTAAATAAAACAAATAAAATAAAATAAAACCTTCTAAAATTTCTTTAAATTTTCTACATACATTCATTCCTTAAAATTTCTTTTTCTTTGAACTATCAAAATTTAGCACAAACGCAACACGGCCATCTTCTCGAACTTCAACCTCTAAATCTCTCTTTTAAAATTCTTCGAACAAATTACTTCTTTTCTTTCAAATTCTTTTTTAAAAAAAATTATTATTTCTTCTTTTCTTCTTTTCTTTTCTTTCTTTTCTTTTCAAATAACTAAAATTCCTCAAAACTTCAATAAATAAACTTTAACAAATAACAAATTTTTCTTTCATTAAATTTTTATTCCCAACAAAATTATTTAAATCAACTATTTCTTTCTTTTTCTTCTTTCTTCTTACTTAAATCTTTTTCTTTTTCAAAATTTAAAACTAAAACTCCTTCAATCAAATATTCTTTTTTTTTTTCTCATTTAAACTTCTTCTTTCAAAATTTAAAACAAAATTTTATTTAATCTTTTTTCTTTTTCTCTCAAAATCTTATAAAAATAAAATGACTAAATACAAATTGTTTCTATTTTTCTTTTCTTTCTTTTTCTTTTCTCCTTCCATTTTAAATTCTTTCCTTTATTTTCCCCTGAACAAATCCCTTCATATTCTCCAAAATCTCCCTTATTTCCTTCCTACATTTCTCAAAAACCTCCCCCTCTCCTACTGATTCCACTTCTACAATTTCCAGTAATTCCTTGGCCACGTTGAAGGAGGCGGAATCGACAATATTATTGATTTCACCGCTTAAATCTTCAATAAACCAAGCTCGCCAAACCTGGAAAGGTTTTTTTGACCACACCTGATCGAGGTTTTCTTCATTTTCCTCCCTCAAGGCAATCACTGGTAACGTTTCTTTGGTCGGGATCGATGGGACCACTTCCACAACGACCACTTCCACAGCAGTGGGTTCCAAAATGGGAGCTTTCACATTCAAAGTTTCCGCCATAGAGGCTTCTGCGATCACATCTAAATTCTAAATCACATAGTCATCATTAAAATTCTTCTTTGAAAAAACAAAATCAAAGTGAAGTAAAATAAAACAAAATTACTTCAAACATCGGGTCATCCTCGAGGAATAAATTCAATTTGGTTTCCACCACCACTTATTTCTCTTCCTCGTCATCTTCAATGACCATCCGCCGTTTTTTCGGTGTCCCCCTTGAAATGGGGACTTTTCCTCATCTTCCTCCACTAACTCATCCACCTCCTCTTCTACCCTTTGTTTACCCAGGGCGTCTTATCATCTTTGACTTCCTCTTCAGCTGCTTCTGACTGGTCATCTCCAATCGATACGTTTCATATGTCTTCCACCACTTCTTTTGTCTTTGGTATTACCCAATATTTTGTCTTGGTAAACCGCCATTCAATATCCAAATTTCTTGTTAAGGCATCGCACGCCACCCGTCTCCATCGACAAAACTCGCATTTCTGGCGAGGACCTCAAGTAGCTGTGCTTTCCACACAGAAATATTCCATGGATTCACAAGCCGTGCATGCTTGAGAATATTGTTGAGTGACTAGCCCACCATCCGCTTTGGGGTGAGGAGGCGTGGGAGCTGGAGTTGGACAAGCTGACATAATAATAAATGAATAAAATTTAAATGAAGGGAAACTAGTGTGGGAAGTATGTCTTACGCTCAACAGAGCTTGCATTCTTATACCCGGACATCTGTCACACGCCACGTGACACGCGAGGAAAAAGCAGCTCATTAAATCAATAATAAGTGCTTTAAATCCATACTCGATGCGCAGAAAGCAATCCTCCATAGCAACTGTGACCTTCCTTTGTGTACTCGCTATTCAACCGCCCTAGTCTAAACTCTAAATCTAAATTAGTCAATCTCTCAATAGTGTGTCTTAGTCTTTTTCTCAATAAGCGACGCACCGCGCAATAGTCAATGTAATAGTGCGCTAAAAGGTTTATGAAATGTCTGTGGATTATTAAAAGGGGAAGTGATCATGGACGAAATGGTTAGTGGAGGACTAAGGGGTTAACGGATGTTAGTGAGGAAGGTCCAGGTGTAACGGGTGTAATTTAATGGTCTGTGATGTGTGGAATAGTGGATGGGTATGAGGTCAATGCGAGGAGGAGTAGAGGATATAAAAGGGGTTGGGTTTTTGGTTTGACATTCTTTAGAATTAAATTATGAAACTTATATATACTTAATAGCGGTAAAACTTTATGTTAAATCATTATTATTGTATCTTTCCTTATTTTCTCAGTAATCATTTCTAAATCCTAAAATCTTTGATTATTGAGTTTCCAACCCTTCGTGAGATTCTTAACAATTTTAATATTATCTTTAAATTATATTAGAATTCTCCTCGAACATATCTCGAAGCAGTAGCTCTTCCTTCGAGTCATCTTCAAATAACTTCCTCGAACAATTCCTCTGTGCCTCGACAAAGTTTCTAAACTCCTCTTTCCATCTCACTTCCAGGAACACCCTCAACCTTGTACGTAGATTGTCTGGTGACAGATTCATTGTTACTATGTATGAATTTACACATGTTAAATTTAAACCTGCTTTAAGGCTATTTTACAGGAAGAGCTATAAAGTTTCCTTAAATTCTAATAATAACTTAAGCATTTTACTTCTTATTTTTTTCTTGTTTTCTTTCCAAAGTTGTTAGAGTTTCTTAATTAATACTTCTATCTTGATTGTAAGATATATAATTTTTTTGAATACATGATTTATTGTTTAAAAAATCATATGATAAAGTTAAATAATTTATTTAATTTTCTAAAGCTTAATTTTAATAGACACTACTCCACTTTCTATTACTTAACAAATATATAAATTGTGATAGCAAAATTTTTAGAATTTTCTTTTTGAGAGGGTCAAAATATATTGTGAAGATTTTCATCTAGAAATTCTTGTACTCTAAAATAAAATAATTTTCTCCCTTAAGTAAGCCTTTTCAAAAAAATAAAAATATAAACAAGAATATTAACTTATCTTATTTTTATTTTCTTTACTGAAATTTTTAGTTCAATACCTTTTTTTATATGACATTAGTTTAAAACCATGGTTATAAGCTACTATATAGTTAATTTTTATTATATATATATATATATATGAAATATTTAGAAGTTCATGATCTTTTATTTACTTGAATAAATGGCTCAATTATAATTTCCAACACTTATTAATGTTTCCCAAACTCAATAACAAATTTCTCATATGAAATATTAGCTTATAATATAAGCAGTTTATCTATAGCTTATATTCAACATGAGATTTTCTTTTTAGATTCAGCTAAAATTAAACAAAAGGAGAAATCATGCATATGTGTATAAATGGTAACCATAAGTTACTTAGAGGATTGTGAAATTCACTCATCAGAATGGTTTAAGTATTAAAATAGATTTAGGTCATTGTTTCCTTGTATTTGAGACTAATTAGGAAATTATTATAAAAATATATTTTAATTTGTATCATGCTTAAAAAGTTGGAAATATGATTTTTGAAAATTGTAAGTTTCTAATATGAGATACCAAGCTTTATTTTACATTGTTTCAAGTAGAATAGAATTTTAGTATTATAAATTGAAAGCAATGTACCATTATCTGTTTTTAATTTTGTTCAACTTATAGAATGATTACATAACATTAAACATTATTTAAATCAAAAAGGTTTAAAATATATTTAGAATTTTACAAAATTTCAACATTTGTTAATCTTTGATTTGAAAACCAACTATGATGTACACTCACCAGAAATAAGCGATCCCAATTTTAACATAATTTATCAATCCAAAAATAATGAGTCAATTAACATAAAAATATATATTTTTTCAAAACCAAATCTTTAGATTCAAAAAATGATGTTTTAATGAAAAATTGATACAAAACTTTAAAGAAATGAACTCTCTTAAAAGATTCAAAAATCAAATATCAAAACAAGTGATTTCTGCTAAAAAAACTACTAACTATTGCAGATAAAACATAAAAATAAGCCATATTTTTAAAAAAAAATGATCTGAAAATATTTATTTTTGTTAAAAAAATCAAAGACATTGTTAAGCTTGTTTGTCATAATAATGTTAAAATCCACTAAACATTATCTAAAGGTGGCAAATTATGTCTAAAATATGTTGAATTTTGTGAGCCAAAAATTAACAACTTTGAATCATTTCCTGTTGTGCAATGACTTTATTCCACGCTTTTTATCTGATTGTTCCAGTATTACTTTACTATGATCACTAGTTTTGAAGTTAAAATTTACAAATGTTAACTATATTTGATAAATGAATATTAACTCAAACTTTAATAACCACAAAATAAGATTTTGAAACTCTTTCTTTCAATCAATGATTGAAAAAATTTTCAATTTAGTTGAGTAATGATTTTAAGAATAGCAAAAAATTTAAAATTCACAAGGACTTATTTCCAGGGACAATAATTATTTACTTGTGTAATTCATGAGCTACTTATCAATGATGTAAAACATCAGAAAAGTAAGTTATAGTTATGAATCTACAAATTATACTGTGTCTGGTATATATATCTTCAATAAATCTTTTAAACTTATCTTAATCTACATACCACACAATAGAAAATCATTATATTAAACAAGGAAAAAATTCTCTGATAATATCATAAAGAATAATAACCATGGATTGGTATTCCATAAAAGTGGTTAATGAAATTTTAAAAGAACCTAAATCAGTATTCTTTCATCAATATATATCCTTTTTGTCTTTTTAATTTCTTCCAAACCAATTTTTTGAAAGTTGAATCTTTATATCTAATTCCAAAACCACTATAAAGTCCCCTCTTAGACTTTTTAAGCAATTATATTTATATATATATATATATTATTTATCGAAAATTGAAATAAAAAATAAAAACATAATTCTATTTACCTTTAATTTTTAAAATATAGAGTATTTTCAGAATGCATTGTGGTTACTTGTGAAGGTTAGATGATTTGAAGTTGGATTTATGAGTTTTTAGAAGGGAAAATATTGTAAAATTCTTTCATAAATATTTATTTCATAGTTTTAAGTGTTGAAATCTATAAACTAATTGGATTTAAAATTATATTGTGATTTAAAATCTGTTTTCTACTCAAGTAAAATTAAATAAAAAGATGATATCAAAATTGAAATTAAGTTTAAACTTTTGATATGCTCTATCTTCAATTTTATTGATAGTGCATCAAAAATATAATAATATTTTTTTCCTACATCACTTTTTACATAAAAGATAGTTTTATTATTTTATGCATTAAAGATTGCTTATATAAAATTAACATATATGTCAACTGTTTATGACTATTAATCTATATAATAAATTTTTTTAGAAGAAAAAATAACATCAGTATATACTGACTTTGAAATTATATAATTTAAACTAGTTTACAGGTAGACAATGAAGGGTGATTTCATTTTTGAATATGAACTATAGAAGTCATATTTTGTCAATTTTAATTCTTTTTGAGCACAAATGTATCCACTGCAACTTATGTAAGAATAATAATTATTTTTATTGAAATTTACATGAGAAAGTATGCCTATTATTCAAAATCAAACTTGCTCTAATGGTGTTTTTCAATAATTATTTCAATTCATATCAATAAAGAACATTTCAATTTGCTGATGTTTTAGTTTTTGATATCCCCAAGGTTTATAGCTCAGGTGTACTATTCACAAAATTATTAAAAATATAATTTTTGAAATACATGATAAACTTGAAAGTGAGGGGGCATTAAATTTTTAAAAATAAATTTTAAATTCAGAATGGATAGTATTTTTTCTATTTTCACAAATGAACAATTTTTTGTTTCAATAAATCTATAAAAAAAATTTTGTTGTAAGCATATTATATTAGATTTATTTTGATTTTACACACAATATCTTCAAGATTTGTGTTTAATATTTCCAGTGAAAGTTAATGTTAATGCGAATTTTAAGTAAGCTTGAAGAAATTTAATCAATAGGCATATTGGATATGTAAAATAATATTTTGCTCCAATCTTGAATCATCCTGGGCTAAAAAATATCTTGAATAAGGTTTTTGTGGGTCAATTTAGATTTAAGTAGGATTAAGTGAGGTTTAATAAAGGACAGATAAAAGGCTAAATTCATTACTAGAGACTTTTTTCTCAAAATACACTACGCAATAAAGGGGGTGGACTTGCTAGCAAGTCCCCAACCTGAACTCAGACAGAACTCAGATGGAACTCAGACTGAACTCATACTGAACTCCTACTGAGCTCTACTTGAAGACCCACAAAAACTGTTCTGCTGAGTGGCGTTCATCCCTGATTGTATGGTTCCTTTGTCAATAGCTCAATGTGTGTTCAATCTGTGGTGAATTTGAGTCCAAGGTTGCGGACTTGCTAACAAGTCCGCCCCCTGTATTGCGCGGTGATAGTTATAAAATATGTATCATTCTTGAATCAAGCTTAAATAAAGTTGACTTCAAACAGATATAATTTCTAGCAGCACAACACCATACTTACAAAGGTGTACAATACCTCAAATATTACTCATAATATAGTAAGGCGAGGAATCTAAAAACTCCACATTTGAAAAAAGGATTTATATTTTGAATTTGAAATTGAAAAATTGAATATTATTTCCCAATTTGAATATCTATTAGTCATTTTCCCAAAAGTTTTTAGTTATCATATTATATTTTGATGGTATTTTATTGTAGATTAATTGTTTGAAGTCAACTTTATTGAAGCTTGATTTCAATATGATACATATTTTATAACCATTTTGAAATAAATGTCACTAGTAATGAAGTTTGCCTTTCATCTGTCCTTTATTAAACCTCACTTAATCCTACTTAACTCCAAATTGACCCACAAAAACCTTATTCAAGATATTTTTTAGCCTGGTTTTATTCAAAATTGGAGCAAAATATTATTTTACATATCGAATTTGCCTATTTATTAAATTTCTTCAAGCTTACTTAAAATTCACATTAAAATTAACTTTCACTTGAAATATTAAACACAAATCTTGAAAATATAGTATGTAAAATCAAAATAAATCTAATATAGTATCCTTACAACAAAATTTATTTTCTGGATTTATTGAAACAATAAATTGTTCATTGGTAAAAATAGAAAAAATACTATCCATTCTGAATTTAAAATTTATTTTTAGAAATTCAATGCCCCCTCACTTTCAAGTTTATCATGTATTTCAAAAATTATATTTTTAATAATTTTGTGAATAGTACACCTGAGATATAAACCTTTGGGATATCAAAAACTAAAACAGCAGCAAATTGGAATGTTTTTTATTGATATGAATAGAAATAATGATTGAAAAACACCATTAGAGCAAGTTTGATTTTGAATAATAGGCATAATTTCCCATGTAAATTTCAATAAAAATAATTTTTATTTTTACTTAAGTTGTAGTGGATACATTTTAGCTCAAAAGAGAATCAAAATTGGCAAAATAAGACTTCTATAATTCATATTAAAAAATGAAAATACCCTTCATTATCAACCTGTAAACTATTTTAAATTAAATAGTTTCAAAGTCAGTATATACTGATGTTATTTTTTCTTCTAAAAAAATTTTTTATTATATAGATTAATAGTCATAAACAGTTGACATAGATGTTAATTTTATATAAGCAATCTTAAATTCATAAAATGATAAAACTATCTTTTATGTAAAAAGTGATGTAGGAAAAAAATATTATTATATTTTTGATGCACTATCAATAAAATTGAAGATAGAGCATATCAAAAGTTTAAACTTAATTTCAATTTTGATATCATCATTTTATTTTCTTTTACTTGAGTAGAAAACATATTATAAATCTCAATATAACTTTAAATCCCATTAGTTTGTAGATTCCAACATTTGAAACTATGAAATAAATATTTATGAATGAATTTTACAATATTTGCCCTTCTAAAAACCTATAAATCCAACTTCAAATGTTCTAACCTTCACAAGTAACCACAATACATTCTGAAAATACTCTATATTTAAATAATTAAAGGTAAAAAATTATTTTTTTTATTTCAATTTTCAATAAATAATATATATATATATATATAATTGCTTAAAAAGCCTAAGAGGGAACTTAATAGTGGTTTTGGCATTAGATATATAGAATTAACTTTCAAAAAAATTGTTTGGAATAAATTACAATGATAAAAAGGATATATTTTGATGAAAGAATACTGATTTAGGTTCTCTTAAAATTTTATCAGCCATTTTTATGGAATATCAATCCATGGTTATTATTCTTTATGATATTAAAATTAAATTTTTTCCTTTTTAATATAATAATTTTCTATTGTGTAGTATTTAGGTTAATAAAAGTTTAAAAGATTTATTAGGGGGTGTCAGTTCTGGCTAATCCGCACTTAACTTAAGTGCGGATTTCAAACCAAATCAGCACTTACAAATCAGCACTTAAATTTTGCAAAAAAGTCACTTATTTCAAAAAAGGGTGTCAGTTATGACCTCAAATCAGCACTTTTTTCCTGTTTTTTCTCACAACCACATTTTGGCCACAAAACATCCCTTCCTTTCTTACCCCATCCCTGTCACATGTGACACACTGACCTTCCTCGCTACCTACCCATCAATCCTTGGCACAAACCCCTTCCTGACATTTTCAATATTTTGACCAGGCATGTTTACATTCTTTTTTACTTATTTCTTCTACTTCTTAATCTTTTTTCTATGGGTGTCAGTTCTGACCTCAAATCAGCACTTTTTTTGTGATTTTTTTTTTCAAAACCACATGTTGGCCACATCATCCCTTTCTTTCCTATACCATTTTGTACTCTCCAAATGTCCTCTTTGTGTACTTCATTCACTTGGATTGGTATTTTGGTTTGTTGCATATTCATTTTTTTTGGAATTTACGGTGAAATTTTTTTTTTGGATGGCTCATTGGTTTTCTTTCACCAGCTCAACATGAAATCGCATATTTTGTCAGTGATTTTTTTTTCATTCATCCCTCATATCCTTTTCCTATTCTCCTCCAAAATCCCTCAAACAATTTGGTTTCATTCATTTTGTCATCTCACCTCTCCAGGTAAGTCACTTTATTCTTTTTTTTTGATTTTTTGATTACTAATTATAATTTTTTTTGTTTTTTTCTGTTTATTTTATTTTTTTTATCTAAATTTTTTTTGTAAGTGGTTATTTTGGATTTCAATGGTATAATTAACCTTTTTTTTCTCTCCCTCTTTACTTTCTTTTTTAGCTCCATCACCCTACTCTTCATCCCTCCTTGGCATGGTCATTATCCCCCCTTTCCCTTATTTCACTTTTTTTTGGCTCCATTTCATTGAAACACATACATTTCACATTCTTTATGCATTTCACTTACTCCATATTCAATTTCCCCACAATTCCAACATCAATCTTTCTCACTCTATTTTTCCTACTTTTCAATCAAGGTAAGTTTCATCTCCTTTTTTTCATGCCTATATGATATCTCATTCCATTTATGAAAAGTTCATACTTAAATATATGTATGACTCTTACCTGGATAACAGTGAACTTATAAAACTCTTTTTGATCTCATCTTCATTACCACTTTTCAAGTTTTTGTAAAATTTTGAAAATCAGACTTGGAATTAGGGTTAGGTTTATTCAAATCTAATGTTCTTTTTACTGAAGATTCTCCTGAAGGCTACCTTTCATTTCCCACAAACAGATTTGAATTTGATTCAGTGGTTGCTGAGATATTGACTGTTAAAGTTGAGCCTTTATTTCCCAAATTTAAATTTTTATTTCATTTTTTTATGTAACAAATTAGGGTTAGGTTTATTTAAATCACAAGTCCTTTAACTGAAGATTCTACTAAAGAATATCTTTTATTTCCCACAAACAGGTTTGAATTAGGTTCAGTGGTTGCTGAGATTTTGACCTTTGAAGTTGAGCCTTTTTTCCAAATTTCACTTGTCTTATTTCACATTTTTATATTGCATATTTAGAGGATAAGGATTCTGAAACTCTTATATGATTATTATCTAGGCATGTATCCGTTGCTCAAGAACATCACTAAAGCTCAAAAAGATGAAGATTTTTGCTTATGGGACACTCTACCTTCCTTTAACTCTTTTCTTGCTCTTCGACTCAAAAAGCACTGTAATAAAGCATTTGAAAAAAATCATGAACCTGCAACCAAAGTAGGAATACCGAATTGGTGTGACTCCGAATGGGAAGATATCAGCCACGAATATCTTTTATTTTCTAATTTTATTATCACTCATTCTGGATTTCACAATAAAATTCACACCGATACCAAGGACACCAATTTTCTTACTTTTGGTATATTCTCATATATCAAACCGATTACTGGCCAACCAATACCATCTCCAGCTAAAATCAAATGACATGGTTTATATTTTCCAGACCACTGGTGCATCATTGATTTTGGTTTGGGAAATCGTATCATCAAAAATATTTGGAATTCTTCTAAGGATAACCATCAAACGACCAAAGCTCCTCCTGGTTTGGAATCCTGTCAAGATTTAACACATTTTGGTTGCTCATTTCAAATCAGTCATAAGTTGATTCAAAGAATCAATAAGGTAATGAAAGAAGGTAAATTTAATCGATTTAAAAAAACTTTATTTAGATCAAAAAAGTATGGGGATTAGAGTTGTCATCAAAAATTTTATTTTTTTTGTAAATTTTTAATAAATATTTTTTATGTATCAATTTCCTTAACTAAAGTAATGTGCCCACGACCTTGTGTTGTATAAATGGTAATCATGATAACATTTATTTGTTTCATGGGGTTCCTCTAGCCTATACCTGTGGAAAGTCCCAAACTTTTGTTTCTAGATTTGATCTGCATTCTGGCTGAGGGATTGTCATTACTTTAAACTAGGGAAATTGATATATATTAGATATTTATTTAATAATTTATGTAATTATATTAAATTTAGATGACTTCCACCACTTACTTCAATAAAATGCAGGGGGGGGTATTTCCAAATTTTCAAATCTGACATGTGAAATTGATGACTTAGAAAAATTTTGGTGATATCCACCCCTTGCTTCAATAAAATGCAGGGGACAGTATTGCAAATTTTTTAAAACAGATATGGAATTTTTTTGACTTGTAAATATTTTGGTGAAAATTTTTGACGAGAATGTGAAAGTAATTGTTTCAACCTTTAGCAGGTTTCTGGCTCAAAGGAATAGCAGTACCATCAACAAAACCAATACATCCTGGGAAGCCCTCTGCTTGCATAACCTGAGATGATTCAAGTCGCTCTTCTTTTGTTGGCCAGGTGAGAAGTTGAGATTACAAGGAGTTGAAGGCAGTGATACATTGTTTGGTATAAGTGTTAACTGAACCATACCCTAAATCAAAGACATTTTCTAAACATTTCAAAGCGGCTCCATTACCATTTGAACCCAAATGACATAGTGTGATGGCCAATTGAATTGAAGGATGTTGTTGTTCTTTTTGAGAATTATTGTGAAATATGGGATGATCCTGAATAAGCTCAAGAAATTTAAGGAAACATTCCTGAGAGGTCCTGAACAGCTGTTTAAAACTGGGTGTAGATAGTTTAAGAAGTGTTTGGATGGTGTACTTGGGGGTATGAAGTACTTGAGGCTTTCTGGGAAGAAGGTAACTTTTTGTGGCCATTTTTGATAAAAAGACAAAATCTTCTTCTAGATCAGAATCAGAATTGCAATCAGAGTCCAAGAGCAGTTCAAGAGCCATGAAAGTTATTGCTTTATGTAATTTATCACGATTTGAAAGTGAGGAAGGCATAACTCTTATATGATATGATATGAAGATGTAAGTGATGTATGATGTTTTGAGTTATGAAGTGTTATGCTGCGGAGTTCTGTGTATGAATGGGATGATGCTGACAAATCAGTGAAATGGGACTTGATGGTGAAATCAGCACTTTTGGTTGAGAAAGTGCAGATTTGAGTGAAATAAGTGACTTATTTCATTTTGAAATCCACAAGTATTGGGGCTAGTGTGTTTTGTAAATCTGCACTTATTTAAGTGCGGATTTGGTCAAATTTAAGTGCGGATTTGCCAGAACTGACACCCCCTATTGAAGATATATATATCAGAGACAGTATAATCTGTAGATTTATAACTATAACTTACTTTTCTGATGTTTTACATCATTTATAAGTGGCTCATGTATTACACAAGTAAATAATTATAGTCCCTAGAAATAAGTCCATGCGAATTTAAAAAATTGTTATTCTTAAAATCATTACTCAAATAAACTGAAAATTTCTTCAATCATTTATTGAAAGAAGGAGTTTCAAAATCTTATTTTGTAGTTATAAAAGTTTGAGTTATTTTTCATATTATCAAATATAATGAACATTTGTAAATTTTAACTTCAAAACTAGTGATCATAGCAAAGTAATACTGGAAAAATCAGATAAAAAGGGTGGAAAAAGTCATACCACAAAAGGAAATGATACAAATTTTTTCATTTTCGGCTCACAAAATTCAACATATTTTTGACATATTTTGCCACATTTAGATAATTTTTAGTGGATTATAACATTATTTTAACAAACAAGCTTAAATTTTTTTTTGATTTTTTTAACAAAAATAAATATTGTTAGATCATTTTTTTTAAAAATATGACTTATTTTTATGCTTTATCTACAATAGTTTGTAGTTTATTTTTCAGAAATCACTTGTTTTGATATTCAATTTTTGAATTTTTTAAGAGAGTTAATTGCATTAAAGTTTTGTATCAATTTTGCATTAAAACATCATATTTTAAATCTAAAGAGTTGGTTTTGAAATAATATATATTTTTGTGTTAATTGACTCATTATTTTTGGATTGATAAATTACGTTAAAATTGGGATTGCTTATTTCTAGTTAGCGTACATCATAGTTGGTTTTCAAATCAAAGATTAATAAATGTTGAAATTTAGTAAAATTTTAATTATCTTTTAAACCTTTTTGACTTAAATAATGTTTAATTTTATGTAATCATTCTATAAGTAGAAGAAAATAAAAATCAGATAATAGTACATTGCTTTCAATTTCTAATACTAAAATTCTATTCTTCTTGAAAAAATGTAAACTAAAGCTTGGTATCTCATAAAAGAAACTTACAATTTTCAAAAATCATATTTCCAACTTTTTAAGCAAGATACATATTAAAATAAATTTTTAGAATAATTTCCTGATTAGTTTCAAATACAAGAAAACAATGACCTCAATTTATTTTAATAATTAAACCATTATTATGAGTGAATTTCACAATCCTCTGAGTAACATATGGTTACCATTTATACACATATGCATGATTTCTACTTTTGTTTATTTTTAGCTGAATCTAAAAAGAAAATCTCATGTTGAATATCAGCTATAGATAAACTGTTTATATTGAAAGCTAATATTTCATATGAGAAATTTGTTATTGAGTTTGGAAAACATTAATAAGTGGCGGGCATTATAATTGAGCCATTTATTCAAGTAAATAAAAAAGGATGACCTTCTAAATATTTCATATATATATATATATATATATATATATAATAAAAATTAATTATATAGTAGCATTTAACCATGGTTTTTTCTAATATCATATAAAAAAGGGATTGAACTAAAAATTTCAGTACAGAAAATAAAAATAAGATAAGTTAATATTCTTGTTTATATTTTCATATTTTTGAAAAGGCTTACTTAAGGTAGAAAATTATATGGATTAAGAGTACAAGAATTTCTAGATAAAAATCTTCACAATATAGTTTGACCCTCTCAAAAAGAAAATTTTAAAAATTTTGCTATCACATTTTATATATTTGTTAAGTTATAAATAATGGAGTAGTGTTTTTAAAAATGAAGCTTTAGAAAATTAAATAAATGATTTAACTTTATAATATAATTTTTGAAACAATAAATCATGTATTCAAAAAAAATTATATCTTACAATCAAGATAGCAGTATTAATTAAGCAACACTAACAACTTTGGAAAGAAAAAAAGAAAAAAAAATTAGTGAAATGCATATTTTATCTTTATAATTTAAGGAAACTTTATAGCTCTACCTGTAAACTAGCCTTTAAGTAGGTTTATATTTAACATGTGGAAATTCATACATAGTACCCTTGCATCATGAGAGTATAATAAAAATTATGTAGTTTTATCTTATTAATTTATATTAGTATTTTTATTTTTGGCTTTTTCATCAGTAAAACTATATATTTTTTAACTTTTTTGTTTTTCAGAACATAAGTTCAAAGCTTCCCATCACTACTTCAAGTTGAAGCTCCATATGATGTAATAAATGAATGATATATTATAATTAATTTTTCTAGAGACGTTTCAAAAATGGTTATTAAGAATACTTATTATAATTTTTTAAAATTTTTATTATTATTCTATTTCTTGAAAGGAGATGGCCATATCTCAATTTAATTAATTTTTTTCTCAGAAAAATTTATTCTTGATCTAATTAAAATTGAATCACTATAAACTAGATGTTATTATAAAGTTTTACCAATTTTTTTATCTGAAAATAGCCGAAAATATGTATAAATTAAAAATTTTCAACATAGTCTTAATATTATCCCACCATTAATTTCAAATTTAGAATTCATTATAATTGTAATAGAAGTTTTTCAATAATATTAATAATACCTTAATATTTAATAATTTAGTTACTTAGTAGATTTTTTTTCCTTTTTTTTATATGAGGCTTATTATATATCCACCACTTTTAGATTTTATCCATTTTTAAGGTTGATAATTTAAATTTTCATTTAACTACCCAAATTATATCAAAAAAAATTCAAAAGTATATTTATTTAATGTACTCTTTTTGATAAACTTATCATTTCTTATAGGTTATTCTTCAACAATTTATTGTAATAAATTACCCACTCATTTATGGTCTGTTATTGTTGTTAATTACATCCAGACAGAATAAGGATACTCTCATATTATATTGGAGTTTTAAATTAAAAACTAAATACTAGTGGCTGGTATTAAATATGAAGTTGTTATAACTAATTTGACCAATAATTAACAATTAAATGGCATTGTATATTACAAATTTAATTGAGTGTATATAAAAATAACACTCAAGAAATATATATAAGATAAACATATAACCATTGAATATCAAAAATGAATTACTTATCAACATGGTCTTTTTTAATGATTTTCAAATTTACTTAAAGAGACATTAATATTACAAATTCAAATTTTATATCAAATATAACAATATTATTATTTCAATTTTAATTATTTTACAAAACATTTGAGTTACAAAGTAATTTAATTTAGTATTTAATGAATGTTTTTGAAAAATATTTACAAAAAAAGTAATAACCCCTAACAAAAAAAAATATAATTTTTTTTACTTACAATTTGCACAGTATTTCTAGCCTTAAAATATTGGTATTCCTCTAACAAAAATATTTTTTAAATAAATTTAAATTTTTTCATTATTTAATTACAAAATGTCAAATTTATAATTTATTTTACCTTAATAAAACATTTAGTTGAAAATTTAATTTTGGATTTCCAAAAAATTAACTTAAAAGTCAAAAATTAAAAAACAAAATTATAAATATAATTATGAGAAAGGGGTAAATTAAATTTATGATATTCATATAAAAAAGTTTCATATATTTTATGGTGTTTTAATTTTAAATTTAATGTATTACAAAAATTATTATTAAATAACCAAGCCAAGTGAAATTGGCTTGGGTTATTGGTATCACTAGCACTTATTTTTTCTCTTTCACTCACGTTTTAATTTTTTATTGGTTTTTTTCTACCTTTCACATTTTTTTTATGATTTTTAATGTTTTTATGACCAAAGTTTCTTTCAAACAACTTCGGTCTAGCTCATCTCTCACTTCCCCACCAGATTGCACCTGGTTGGGAAAATTGCTATTATTTTAGGAAGCAAAGTCCCTTGCAGGGACTTTGTTTTCTCTGTGTGCATTTTCCAGCCAGTTTTTTTCTGCCTGTGCAATTCACTGCATGCAGCACATGCAACGTGCATTGCATGTGCTGCCAAAATCTCATGCAGCTGATTTCCAGTCAGATACATGATATATGAAAGCAAGTGTGCAACGTGCTTTGCATACAAATTTGGCCACCTCCCAGCCTAGTAAATTGGCTGGGAGGGTGGCAAATGTAAAAGCAAGCAACCAAAGTGGCGTTTAGCAACTTTGGTTGCCTGAAAGCAACGCTTCCAGCCAGGGAAAACCTGGCTGGAAGTACTAAACTTAAATATAAGGGACCCAAGCCAATTTTGAAGGCTTGGGTCATAAATTAAGGTTTCCAAAAAGCAGCCAGTAGTAATCTGGTTGCAATATAAAGTAAATTCTCTAATTAAAATACATTAATAAATAATGATGTGTTCAAATAAGATATACAATGCTCTGCAGCAGTTAGAAACGGCCTTCCATTGTTACACATCAAAACAAAATCAAATGTTGCTTTCAGCAACATTGGCCATTTTTTGATATTTTTAGCCAAGTAAGATCAGGAAAAAGGTCAAGGAAAAAAGATTGCACATTTAAAAATCTACCAATTTAATATGGTGGTGAGGTTCATATTTTACAAATAGGTGGTGTACATTATAGTTACATTTAAAAAAATTCAAAAATGAAATAATTTTGACGCAATGTAAATTTAAATGTTATGAGTGTATGTTTTTTAGCTACATGAAACACGGTAGCTAGAATTATGTGGCGTTGTGGTCTTCCAACATTGGCAGGGGCCTTTGTTGCGTGATTTGGCGCTGTTTGTGCATGTCTTAATTGACATCTGTTAAGGAATCGGGTATTTTTCTGGTTTTAATCCGTGGATATTGGGTCTAGGGTATGTGGGTACTATCATTGGATAGCCCCAGTTCTTCTCTATATTTTAAGTCTTGTAGACATTTTTCATATTCTAAGTTTTAAGGGGTCATTTCCTCATTTTTCATTTATAAAAGATAGCTGTTTAATTTTGTTTTTCGTGTTTTACAGGCTAACCTTAAGTCTTAGGGTTAAGTTCTTAGTACCATTGGATAGAGCTAATTTTTCTCTATATTTCATGTCTCAATGTTGTTATAGTGAAATTCCGTGTTTTAAAGGTTTTAGTAGTTGTAGCTAATTTTTCTAAGTAGATTAGTTGTTTTTATTTGTTTTCTGGCTTCAGGGAGGCCGGGCTGCTTCAGGCTGCACCTCCGACGTCAGGCGGCCCGCCCGCCTCTGTTTTAGAAGGTCGGGGAGCGCTTCAGGAGGGTTTTTTTATTCAATTTGGCGGGTACAGGCACCAGATTGGTGGGTGTGCATGGGCTCTTAGATAGTGGTATGTGTGTAAATAGTGAATAAGACAGTTTGGGGAAACTTTAATTATCATACAACCATCCGGAGGTGATATCCTTGTTCCTCACTCAGTTTTCACTATTTTCTGGCCACAATTTGTCTGTGTTTGTTGCAAGTAAGTTCTTCATTTAACTTAACTTTGGCAACTTTTTTCTCTGTTATAGTCTTGCAAGCTATAGCAAGTATAATTGCTGTCTCTGGTGTGGATTTGCAGCCTACATCAAGTATCTTTGCTGTCTCTGGTGTGGACATTGTTCTACATTTCAGTTCTTTGGTCTGGTAGTCTGTCTGGTGACTAATTTCTTGGCTCATCAAGCAGTCAAGTGTGTTGAAAAGGGGCTTTAGCAAAACAGGAACCAACTTACTTTAGCAAGAAAATCTCACTCTATTTTTCTAAAGGGACAATGGATTTTCTCTCTGGGTTTTCTCCAACTCCCTTGGTCAGGGCCTATAGCTAGTACTATAGGATTGTCTACAGCGTCAATTTTTTTTAGATGTGAAATTTAGCGTTCCACAAACCTTCATCTGTACAACATGCAGCCAAGTAAATTCTAGCTGGAATTAGTATATGCATAGGAAAAAATGATCATGGTGTGTACAGTGCCTTGGCAAAATTATTCTTGTAATTTAAATGAAGTTTATCATATGACTGGGAGAGCTGCATTTTTTTGAAAAAGAGATCAGTGAAAATTCATGATATCCACATCTGTTTGCCACCAAATTTATTGTTCCTTTCTCTGTCTCACTTACCTTTTTCAAAAGTTATCAATCATATTTTTGCTTTATCATTTTGAATTATAGGTACTATTTTCTTGACCTTATTGGATTACCAGTAAGCAGATTTTTCTTGCTACTGCATTTCATATCATTTTGGTTTGTTACTCTTTTTTACACTTTTGACAAGTCAATCTAATGATTCTAATTCTGAAATTATTTTTATAGTATCTTTTACTGTGCCCTTTCAAATCATTATCAAAAAATTCTTTTTCAGTTAACTTAAAGTTTTCTTATTTGTTTGTCAATTTAATTTACTTTATTCCTTATCATAAATGTTCAATTTATTTATCTAACAATTTATTTTTTAAAACAGTGATGATAAAGTAAACTTTATAATTAATTTTGATCAATCATCTACAAATGAAAGAAGATTTTATAGATACCTAAGTTCATGTATTTCTTATCATTTTTCTTTATTTCTTTAATACTATCTCAAACATTTTATTATTAATATGAAAAGTAAAACATCATCTCGTACTTACTGAAAAATACAGGATAATTTTTTGCTTTTCATAATAATAATTATATTGTTTGTACTTTACCTTTAATTTATTGGTTTTTGAGTTGTTTCAAAGTCTCGTACTTGCTGAAAGCATACAGGACAATGCTACAATTTAAAAATTAATAATTTATTGAAGTATAACTTTCTAAGTCAACATATTGGTAAGAGCAAGATTTTTCATTTTATATATGTGGATATGATAATTCTGTAAATTTATTAATATTACTAGTGTATTGGAGTTATACTTTCATTATATTATTAATATTAAGTGTAGAGCCAAATCTCGTACTTGCTGAATGCATACAGGATAAAGCTACACTCTTTATATGTATAATTTAATAAAGTATACCTTTGAAGCACTTTTTTAATATTTGAAATAAAGAAATAGTATATAAATTTACTAATATGTAGATATGCTAACTTTTGTATTTCCAATATTGAAGATATGATAAAGTTTAAGGTATCATTGACTGATAATTGAAATTATGTTACTATTTTCAATTTTTTTTATTTCTTTCTATTTTAAATCAAAATTTAATTCTCTTAGGATTGAACCATCAATGAGTAACAATTTGAAAAAAAATGTCCAGGGAATAACTCTAACAATAGGTGGGCGAAAGACATTGCTACTGGAATGAAACTTGTAAACGCTCTTGGAGTGGATACAAATGGGAAGAAGCCACATTTCTATGCACGATCTTATGCAAGTATTATGACAGATTGCAATAATTATTACAATTTTTTTCCAGGTTGTAGTATTTATAAACCAAAAGGTGTCTTAATACCTAATGTTCTTGTGCAGACTGTTAAAATTCATGAGCTCAAAGAGCTAGATATGTTAGAAGCTACGGTGCAATGCATTAAGGATCTTTCCTACTGCGAACATGAAATTAAAAATAATGGTTATCATTGAAGAGCTAGTGGTTTTGGAAAAATGATTAGTGGTGGCTTTATTTTAGATAGGAAGAAATCTTTATATATTTGTAAGTATCACTTTTTTTAATTTAAATATTGAATTTTTGAATGCTTTTCCTTGCAGATGAATACACTGATGATATTGTACAAACAGATGAATATAAAAAACAAATGAAGAGGATTGCAATGTACTTTGAATATTTTTAAAAAAAAAATTATATGTAAAGTACAACAAGGCAACTAACCTTTGTGAAAAACTTGTTATTCCTGGATTTTCAAAAGTTTCTAGTGAAGAAGAGGGTGTACCGTTTGCTAGTAGTTTAACTTGGACATCTGGAGCAAATGGTAATGGGCTCTCCAATGAGGTTCATCTGGATAAGGATGCAAGTGAGTATACTTTAGGAATATTTTTTCCTAAAGATACAGAAAACAATACTATTAATATGAAGTATGATAAGACTTAAACACGACAAAGAGGTGGAGAACTATGTTTCCCAAAATTCTAAGTAAAATCAACTTTGAAGCAAGTAATGGAATAACAGTGACATTATGGCCTCCCAATAAACTAAGGCATTTTACCTCAAGATGACACGAAATTCCTGGCTTCACTAGGATAGGTTCTTCTATTCAAATCAGCACTAGACTTTTTCATGCTATAGAAAAGCTTAATGTTTTTGATATTGATATTTCAGAATACTTGGAAAGTAAAAAAGAAAAATATAGGTTAGAATATTTGATTAGTGCTTTTAGAGATTTTTTGAAAAGAGATGACTTAATAGAGGAAGAAATAGAATCAGCAAAGTATTATTTATCTAATGTTAAGACAAATCTAAAAAATCTAGATATTTAAATATTAAAAATTTATATCATATATACACAACTTAATGCAAAATTAAACATGATAAATACTGGGATTGGCTGTAACATTTTCAGTTTTGATAATTATAAAATTATCTATTTTTTTATTTGTGAAATAGAATAATTCTTTTTCATAATATTATAAGAAAATTTGATTTACTTTTGAGGAAATATATAAGTTGTGAAAAATTTAAATGTAATTTTTATTAAATTGGTGGCAAAGGTTCTAAAAAAAACCATAATAAAGAATTTGAAATATATTAGCCATAAAAATTTGCTTTTAATGCTACCAAATTAACTGTATAGTATTTTAGGTCAAACAGGCTTATTAATAAAAAAGTTAATAATAAAGAGTTGATGAAAGAATTTTGAATCAATAATAGATTAAATTGTATTTTTTTAAGAATATACTCATTTAATTATTTAAATTGTTCTACTTCTGATTAAAAATGTTTCAATCAATGAAATAATTTGTAATAATTAATAGATTATTTAATATTAAAGGTAAAGTGAAAAAACTTAAGCAGTTATCATATTTTTATATAAACAATAAAATATTTAAGAATTTAATACAAGTATTTGAAATCATATAAGTAGATTTGAAAATCTTTGTTATTGCTGGACTTACAATATTTTTTTAAAATTAATTTAGAAAATCATGTCAAAGGTTTCTTAATAAATTTCAAAGATGGTCACATGTTTGACATGTTTGAAGGAAAATTACTTGAATTATACAAGATAAATCATATACACAGAACTTTATCTATTTAAATTTTGGAATATTAATTTATTGAAAGGCTATGTTTAGCAAAAAAGGTGATACTGGCTGAATGGAGCTCCAGTGATTAAGAAAATCTGCAAAAATAGCCCTAGAAATTCCTGGAGGACTTGGGGTATCAAATTTTAAATGAAATGGATGACACTTGCCTATAAAAGGCTTTAATAATGTTAAAATATAGTTATTTAGATTTTTTCCAAATTATTTCTTTCCATCAAATGATTTTTTTTTCATTTAAATTAAGAAAATTAATTTCTGATATCACCTCCAAGCAATCAGCTGCTGAAGCCAATTATGATCTTGAGAGCTCAGAAATAAAATACAGACACCATCAATTATATAGAATGTGAAAGATTGATATCGGTGGTGAGAGTATTCAGAATTTGTCTTGTTTAGTGCAGCCTTTTGTTTCTGTTCCATTATTGTAAGTTGAGTATTTTTGTTTTTCTGACTTGATTGTTGAGCTTTGCTAGTCTTGCCACTTGATATTTTTGCAGAACAATATTTTGATTTAAGAATGATAATTGACATATTTATATCAATGATAATGTTGCTGATTTGAAGAAGAGTTGACATTGATATATCACAGGTTTGAAGTGCAGTGGGACCAACTTCTAAGCCATCAGGAATCAGCCTCTTCAGATTTGAAAGGTGAGCTAGAAGCTGAAGACCACGTTCAATTGGACAATCTGAGTTAATATATTTGATGTGATGGAAGCTGGATGAATTCATGTGCGGTCAGATAAAGTGAAGATGATATAAGAGATACCCATGAAGAACGGCAGTGATCACTTGGGATCATTAATCTCATGAGCGTTCGGATAAGATTGGATTCAGGGTGATCTGTTTTCTTTGTTGAGGAAAGAATTTCAGTATTTAAACCATCAGGATCACATAAATATTCTTTTTTTTGAAATCAATATTATTGAGTACCCATAGCTGTGAGCTATCAATCTCTAAAAAAATATTTGCTACAAAAGAAAAAAATAAGTAAAAGAAAAAATTTAACACTAAAAATTATGGTAACTTACATAACTCAGTAAGTTTTGAAAGCCAATCTTCTCCACAAGATTTTTCCCAATGAAAAGTAAAAATTGGAATATTTAACATGGGTTCTTGGGAAGAAGTAGAAGAGTGTAATTTGAGAAGAGTAACAATTTCCAACCACAACCTAAGGACCTTTGCTGTGCTGATTCTACCTTTATAAAATTTATGAATTTTACAGAATTCCTTGTGCAAATCAGAGTCTTTTAGAACTAAGGGTCAATAAGTTAGAGGTTTGTTTGATATCTTGATTGGAGTTGATCTCAATGGTAGAGAAGCTTTCAAAGAGGTCAAAGTAGGTAATTTAGGAGGTGATGGGTATTGCTTCTTAGAAATGAAGGAATTAGGTGAGGAGCTGTTTGAATCATCATCTTTATCAAACATATCTTCATGTCTTGAAGAAGATTTTAAAGTTTGCTTGTTTTGATGAGCAAGCATAGCTTCATATTCTGACAGTTAATCATTGCTATTTTCATCACTCTTTTCATCATCTTCATCAGGGAGAGGGCATTTATGGATGGAACAATCTACAGTAGGTGAGTTTCTGGTACAAAATATCAAAAGAAAGATAAAAAGTACAATATGTAAGCAATAAAAGAGAAATATGATATGTTTTGAAAGATAAAAGAATAACAATAAAGAAAAAGGAAACAAGATTATACTCATTACTAGAGCTTTTTCTTTTTTTTTTTGAGATTTATTATTTGATACATCAGAAAAATCATTAGCAGAAGCTGGTTTAATATGTCAAACAAAAGAGGAGCCTTGGGATAATTTCTTTTTCTTCGAGCGGATAACAGGTGCTTCAATATTCTCCTTGGAAGTTGAAGCATGAGTTTAAGCTGATGATTCATCTGTCTCATCATCATCCCTAATGACATTGACATCATCAGGAGGAATCACACCCTCATCATAAGCTACAAATATATATGAAGAAAAAAAATTATAATAATCTTATCTACTAATTTAAAAGGAGACAAAAAAAGTGAAGAACATACGTTTTTCTAGGTTTTTCACATATTGGAGTAAGTTGTTACAAGGGTTAGATAAATATGAAGGAGAAGGATTTTTGTTAAGGATCTTGACAAGTTCTTCCGTTTTATCTCTAGCCAATTCAAGTAAATTGGGATATTGAACTCTTGTTATTTCCTGCCTCTCATTGCTAAGTACAGGAGGGTTAGGTGCCATGCCATGTGGCAGACATGGTGCAAGCTCAACAGCTTCAAAGAAAGTATCAATCTGAGAGTGGGATGGAAAATATTTGGGTGCTGGAAAATAAATTTTTTTAAAAAAAAGATAGAGAACATAAGTGAAATATATAAATTAAGAGAGAGGAACATGATACACATACAAAGTGGAGGTGTAGGATTTTGAATACTAGACATATTGATTATTGAATATTAAAAAAAGTATTTGATATCAAAAAATTATGATGTAATATGATGAATAATTATAAGAAACTCTATTCTAGAAAATTGAAGTTGATAATTTAATAGGATAAAAAATTGAATAAGATTAAAATTAAAGTCAGGATTAATGAAACAGAAAACATAAAGAGGGGGATTATATATTATTTGTGCTTTTTTTAACATGTATTATTCATAGTGGGGTAAACTAAGTAACATGCTATATCACAATCTGTTTATATTGAAGCAAAATTTGATGTAGCTAACAGAAAATACTAGGAATTCTTTGGGGACTTTTAGTGTGAAAAACAAATAATTACAAATGTATATCCCATATGCAAATTGCCACAGGTAAATACAAAATTTTTTAAATTAGAATTTACTCCTAAACAATGGAGATACACTTAATTAGTATATTATATGAAAAAAAGGATAATGCTTTAAAACTATTTGTTAAATTTACTTTCAGATGACAATGAGAGATTCACAAATATACTTATATGCCTCACCAAACAAAAAATGAATTATAAATATAAAATTGGTAACATTATAATTTAAGATAAGAATATGTTTTTTAAGTGACAGGAGGAGTGTTGGGCTAGGGTGTGGGCCCAGTGACCAAACCATTGATAAACTTGGATACAACTAAGGGAAAAAAAATTGAATATCTTTATTTTACAATATATCTTAGTCTGCACAAGATATTGGATTGTTTTCCATAACTATACCAATATTGTTACTTTTCAAAATTTATAGGACTACTAAGTTGATAAAATATTATTATAAATCACCCAATGAAATACCTTAAGCAACATTCAAAATTATTAAAATATTAATTTGAGATTTGAGATTTGGATTAGCTAACTTTTTGCAACTTACCACAGTTTTGATTAATATAATAAAGTTTGAAAAAAATGGTTGAGATAACCTAGAATTGAGTGCAAGAAAATGATGAAACATATTACTTGAAACTTAACTCATACACAATTGATAAACTTCATGAATCCTGATTAATTTCTATAGAAATTAATTTTGAGACTGTCATATTGAATTTTAGCTATGACCAAATACTGTAAGTGCCATGGTTTGTATTCAATATATTGGTGTTGAATTTAATTTTGACAGGAATTAACAAGTATCATATTAAACCATGCATGGAACCCTGACAGAAACCACAAAATTTATGAGGAAATGAACCTCATAATTTTGATCGAAATTAATGTAGACCCCTGCATATTGAATACAAGCCATGTCACATGGACTACACAGACATAGATAAAATTCATCATGAATGGCTTAAAATTAATTTTGATCAAAATTAACCAAGGCATTAAAACATCAATTTTTATATGGTTTACTTTATCAAACCAGTTAATTTAACTGCTTAGCTTACCTATACTTATTGGAATTTTTAGCATATTCCATGTCGATATTAATTTCAATCAAAATTAATGTTGACTAATACATAGTGAATACATGCTATGCCACTTACACTTGCCAGGCATAGCTACTATTAAATATGCCAGTATCAAAAATTAATTTCGATTGAAATTAATGAGCATGATAATCATGAATTTCTGGAGTCAACCGCTTATTTTTATGCATAGTGCCTTTCCAACATTAATTTTGATTTAAATTACTTTTGATACTGTCATATTGCATGTAGATATTCCCGGAAAGTGTAAGTGGCATAGTTTGAGTTCATTATGTATTGGTAAACATTAATTTTGATCAAATTTAATATTAACATTTGAATATTGAACCCAAGCCAGCAAACAACCCAAAAGATTCTTCATTAAACTGCCCATAAATTTTGATCAAAATTAAGGCTGACCTTATACATATTGAATGGTAGTTATATCTGGTCTGAGTAAGTGGAGATAGCTTATATTCAATATGTATTGGTAAACATTATTTTTGATCAAAATTAATGAGCATTTTTATCATAAACTTTTTCAGTCAGCTAGTTGTTTCAATGCATAATGGCATGCCAACATTAATTTTTATCAAAATTAATGTTGAAATGATATAATGCTTTTTTGCATGACATGTAAAAGACAGCAAGTATTATTAAGTATTGAAATTTACTTTACATGTTGAGGGTAAATATAATATTTACATATCCATATTAATTTCTATAAAAATTAATGTTGACCAATACATAATAAAAAGTAAATATGCCTGGCTAGTTTAAGTGGAATAGCTTTTATTCAATCTGCATTTTGCAACAATAATTTCGATTAAAATTAAGGTTCATGATTATCATCAATTTATGCAGTCAGTTTCTTACTGTTATGCATGGTAAAATGTCAAAATTAATTTTAATTAAAATTGAATTTGACATGCCACCAAGCATTTTTCTGTAAGATGAAAAGTAGGGCCCTCTATTCTTAAGTAAACATGTTACAATGCATATTGAGCATGTATATATCATTTACACATTAATATTAATTTCAATCAAAATTAATGTTGAACAATACACATTGAACACAAGCTTTAAAACCTACACACACCAGATATAACTACCATTCAATATGTATATGGTCAACCCTAATTTCGATTGAAATTAATGAGCAGTTTTATGAAGAATTTTTTGGATTGTTTGCTGGTTTGGATTCAATATTAAATTTGATAAAAATTAATGTTGACCAATACATAATGAATACACACTATTCCACTTACACTTTCCAGGAATAACCACCATTCAATATGCCAGTATCAAAAATTAATTTCAATCGAAATTATTGTTGGAAAGGCACCATGAATAAAAATATGCAGTTGACTCCAGAAATTCATGATTAACATGCTCATTGATTTTGATCAAAATTAATTTTGATACTGGCATATTTAATGGTAGCTATGCCTGGCAAGTGTAAGTGGCATAGCGTGTATTCACTATGTATTATTCAACATTAATTTTGATCGAAATTAATATGGATACATAAATGATACATAAAGAGGTATGGACCATCAATTTGTTGAAAATACATTTTGATATCTCATACATTATTTGTTTTTCTTAAATAAAATTTTTCTCTCTCTCAATATCACCTTATAAAATTTACTAAGCTGCTTTGAAAAATAACAGAATACATAAAATTCAGTATAAGATAGCAATATTACACAGAAGATCACTGTTATACCCAAGTTTTGATGATTTTGGTGCTGTATTAATTGATTCCCAAATCTTTACCAGATCAATATCAGCTCCAACCCCTAGTGACTCACGTTAATTCACATATAATCCTGCCAAAAATGTTGCTGAATAGCAATTCTTGGGGAGGTATTAGGGAACATTGAATATACCATTTTGTGCAACTGTCCTTTCTGATGACCATGAATATGTTTTTGATGCCAATTTTCTTTGAGCTGGTGTATGGGCTAAGTCCTTTGTCATCTAATCCAATTTTTTAAACAAATAATTGAGTTCAGGATTTTTCCATCCACGAATAGCTTGGATGGGTGCAGTTGGGGCTGGTGGTGGGCCTTCCTCAATATCAGAGATACACCTAGTATCATGAAAAATCACAACAAAACCAGGCACATCACTGCAGAGATCTCTTGCTAACTTGTAGCGTGCACTAGCAATCTGAATTCCAACTAAATCAGCTTCATAATAACAAAAAGCAAAGTGAAATAGAAAACTTACCTTGGTCCAATAACATTTTACTTGTGCCCTTTCCCTCTTTTCAATCTTTTCTCTTTCCATTCTTTCCTCTTCTTACCCAAACAACCTTATCATCATCTTCCCCTTATTAACTACCCATTTCTCAATAACACATTTAGTAAACTGAAGCTTTGACTGATTGATTATATTCAAGGTGGTGAGCCACCTGGTACAGTGGTTGCACACTATGCTTCCCATGACTTGATTCCAAGTTGATTCCTAAAAATCATGGCAAGTCCAATCAAAAGCAAATTTCCAAAAACCTTTTTCTTGCAATTCACGCTCTAACTTTCTTTTGATAGAAAGTGGGATAGGTGCTTCTCCTTTTAGTCATTGAGGCTCAGGTTGTCGAATTGTGGATTGCAAGAAGGCTATAGAATTAGTTATCACAAATTGTCAATAGCTGCAGAACTGGCAGGGTTAGAAGATTGGACTTTGGTTAGGACAGTTTGAATTGGTTCCAAGATTTCTTATTTTCAATCTCCAAAGGTTTTGGGCTCACATGATATTTTGCTATTAGTGTTGGTCCCCCAAGACAATACTTCAGAAAGTGGTAAGTATTTCTATTTAGACTGTCCAAGCTCCTGGGAACATCATTACTTCTAATTAATCCTCTTACAGCCCTTAACCCCCATTCTCATACATGAGACTCTTCTGAATTGAGTCTGTGGTAATCACTGGTACCCATAATGATTGAGGGATTCACTAAAAATTCAAATAAGTTAATTAAATTGGTTATTTTTAAATAAAAGAATACACTACAAATTTGACTTACCAGCTCCACTTGTGATTCCTCCTTGGTTAGGCTGAGCAGATGATGATTGGTCTCCAAAAAATTCTCTCAATACTTCACTAGCCCAATCTCTTCCTAGCTGATCCGCATGCTGATCAGCACTTTCAGGAGCAGAAGGATGATTGGGATTAAATTTTCTTGGTTCTGCATGAGACTCTTGGCCTGGATTGGGATTAGGTGGTGGGTTAGGATTAGGTGGTACAGATTGGGATGCATCTGGAGGTGGATCAGCAGCAGGTGGTGGTGGAGTATTTCCAGTATTAGTATGTTGAGGTGGAAAAAAATCAGAATCAGTTGGGTCAACAGACATCCCTTCAAAATTATCATCCATAATGATCTGTAATAAAATAAAATAAAATAAAAATAATCAGTCTTTAAAATTTATACCTATCAAAGTAAAAGTAAAAAAAGATACTATGTTTGTAGTCTTGTTAACATGTATGTTCTCTTGGGGAAAAATAAAGTGAATAATATATAGCTATCAGCTAAAGTGGGAAGGTCAAACTATTTATAGTGGATTAATGAGGAAGAAGATTATTCATTAAGTAAAAATTTTATCATATTTCTCATTATCATGATTTTCATTCTTTCATTCTTACATTTAAGATAAAAATGACTCATTGAAAGAATGGGTTCTCTCGTATTAAAAGCAACCAATGTAATTGTTCACTAATTTAAGATAAGGTAAGCTGAATGCATTTCATTTTTAATTGAGCGTTGAAATATTTCTTTTACCATTTACAAACATCACCAATCCTACAAATTTCCCCAAACCCAAATTAACACAAAGATGTTAGTCAACAGAAAACAAATTTGATTAATTTTTTCACTCACTACTGTCTGCAGTCCAATGGCAGTGACAACCTTGTCTTTGATTCCAAACATTCCTTTTTTGTGCTCAACAGTAGCTACATGTCCAATTATTGCATCTTTCTTAATCACAATTTGAGTTGCTTTGGCTACTCTTACTAACCGACAATGCACTTGTGGGAAAATTTCATTGGGATCCTTTGATGTTTCTTATGGAGGGAGCTCTTTGAAAGGACTTACTATTAAATAGATTTGATCATTCTCTTCTTTTTACATGAAAAGATCATCAATTTGCCCAAACTGGCTATCTTTTTCATAGTAGAATTCAATTGTTGAATTAGAAATGTGTTGATGGTAACTAGTAAACCTCTTTCCATGTATCAATAAGCTTGCTACGTTTTCAACCACTTGATACCCACTTCTCTCTGATGGTGTCAAAGCCCGTCTTGAAGTTTTTTTTCCAATTTGTGCCCTTACCCATTTAGTAAATAATGCCATACTTAGATGGATCCATTTGTTTTGTTTATCGAGAACAATATGGATTTTTTTAGTCTCACATTTATCATTATCTTCAGCTTCACCAAGATCTAATACCCTAGACTTCTGATACCAATGTTTGAGTATTGTTAGTGGTATCTCTCCTGTTGTCAATATTAATAAATTAGCATAGCTGAGTTTTTAAATCATTGATTACAAACATTACTACGTGGATGGTGATTGTTTGTAATTTCAGATAATATATGATTCACCCACTCTCCAGACCAAGTAGCTGTACCTGATGGTGGAGCAAGACACTTTATCATTTCAGGATAATGTTGAGTGATATGCAGATTTGGCTTTGCATTAATATTCTTCCAACCCTCTTCCAGAAACTCACAATGTGGTAGCCTAAAGATTAGTATGGCACCTAAATACGTAAATGGAGTTAATACTGTGTGCAAGATTGGTGTTATTATTTTTTATAAAAGGGTTTTATTTAATTTATTTGAGTTCTAAATATGAAGAAACTGGTTAAAAGCGAATGCCTACGCGAAAATAATTTATTTTACGGAGAAAACTTATTTTTACGGTCTGAAAAGTTTATAAGTAGCAAGTCGAGTCACTCAAGAAACTTGGGAAATTTTCCCAGAATTTTTACTATTTTTCTTATATTTTTAAATGAATCTTAAAGTTTTATAGAAATATTTTTGTTTTTAGAAAATACTTACCTTTGATGAATTTTCACGGGGTGATTAGAGCTGCGCAGGCTACGAAAATTAGTTGGGAATGTAAAAAGGAAGTGGCTCTATCATGTGTAATTTTTCTAGATTTTTTATTATAGTTTTAAAGGTTCTAATTGAGTCCGGAAGTCCCGACGGAATCCGTTTGGACTCCGTACAGGCTCCGGATTGACTCTGGGTGAACTCTGGAGGGGAAAACTTAGGCACGTGACTAGGAATACTTAAGAGACTCTCAGACTCGAAATTGGGCATCATCTTACAATCATCAGGGATCATACAGCTTAATCTTTAACTTCCACGGTCTCATTTTTTATTACTCAACAAATTAAATAAATTGTAATACCCTTATAACTTTATATTTTATATATAACATTTTAGAAATACTACTCAACAATTTAAATCACAATTCATACAGGGTATCTTTAGAAAGGTCTTCATCACTGGGACTTGATTATTGCTGTCTCATAAAAACTCAAATTATTATAAAAACATAAAAGTCAATCTTTTCAGATCTTTCACGGGTACACCTTAATTGTTGTTATCAGTATTTCTTTTCTCAACAGCCACAATCATTAAATCTCATTAAGCTTTAAATATTTTAGAGTTTCATTATTTTTTTATCAATCAGATTCAAGTAGACTGGGTAGCTTAGCGATTTAGAACACCTACTTTGTTATTTTTGTTGGAAGGACGGGGTTTTCAGCTAAATCCACACATCTCCTCCGGATTCTGCTTACAGCAAGGCGACTGTAAGAGTTTACCTTACCATAACGATACTCTAACAGAAATTGATCTAGATCTTTAAGCTCATTAGTCTGTATATTTTTTAATGTCAAAAAATTGGTGATTGAGCATAATGTTACAAGTGACTTGAGAAGATAATATTCTCTTGGTTTTTCAGCTGAGGAAGCTGAAGATTCAAATTCTTTAAATTTTTCAAACCAAAGGTGTATAAGTGACAAAGAGAAGTAGAGAGTGTACAGCATGTGCCATTCTGCTGCCTTGAGGGATCCTGCCTTTTTAGATCCTACTGATTTTGGAACTCGTGTTAGCCAGGAAGGCCTTCTTACTTGATCAATCATCTTCCATACAACCTGTAGCTCTTCTGCTGTGATTCTTGGATTACTACTACCTTCATTTTCTTTCTCCTTATCTTTCCTTTTATTTTCTTCATCTCTAGCTGTCTCATTTGATGAGTGAGATCCTTCACTCTGTGATATGCTAATGCTCCGTTGCCTTAAGTTATACAATGAATTCCTACTTCCACTGTTGTGAGACTTTAATGAGGCCAAATTGCTATACGGAAAAATAAATTTGGAGCTGGATGACCTACTCTGGCTTCCTGATTGATTTCTTCCCAATCCTTTACTATCTAGTCCATGATGACTTTATGACTGTCTTGAACTTGTAAGTCTTTTCTGCTTTCGCTGTCTTGTGTACCCTGTATCATCATCATCATTATTTGTGGTGCTTAAGCTACTTCTACGTTTTTTAGAATGTTTGTGCAGTGAAGTATCAGAAAAGAAATCATCATCTTCTTCTCTTACATGCCAATTTTTATACTTTTTCAGCTTTTTTTCTAGATCTTTTGCTGAATTTTTGATTTGAAAATAGCTTAGACTGTGATCTTTTAGGTTTCCAAGCATATGTGAATGCATAACATCAATTGAGAAATATTCAGTTGGATGCCAATATTCAAGGTTATGCAGCTCACTCCATCATACCCCATGATTCTGAACAATTGATACATGCTCCCAATGTGACTTAGAATTTTTCCACTTGGTTGCCCAGCACATATGATCCTCATGATTCTGTAATGAAAAATTTCCCACATTCTTTTCACTAATTTCATCTTTAGAGATATTACAGAAAGAGAAGAACATTCTTGAAGAGTGACTGAAAAGCCAGCCAATTTTTGTATTGCAGGAATGTTACCTATCAAAGAGAATAATGCAACTCTTAATTTTCAGCCTTGTGGATAAAGATGCATCTTTTCAATCAATATACCATTCCATAGAGTTTGTAGATCATTAAATAGGAGTTTTAGAAGGTGATTAAGCTGTTCACTTGTGGGTTCTGTTGGTCCAGGTATAATAGCATACAAAAAAAAAATTTCCATTTTGTATCTATCTTCTTGAGGTAGGTTCATACACACCATTATAATATTGCCTACAGACTTCTGATGACCTCCAATGATATTACCACCAGGCCTAAACCAGTCAACACTTAAAGTAAACATTAAGTTACCTGAAGTTATTTTATATTCATCATCATTTCCACCCAGAGCTGGAGTGGTAATAGGAATGTTTTTCCAAATTGAACCATCACAAACATCCTTCATCAAATCACACTCTACATCGTCCAACACAGGGGTTTTATTCTCAATCAGAAGCCCAAATTTGAACAGTTTTATATTTTCCTTAAGCCAGTCAATAAAATAATGGTGATGAAATGTTTTAAGATATAAGTATTTTACATGTTCTTGATGTTCCTTCATCAAATACAGCCTTTCATCACATTTAACTACAATTTGGCCTGCTCCAAACATTTTTAAATAGCGCTTTGATGATAAAAAAATGGTTGATTGCAACATAGTATAGATGGTTGAGATTTAGAGTTATACTCATAAAGAGAAAAGCATTTAGGACAGCATGTTTTAGTGAAAATTGATTGATTGAGCTTTAATCAACTAAAAACTGTATCTATTAAGCGTGGGATCAGGCGGACAATGCTATCAGAATTCAGTCTTCCACTATCACCTAGAAGTTTGAGCTTCTTAATTTCTTCATCCAAAATATGAGTACAACCTTCTTTTCTCAAATGATGAATCAGAGAAAGCTTTGCTGCTTGCCACATAATTATTTGGCTATACCGTTCCCCAAGATTTGAGTTTCTAGAGAGTGTTGAAGATACTTCTGCCCCCAATAGCAACTGCCCCTATATAATAAATCATCAAAACATCATAAAGACTTTTTTTCTCACTTTGAACTATAGATATATAGCTTACTGTTTTTGTGGAGCTGGAACTTCCAATGTTAAGAGGATTGTTGAAAGAATTAACCATCTGGGCCTTCCTATTTCTTTCCTCTTGATGTTTTGCATAAGAATTAGAGCTTTTGAAAGCCATACGAACTTCAAAGGACCAGGAAGAAGTTTGATACTTTCTATTGAAACATCCAAGATCTTGAAATTAACATACTTGAAAAAATGAAGGTATTGTAATTGTGATAAATGTAGGAATAAGTAAGCTGTTGGAATTTACCGATTGAAGGTATTCCTTTTTTTGCATAGCACTAGCTAATATAAGCTATATTTTTTTATCAAAAGAATATTATGGAATATGTGTTGAAATCATTTAAGTTTAAATTTTTGCTTTTTGATTAGATAGATTATATATTAATTAAAAGTTATGCAGTCTACTTTATTTGTATTCTGTATACTCTCTGTATTTGTACAACAATGCATGCATGTTTATCAGAATATTTTCTATCATAGAAAAAATTCTATTGTACGCACAAGCATCTTAATTATTTTTCTATCAAATGCGTTCTGAGTTATATCTAACTACCCTATAATTATTTGATTTTGATAAAAATTCTTAGTTGTGGACTGTAAGAAAAGTAATCCATATTTTTAACATAATTATTTAAAAAATTATCCCGAAAATAAGGTTAATTTTTTGTAAAAAACAATCACAAACATATTTTTTTCACTTTGAAAATTGGTCTGTACTAGGTAGAATTTTCCATAAAGAAAAAATCAAAAATACTCAAATAATAGATGCTACAAAAGTGTAAACCTTAAAGCATTAAAAAAAAGCTGAAACCTTGTATAAATTTTCATACATAAATGTGATGAAGTGACACTCTAGTCTATTTATTCATGTTGAAAAAAAAATTACTCAATGGAATATGTATTACTATCATATTGGACCAAAAATAAATTTTTGGTAATCAAAAAATGAACATAGCCTCACATTTATCAAATTATTTTTATGGAAACATTTTTTGAAAAGAAAAAAAAATCTGTTTCTCAAATGAGTCTGCTCTTATCACATAATCATTCTCTTCATTTTATACCATTCCTTTTGAGTTCAAATTGCATATAAAAATATAATTTATGCATATTATAATGCGATAAAGTTGAAATATTTCTTATTCTTAATTTTTGTGATACTTCTCCTTAAATCAACTTTGATCATAAAGTTTTGAAGCTCCACAATTTATCCTTCCTCTTTGTTTAATTTTATTGAACACTTTCTTAATCTAATTGTATATGAACCCTAGTAGCTCTTACTTTCCTCATTGAAACCTGCCCAAAAACACACAAACAATTAATAGAATTTTTAATGAGACTTTTCCTCTATTCAATTCTCAATTTTGTAGATCTATACACAAGTTTTGTCATTCACTTTTGGTTATGTCACCAGAATCAAATGGATGGAAGCAAAACCCTACTGAAGAGCAATTAGACAGATTTTCATTATTTGACATGAATTCTTGCAACATTGCCTTTGAACTACCTCATCCAGAATCAAATTCAGCTGTTTTGGAAAAGTTTCCATGAATTTTTCATGAATCTTTTATTGACCACCTTGGCATGTGCGGTTTCCCAGGGTCAACTTTGGCTTGGAACCTAGATTGGTTTGACAAATGGAACCAGGTCTTGGCAAATATTCTCATTAAACACTGGGACAATGCCTTAAAAACCAATAATTTGATTGCATATCCAATTGACTCAACTCAAATTAGCTTCGCAAATCAAATGGGAGTTCTTCACCGTTGGTTTTTAGGTCATTCTGATTAATTAAGACTTGGAATGATTCTGAAAGCTCTCAAGAAATAATCAAAGTGAGAAAGCATAAATATAGAATAAAAAAAAGTATGAAAATCCCCTTTTTTTCAACAATTTTTATTTATGACCTTTATTTCAAATAACAATGATTCTTAGAATTCAGTTAGCAGAACTAAACTTCATAAACAACTTCCACATTGTGAAGCCTATCACAACCTTTTCACAAAAATCAAGTGTTGTTGAGACACCGAAATTGATAATGATGGATCTTTAAGACGTATCTTAATGCATTGGAGGTCTGAAGATTTTTCTAAAGTTGCACAATATCTTGACCAACAACACTTTGATATACAAGATACTTTGACCTACTCTGGACGTGTGCTAAGGGACTTGGCCTTGTACAAAAGAATCAGTCTGGTTTCAACATTTTCACCTAACCTTAATCCTTCTGATGTCACCTGGGGTTTACCGAATGACTGTTATTCTCCCTTATATCTTGCATCTCTAAATCCTCAACAATTCAGACTTTAAAATCCTCAAAATCCCATAAATTTACCTGCTCTCCTTGAAATCCTTGCTTCTCCAATGTGAGTGATTGACAAACTCCCTTAATAATAGGTTTTCACACTCATACTCCTCATTTCCACTGTTTGGTACACTTAGACTTGAAAACAAAAACATAATTTTAATGATTACTATTATCATTAAAATTTATAAAATTTTAATTTGGCTTACAATGTTAGCTCCATTTTTTTCCTTTGAATTTTATAAATGCTGAATTCTATACTTCCATGCACAAAATAATTCAAAACATTTACTTCACTTTTTTGCCCCAATCTATACAGCCAATCAACAGCCTGCTGCACAACTGCTGGATTCCAATTTGGCTCCTATTTCAACATTGAACATATAAAAAATTTAATATTTTTGTTCTTAATATGAAATAAGAGACATTGAGCTCACCATTATATTTAAATTTTGAGCACATTTGAGATCTATACCCACTCCTGCAGCCTGAATTGTTCCAACCAAAACTTGGAAATTTTTATTAAAGTGGAATTCATGCATATTTTTGTCTTGCTTTGTCCTGCTGAGTTCACCCATAAGCTAGGCATACCTAAAATTGTGGTCATCTAGAGCCATTTTTATTCTATTTTGAAATATTAGAAAATTGTTTTTAATAAGCCAACACAGTTTTGTAAAACAATTCATTATAGAATCACTAACATCTGCAAAAAGTCTGCAAAGTTGGAGAATATAATGGCTTTCGGAAAATTTATGCCCCTTTCACCAGACAAAAAGCTTTTCAAGTGGCCTATAAGATGACAAATCTTTGCAGAATTCTTCCAGGTGAAATCAAAAGTTGGAGTTTCATCCAGATTTTTGTAGATTTGATGGTTACAGAATTTTCTTAAAATCATCAGCTCTGTAAGAAGCTCAGATGAGTCCCAAGGGAGGTCAGTGCTTCTGGAGGGCCCATATTTCTCAGTGAATCCTTCTTGAAGCACATCAAGTTTATACCTCCATGGATCTGCTAATTGAACTAATATCCCCCTTTGAATCTTTTTTGGAAGAGACAAAATTTCATCTTTTATTCTACCTAGGCTTATGACTTTCATTAAGTGATTGATTGATTTAATAGAATTAGGAATTATTTTTTGCAAACCTGGAAAAAGGAAATTCTTCCATAACCAGTCTTCTTGCCACTTTTCAATTTTAAGAAAAAATATGAGACTTTGAAGGTCAGTGGGCCTGTTCTGAAGTGGAGTTCCAGTCAAGCATAGTTGGTGTTGGGATTCCAAGTCAAATATTGTTTGAGCCCTCTGAAAGTAAGGATTTTTAATGTAACTAAAAGAATATTTGCAAAAATTGATTATAAAAAATAAGTTTTAAGTTTTAGATATAGAAATGGGCACTAACTGAGCTTCATCTAAAACAACTCTATACCAAAATAGCTTTTGAGTCACCGGTATCTTTTTTTGGCTTTGATTTTTTGACATTGTTGGGCTAGCTGTTTCATAGGTTGTTAAAACAATAGCAGTGTCCTGTAGCTCATTGACGTTAGTATTTTGACAATCCTTCCCATAAAGAACCATGAAAGGAAGCACATTATCTTCAAAGTGCACACTTATTTCATTGATCTAATTCGATAGTGTTGCCAGTGGGCATATAATCAGTGTGGCTGAACTCCGATTAATACCTTTTTGATTTTCTGATACCTGGAATTGTCTTGCTTCACTTTGAGTTGCACTTATAAGAGAAAGAGTTGACAGCGTCTTTCCCAAACCCATATCATCAGCGAGTATTGACCCGTTTCCTTCAGGGGTTAATTTATTGTTAGGAAACTGATCTTTATAGTCATCAAATCAAGTTTTAAACCAATGGTTGTCCTGGTGCCTCCACATGATATCCAACTTTTCCTTTAACATTTTTTCATTGTCAATAATAAAATTTATTGCTTGAATTTGATGTTTTTTGAGAACTGTTTTGATTCCTTGGATAAGTTGATCAGCTTTCCAATCTTTAGTACTCTGAGATGTTTGGTAAGAGCCTTAAAAAATTACATGCGGGATATTAAAAAAGATAGTGGAGTCATAGTTCAAGATCGGAGATAAATCAATTTGAGCAGAAGAAATTGCTTCTTTAGCAAGACTGATTAGTGCACTTGAAGAAAAGAGGCATCCCAAAAGTTGATACTGATTACCAAAAACTGGAACCAAGTAAGCATGAAAATAGAAAGGCTTCATAGGATTCAAGGCACTTCTTTGGTTTAAATGGTGAGATCCAGACCCAATTTCACCCAATAGTGGTCCAATGTGCTGACTCTGCACTTGAGAAAGATTACCGACAAGGGTTTTTTTTCTTTCTTCAAATAGTCCAAAAATATGAACATTCAAATGGCCTTGCTGTAAAACTGTGGGGGTTGGTGAGTTTTGAAATCTTGAAATTACATTCATATAAATTTGATCAATTGTTATTGAGAACCGTCCAACATATCTGAGACTTTACATATTAAGTAAGAATAGTATCTGAAGATAGTGGTTGTTAAAAGATGAATTGAACCAAAAAATGAATAATCAGTTTTGAATAAAACAAGAAAATAAATTTTTAGCATACACTACACTAAGATCATAAATCTTTCACATGTATTATTATTATCTTTTTAAAAAATATTGGAAGTAAATGAATGATAACTGAAATAAATAATATGGCTTAAAAATAAATCTTGAGCCTATAGAGTAAATTTGGGTTTGTGGAAGAAGAAAAATTTTCTTAATAAAACTGTGCTTTATTGTTACATTATAATCAAAAAATAGAATAAATTCTCTCTTATTACACTTATTTATGTTTCTGTCTAATAGTAAAATGCTTTAGATGGAAGTTCAAAATCCAAATTGAAACTACTACCTAGAACAATGTCTTGATATTAACATACTTTTTGTAAGTCTTTTGACAGAAACTTATGGTGATCTCAATAATATTAAAATTGATTTGAGTTGTATGTTTTATCAAATATCTATGTGTTCTATTGTAATAATTGAGATACTACAGTATAACCTTCTGTCACCAACTTGGCAAGAAATATCTGTAGGTTTTCATAGACCAAATATCAAATTTTGCTTTCCACAAAATGGGAAAGTGAATATTATGATATGTTAAGTGATATGTTCAAGCTTTGCTCAATCTGTGCTCAGCTGAAGATCAAAGTAATCACCAAGCTCCAAGAGATCTGTGATTTAGTTGGGTTGAATCTAGGTCTAACTGATTACCAAATCTTTTTCCAATTTATTTAAATATGGTTTCACAATGAATTCCCAACAGCTTTCCAACAGCTGTCCAACCACTTCCCAACATTTTAAAATGAGGGGTATTGCCAGCAATACCCCCCCAAATTTTCTGTGGGGAGATATATATATTTTTTCTCCTACATTAAATTTTTTGAACATTGTCTTATACTTTTTTATTCCAAGGAAAAATGAGAAAAATCTATTGATAAGGACTCAATATCAACTTTTGTCTAGAAATTTCAAAATTATGTGCAAATATTTTTACAGAGTTATATTTTTATTAATAAAATTTTCAAAAAGGACTTAAATATTATTATTTTTTATATATTTGAGGAAATGAAAATGATAATCGAAATAATATTCCAGACCTAGTATACTATGTGTCATTTAAGATATTTGCACTAATATCAAACCTGATCTCCCAACATTCAATGGATTGAGATACAAAATTGAATATTATGGTATGTTAAGTGTTGTGGCTCAACCATTGCTCAAATTTTGTTCAACTGATGCTCAACTTAAATCCAAATCTCTGCTCAGGAAGGGATAAATTGTGGCTCGATTTAGGGCCAGCTTTTTTTCAAACTTTTTTCTTATCATTTAAAAAAAGTTTCCTAATACTTTCATAACATTTCCCTAATGATTTCCTGTCGGTCAGTTGTCTAGAAGAAGGTAAGGAAAAGAGGAGAAAAGGAGGAAAAAAGGAGGAGGACAAGGGAAAAGATAAAAGAAATAAACTATAATACAATATTTAATTTATTTAAAAGGAAAACAACGGCGAGTAACTTGAGAGATGACAAAAACTTAGGATTTATTAATAATAATATTATTTAAGGTAAGGGTTCTGCGCGGCAAACACTTTTAATTACTATCAGACTTAAAGCAACCTTTAAATTGTTATATAGAATTTTAATTAGAATTGTAGTACTAATAAAAAAAATATAAACATAATAAAATTGTATTTAATTTGTGGAGTGTATAATAAGTGATGAGGCTACAGGGGATTATCCAAGGCCCTTTTATAGGCAATGGGTCCTCTGAAGCGCCACTATATTTGTAAATACAATAATTAGAATAGAATAAAACAAGTATATCAAAGAGTAAATGAAACATTAAAATGTAGAGAAAAATATGAAACAAATAATTAAAACCCCAATTAAGAATCCAATTTTCCCTCCATTAATTCCCAAATCAGTAAGTAAAAATAGTGAATAACTAAACAAGATTGGAACATAGGAACTATGAGAAAAATAATTCCAAACAGATGGTACAGTCTGATTTAAGGATATTTTAAGTGAAACAAAAATACTTTGACGCAACAAACATGTAATTAATCTCAATTTAGTATAAATTAATTAATTGGTTTTTCCTGACACAATTAAGGGTCAAAAGAAGCGTCATTAATTATTGTTTAGTATTATATGAAAGGTGTTATTTAATATATAAATTTAAATAATTAATTTAAATATATTATAAGTCAATTTTACACTTATAATTATAAAATATATTTTTCAATTAATTAAATATAAATTTATAATTATTAAATACATAAAAATGTGCCATTATTTGTAGAATATATTATATTATGTTCAATTTAAATTTATATAAAAATTTATATAACCAATAAATTTAATATAACACTTTTATATAATAAAATACTTATATAATTTTATTATGCAATAAAATATTAATTTATATTCATTAAATACAATTCTTACCCACTCTTTCAGGTTTTATAAGTTACATATCATTTACTGGACTCCTGGAATAGCCTGGCTGACACTCCCTCACTCTAATAAAACAATTAAAAAAAATGCTAAGATTTTTTCTTTTTTTATTTTTTCAACAGAGTAGGCAGATTTGAAATTTCCTTGCCAGGTATCCATGCATCATGTTCAGATGATTTGTTCTTATATCTCAATAAATATTCAGTACCTCTTTCAGAAGTGATAATTCTATCATTGAGAATTTTATCAATTTCTGCTGTTTCTGTGACTTCCTGAGGGTTCTTCTTAGGTCTTCCTCTTCTTTTTGCAAATAAGTCACTGTTGGAAGTATAAGGCTTAAGCAAAGAAATGGGAAAGACAGGATGTTTCCTATCATATGGAGAATAAAATACAACTTCTACTGCATTATCACCAACCATTCTTTTAACAACAAATGGTCCTACAAAAGGATCTTTTAATTTGTGGTTACCTTGTAAATTGAAATGGACAGTAGAGATCAACACTTCATCTCCCTTGTTAAATGTGTATTCTTTATGGGATTTATCCCATCTTTTCTTTTCATATTCAAATGCTTTATCAATACAACTCTGAGCATGTTTTCTGCATAGCTGTTGCATTTGCATAAAAGATTTTACACCAGGGTGTAGTTCCAACTTAGGTAGTTTATTATTGTGAATCTGAGCAGGAGTGTTTGGGACATAACCTAGCCAAAGCTCAAAAGGCTTTTTCTCAGTGACAGAATGAACAGTGCTGTTATATGCAAATTCAAGACCAGGCAAAAGAGTGACCCAATCATGAGTAAATCTGTCATTGTCCTTATATTCTAAACCAAAGGCACAATACCTTCTAATCATATCTTCCAGAGTTTGAATCATTCTTTCAGCTAGACCATCAGTTTGAGGATGGTGAGCTGTAGACAATTTTAACTCACAGCCACAAATATCCATCAAAGAGGTCCAAAACTCAGAAGTGAATTTTGGATCCCTATCAGAGATAATGGCTTTTGGAAAACCAATAATATTAAACATGTAAGACCACCATAAGAAAGCTAATTCTTTGGTGGATACATCTTTGTGGGTTGGAATAAATTTGCACATTTTTGTGAATCTATCCACTATTACCCAACAAGAGTTAAAGCTGTCTTTACCTGCAACAGGAAGACCAGTGACAAAATCCATATTAATGATTTGCCAGGGAGCACTAGGTGCTTCAATATGTTGTAATAACCCTGCTCTCTTACCTGTTAACCTTTTAGATTTTTGGCAGGAATCACAAGATTCAACATATAATTTTGTGTCTTCAGACATATTAGCCCACCATGCAGTGTTTTTGATTCTAATCAATGTTTTTTCAAGATCAAAATGACCAGCTAATATGTCATCATGACAAAGTTTGAGGATATTTTCTTTCATTGAAGGAGGAATAACAATTACATTGGTAAGCTTCCTTCTATAATAAATATAACCATCTTCAATAGAGAACTTTCCTTTATTTAAAGCATTTTGGTACTTTGCAGGAAGAGTTTTTATTAATTCTTGAATTGAAGCATTCTTAGCATCATTTAAGATAGTAACCAATTTATTTAAATCAGAATCTTTATCATATTAATCCAGTATTAACTGTAATAACTCCTCTTCCATATCAACTATAAATATACCATGGATATGAACAGTATCATCTTCAGGTACATAAGTAGGATTGGAGTCATTATTTGGCAGAGGCAATCTGGAGAGCATATCAACATTAGAGTGAACATTTCCAGCTCTATTGATAATTGTCATCCTTCCTCTGTATTCTTGAACAGCAAGTTGCCACCTGAACATGTGTCTGTTAGGTGTCTTTAGGTTTAAGAGAGATTTCACAGCACTACAGTCAGTTACCAACTCAAATTTTTGGTCATACAAATAGTAATGAAGTTTCTTAAGAGCCCAAACAACTGCTAAGCACTCCAATTGAGTGGCACCATATTTCAATTCACTATTTCTTAAGGTTCTTGAAATATAACAAATTACAACCTCTGAGGATTTATCATTAATAATTTGCTTTTGGTGAAGGGCAGCACCCAGACCAATAAAGCTAGCATCTGTATAAAGGACAAATGGCTTGTTAAAATATGGAAGAGCCAATATAGGGGCTTTCATTAAGCAACTTTTTAATGTATCAAAAGCTTTTTGACAGTCATTATTCCAGAGAAAAGCAACATCTTTTCTGGTCAGTTTTGTAAGAGGCAAGGCTATGACCTGATAATTTTTAATATATTGTCTATAATAGCCACACATCCCCAAAAAACTTTGGATTTCCCTTACAGAAGTTGGTGCTTTCACATTTTGGATGGCAGCAACTTTGTTGTGGTCTACACAAATTTTTAAGCCTGACACAACATGGCCAAGGACTTTCAAAGATTGAAAACCAAATTTACACTTTTTTAAGGATAAGGTCATATTGATTTCATCCATCTTTTGGAAAACTCTATTCAAGTGAATCATATGTTCATCAAAAGTTTTAGAAAAAACAATAATATCATCAAAATAAACCATGATCCAACCTTCAATAATTTCTTGATGGAAAGTGTTATCCATGACTTTCTGGAAAACTGAAGGAGCATTTTTAGGGCCAAATGGAATCCTAACATATTTATAAATTCCCATATGAGTAGCAATAAGCAAAAAATTTTGAGGATTCTTCTCAACTGGAACTTGATGATAACCTTTATTACCATCCAGACAACTAATAAATTTTGCACCTTGCAAGGTAGCATGTATTGAATTAATTCTGGGTAAAGGATAAATATCATCAACAGTATAAGTGTTTAAAGCTCTGTAATCTCCACATAATCTAGCTTTATCTTTTTCATAAGAAATCAAGACTGGGGAGATGACACAATATTTGGGGGTGACATTTACTTTCTCAATGATATTCATTTTCAATAATGTTTCAATATTATCTTCAATATCCTTTCTTTTTGATGGAGAAGCAGGATATGGTTTTTTCTTAAGACTAGGAGGAATATCACTCAAGTTACAGGATAAGGTAACTTTCATCTCTTCCTGAACAATTCCCAAGACATGAGAACCATGAGCAAAAGCCATAGGGAAAGAGGTAATAGAGGCAACAATAGAATCTTTTTTTTCACTAGTCAACTGATCACCAAAAGAAGCAGTATTTGTTTCAGGTAATAAATCATCCATTTCAGTTGTTGTTCTACCTTTACACTGGATCAGTGAGTTACAAGATTTCAACAAATTCCCAGAAGTTCTAGGAGAGGAAATTTTGAATTTCCTTTTCCCATTCATTCCTAAGGTAAAGCAATTATTTGCTGGGTCCAGTTTCACACCAAACATGGTTAAAATATTGTTTCCCATAATAAACCAATTGCTTAAATTATCATTTTTCATGACAACAAACTCACAAATAGCTCTGACAAAACCATCATTATATTTGAAGAATACAGAGGTTTTGTATTTGCCAATAGAAATTAAGGTATATATTTCAGGGGGAACAGAATAATTTTTAATTGCAAGAGAAGGATTAATTAAAGAAGTAGAAGTTAAATGTAAAGGTTCATCAAATGACAATTTGCTAATTACATCAATAGGGCTACTAGTTACAGGAAGCTGTCTTTTAACAGGTTTAACTGTTCTTTCACCATGTTCAATAATATTACCTGCAGAAGAAGATTTATTAGAAAACATACCCAAGTGACTATCAACCAAATTACTTACCATGGCAGAGGAGGAAACTTCCCCTGGGACTGGGTTTTGGATTGTGCTTGGGCCTTCTTTCTCCTGCCTTGTTGGTAGGGATGAGGAGGTGGATGGAAATTGGGTGTTCTGGATGGGCCAGGCTGATGATGAGGAGGGTGTTGCACATTCTGTTGGTAGTGACTCATTAGATAATCCCATTTCCATTTCTCTACTTCCATAGTATTTGGATTTTGGATGGTTGAGCTGGGTGGCTGTGAAGGTTGAGCCTGAAACTGAGGCTGATTGGGAGACAACTGAGGAGGGGCCTGGGCCTGAATCTGGTTCCTGAGTTCTTGAACCTGATCCCACAAGGTGTCTACCTTTGCTTTGTACGTCATATTTTCTGTCTTCAACTCTTTTATATGACTGGATAGGTTGCTGATTTGTTGTGGCAGAGGAAGCTTTTTTATTTTGAAGCCTTTTGGAAGACCTTCTTGAGGCACTAGAGGCTTTACTTCCTTCTGTGGTACTGGGGGAAGGGGGTTTGGTTTGTTTACATTTCCTGTCATTTCCACATCCTGCAGTATGTGAATTCTTTGTGTTAGCATAAGATTTTTTATGTCCAACTTTAGAAGAACTTACAGTGTCAGCATCATAGTAAATTTCAATTTCATCCACTTGCATGTTATCCATTTTGTCAGCCAAATTGTTGGACATACTAGTGGGAAGATTTTAATTTACTTCTTATTTTTTAAAAAAAAAATAATAAAAGTTAGTTAATAATTGCTCCAAATAATAAAAAAAAATTTATTAATTAAATTATAGAAAAAAAATTTTCAATATAAAGTAATAATTATAAAAAATTAATTTTTAAAAAAATGGATTGCAAGGTTAAATTGGGAATAAACAATCAAGTTAATTCAACCAATTAATTACCAATATTAAATATGGAAATATATTTGGGACTAAGCACAAAGTACTTTTAAGTCAACCAAAATTAACAATAATTAATAATATAAAAAAAATTAAATTAATAATTCAATTTGTATTAATAAAAAATGTCAATTCTTCTAGGACTAAGAGGATTTAAAACTCTATAATGGTCAACTAGGAAAAAAAAAAATTTTAATAATTGAACACTTACACTCAGTGAATCAGCAATTAAGCCACAATCACTGTTATTGCAGTAAAAATATAGTAATATGAGTGAGAGGTGCAAAGGTGAACTTACTATAGTGATCGAAAAATCACTTCAAAAAAATATAAGAATTAATATAATATAAACCTAAGAAATCGAACCCAAGTTCGAAACACAGTCGCGGCAAAAGTTTTGTTTTTTGCTAGGTGGTCCGTGCGTTTTGTCGTTCGTCGTTTGGAAAGGCCCCCAGTTGTCGGTCAGTCGTCTAGAAGAAGGTAAGGAAAAGAGGAGAAAAGGAGGAAAAAAGGAGGAGGACAAGGGAAAAGATAAAAGAAATAAACTATAATAGAATATTTAATTTATTTAAAAGGAAAACAACGGCGAGTAACTTGAGAGATGACAAAAACTTATGATTTATTAATAATAATATTATTTAAGGTAAGGGTTCTGCACGGCAAACACTTTTAATTACTATCAGACTTAAAGCAACCTTTAAATTGTTATATAGAATTTTAATTGTAGTACTAATAAAAAAAATATAAACATAATAAAATTGTATTTAATTTGTGGAGTGTATAATAAGTGATGAGGCTACAGGGGATTATCCAAGGCCCTTTTATAGGCAATGGATCCTCTGAAGCGCCACTATATTTGTAAATACAATAATTAGAATAGAATAAAACAAGTATATCAAAGAGTAAATGAAACATTACAATGTAGAGAAAAATATGAAACAAATAATTAAAACCCCAATTAAGAATCCAATTTTCCCGCCATTAATTCCCAAATCAGTAAGTAAAAATAGTGAATAACTAAACAAGATTGGAACATAGGAACTATGAGAAAAATAATTCCAAACAGATGGTACAGTCTGATTTAAGGATATTTTAAGTGAAACAAAAATACTTTGACGCAACAAACATGTAATTAATCTCAATTTAGTATAAATTAATTAATTGGTTTTTCCTGACACAATTAAGGGTCAAAAGAAGCGCCATTAATTATTGTTTAGTATTATATGAAAGGTGTTATTTAATATATAAATTTAAATAATTAATTTAAATATATTATAAGTCAATTTTACACTTATAATTATAATATCTATTTTTCAATTAATGAAATATAAATTTATAATTATTAAATACATAAAAATGTGCCATTATTTGTAGAATATATTATATTATGTTCAATTTAAATGTATATAAAAATTTATATAACCAATAAAATTAATATAACACTTGTATATAATAAAATACTTATATAATTTTATTATGCAATAAAATATTAATTTATATTCATTAAATACAATTCTTACCCACTCTTTCAGGTTTTATAAGTTACATATCATTTACCGGACTCCTGGAATAGCCTGGCTGACATTTCCCAACCTCTTCCTGAAAGTTTCAAAGGGAGGGAAATGCTAGCAGTTCACCCCTTGATTTCCCGTGGTGTATGCTTCTGATAAGTATACATGATATAAAAAAATAATATAATAAGGAAATTGTAGCAAAAAGTTGAAAACTAAAACAAAACATTGAAAGAAATTTTAAACAATTGGACTTATGTATTTTATGGGTTTATTGTATTTTTTTCAAATTTAATGGTAAAATATGTTGGTTAGTTTAAGAATATCTTTGAATTAAATTAAATAATTCAAGTAAAGTTTGAAGAAAAGATCTATCTACATATATACCCATTTAGCTTTATTTCTTGTTTTGTGATTACTATATATAACTGGATAATTGACTGTAATAACTGAAAATCTAAGAAACTTTAATAATTTATTTGCCTCAATATATTTAAAATAATCTATTCAGTAACAGAAAAAAATTTCTGAGGACTTTATTTTACTATTTTTATTCATTGAAATGACTTTATATGTTTTCAAAAAAAAATCATGTTTTTGGTGAAACTTAGATTGAGCTCTGAATGAAATCCTGTTTTCAAGTGTGGTTCAAGCTAAGTTAAGCCATAAAAAAATTTATACTTTTTTAGAATTTTTATTAAGTATTTTTAAATATAAAAATATTTATATTTTTATATCAAAATATTTTTATTAAATACTTTGAAGTTGTGAAATAAGTACAAATCAAGAATCATTTTGATGAAATATCATATTATAAATAGTTTTAAGTTTATCATATATTATTATGATATGAGTTCTTTCCATATGACAGATTATGAAAAAACTTAATATTAATTTAATACAACTATATTATATAAAAAAGGTATCAGCTCTTTTGCTTAGATTTGAAGTACTTCAAAAAAAAATTGTTTTAGGTACACATTATATTGAGTCTTTAGAGCATTATATTAACTTTTTAGACATTTATTTGTAAGTTTAAGGGAAGCCTCACAGGATAAATTTGGCGGTTTTGTAAAAAAAAAAAAAGTAAATATCTTTTAAATCAATATATATTTCTATAAAAAGTCAAAATTCAATATTTATTTTCTGTTTTAAACATGTAATTAAGATTTGAAATAATTCTATTTAAATTAATTTTTATAAAAATATACTCACTCCAGTATTGCTTTGTGATAAGGCCTATTTCCAGAAGTTTCATAAATTCTTCTGTTTAAATAAAATATCAAAAGGATTGTTTTTCATACACTTAGAAATTTAATATAAACATCATATAAGATCTACCAATCAGCATGAATATCATTATTCCAATAAATCATTGATAGATCCTGAACCCATATATTTAATTTTAGAATTGTGTGTAGGTGTTCAGTTGTGAATTACTCCTATAAAATTTTTTATTCTACAGACTAAAAAAGTGTACCTGAAAAATTTCACTTAATTTATTTTTCAGAACCATACACCATGTAATATTTGGGGGGGACTTGCTAGCAAGTTCTCAACTTGAAGTCAGATAGGACTAAGATGCAAGGCAGATGGAACTCATGCTAAACTCTTCTTTAAAAACGGCTTGAACTCTTGATTAATGATAAATGAATCTTTACTTAAATAATTGTGAAACTTCAATGAACTCTGATTAGAAATTACAGTAAGGAAATTTTAAGAATCTTCTCAACACAAATTTCTTTTTCATTAAATATATTTTTATCTTGTTTTTTAATTCTATTTTATCAATAAAATTACAGAAAAATAGATTATTAATTCTAAAGTTATTTTTTTAAAATTGATTTAGTATTTTAAAAAAATGTTTTTCAAAACATAAGAAAGCTAATATTTACCTTTTAAAAATCAAAAAAATTTTCATTGAGAATTAAAAATAGTAATATTTCAATAGAAACCATATAAACTGAAGTTGTATTGTATTTCATATAAGAATTTTTAGATTGAAAAATTTTATTTATTGAACTTAAATGAATTATATGAGAAGCACATTGAAAAATCAGGATTTTTAAATTTTTAGGTCTAGCACTAAGTAAAAAACACACAAAACCAAAAAGATAAAAGGAAAAGAAAAACTTGAGTCATGTTTTTTTGGTTAATTTTTAACTCAATAAAGCACTTTCATATTTTATTTGTACTAATCAATAATCAATAATAAATAATTGGTTTTTTATCTTCAAATAATTTTAATTCTTTATGTGTTATACTTTAATCATGTTTTTGCACCTTTTTCATGTAGCAAAATTATTGAAATTTAAAGGAAAATAATTTTTACCTTCTTATAGCTATAGTGATTCCAAAAATGCTTAATAAATATATAATATATCTTAATTAAATAAATTGAATGTCTAAAATTCTGAATCATGTTTTTTTTTCCATTTATTTTTTGTAAGATTACTTAGGGTATTTTAAAAAAATTGAATCAATAGTCAGTTAATTTTTATTTTGAAAAAAATTATACATAAAAATAATCTCAAATTTTCAAATGGAAATTATAATAAACCAATAACTATTTATTAAAATTAAATTTTAAATTTGATTTTTTTGCGAATACCATTTTTTTCAATAACATTTTTCTTTTGTAGCTCATACAAAAATTGTACATATTATTTTTATGTGAATATATGGAATTCAAGTTAGAATTAAATGCTGTATTATTTTTCAGTAACTCTTCTGAATATTCAGTAGGAGATTTTTTTAATCATTATACTAGTTTTTCTATAGAAAAATTTAATTTAAAACTTTTTTAAAAATACCAATGATCAATATTTTTAGCTCTTCCCTTAGAAAATTTATATATTAGAATAATTATATTTTAATTAATATAAATTCAAGAAAATATTTTAAATTTTTATTTGTTTTATTTTAATATGTTTTTTTTGAAGTTTAAATAGAGTAAAAATTTGAAAGTGCACATGCTTGCTTTCAGGGACAAAATATTTCACAAGGTTAAATCACATCTTAAAATTTCCACATCATTTTCAGATAAAACCATACAGTTTAAAGACTTTTTAATACTCAATAGTAATAAAATACTAACATTATTAAGCAAAAAAGTAAATTTTTATTCTTACAACAAGTAAATCTATGCAATACACTATATTTGATATTCTTTTGACCAAAAAAGACTACATATTTACTCTTAGTTAATTACTTTATCAAATAGAAATACTTGAGTAAATATATTTATAATTAAATTAAGTTCAACAAGAAGAATTTTAACTATTTAGAAGGAAAAAAAATTTTTGAGAGATTTTTTCGTAATAAAATTTCAATTCATAAAGAAAATGTTTCATTTTGCAAGTCAAACCAGTAATTGCCTTAAATTTTGGTATAAACTAAGACATTTCCATCTAAAAAATAATTTAATACTCAGAACAAGCTGTATATTTTTTATTTAAAACAAGAATCATTTTATATCAGATAGGTTTACATATGAACCAAAAATGGGACTTATTTTATTACATAAGATAGATCTATAAGACTAAGTTTTGAGCTTTTCTTTCTCCATCATAAGAAAGAAAATCATATTATACTGTGTGTAAATAAACATTCTCATTTGTTGAATTTAAAATTTTTCTAAAGTTATCTATTGTTTTACTTATTTGCAGAATTTTATGTATTATTTAATATAAATCTTGTTGATAAAGAAATATACATTTATATACATTAAAAAATAAAACATCAAATTGGAAAAAAATAAAAGAAAATCTCAAAGTTTAACTTATCTTCAACAACAGTCAGAACCAGGATGGCATTGGGAGCTCAATCTATTTTCCATAAAAACTCAGACATATATTTTTTTAAAAGTAGATATATTCATTTTCAGCAAGCATATTTAGTAATGAAGATAACTCAAAAAATTTTTCCTGTTACTGAATTAACAATAATTTGTATTTTAAGACATATTATAATTTTTTTCTTGAATTTGTAATAATTAAATCTATTACTTCAGGTATTTAAAAATATTCAAATAAAAAAATTCAAGCTAAAAGGTTAGATATATTAAAAGATTTTATGTTATTTTTTTTAATTATATAATTCATGTAAAACATGTTCTGTGCCACACCAACAGAGCTGGCAGTCAAATTAAAAGGAAAGTGAGCTCAACTTATCATTCCCATATTATTGGTTTAGATTTTAATATTAGTTTTTTTGTTGAAAATTATTCCTAGAAATTACCAATATTACTTATTTTATCATCATAGGCATAATGTGTAACCAAATTCCATGAAATATTTTTTTAGAAATTTTTAGTATTTTTTCACTTCTAATTTTTATATTTCAATTCTTATACTTAAAAATGTAGTATTTATAAAAATTAGACCCTACAGATGTACTATAAATGAAAAAAGGTGTAAACAAGACCATACACCAGAATATACCATCATTGTATGTTTAAAAACTGATCCGTATTTCTATTTGCACAAGGTGAGAAATGTATAGCCATAAACCAGTCCTGAAACTCAATTAACTACAGATGTGTCTGTAATTGATAACTTAATTGATACGTGTACCCTGAGGTTTGGCCAAACTTCAGAGTGAAAAATCAGTTTTTGGCCATCTTTTTTGCCTCCCTCACCACCCCTGCCTACAATTATTTATTCACTGCACTCACCACATATTTTCATCCCTATATATCTCTTCTCTAGCCTTCTTTACTCTCTATATATCTCACACCATCCCTTACCACCCCTTACAACCCCTTTCACACCATCTGTGCCCCTCCTCAGCCTTTGAAAAACCTTTTGCTACCCTCCGTACCCCTCAATACTCATTTGGCTACCCCCTGAACCCCCAAATCCCCTTTCGCTACACTCCCCACCCCTCCTACCCCTTTAGCTACCCTCACCTCAGCTCCTACACATTTTGCTTCACTCCCAAGCCCCCCTGATCTTATATCTTCCCCTCCCCATCCCACTCATCTCCCTTCGATTCCTACCCTACCCTCTTTCTCTGCACTCCCCACCCTTTTTGCTTTCTATGGAGTAAAAGGGGTAGAGAGTGGTGGGGAAGTAGAGGGGTTAAGAGAGATGAAGAATGGTATGGAGGGGAAATGAAATGAAACGGATGGGAAAGGAAAGTGAGGTTAAAAAGGGAGGGTAATCTGAGAGGTGATGAGTTTTTGATTCATAAGAGGGGAGAGGGTAGGAGCAAAAAGAGAAGGATTTTTCTTCAAAAAAGTGATATGATAGAAAAACAGAAGAATTATGTTCAAGGGAATGGAAAGACTGATGACCTGAAATTTTTTGAAAAAAATTTAAGACTTCTAGTGAATCATCAACTTTTAATGTGCTTCAATCTTAAGAAAATTTCCCCCTTCATAGTTAGATATGCTAAAGATGGAGGAAAGTCTTTTTTAAAGAATAATAGTACCTGTGCATTGATTGTACTTACTGGTAAAAAACTATATTTACTTTATTTATAAATTATATGTTTAACTATATTATTCTTTTATTCATTTTGAAGATTTTTTTGAGCTCTGCAGATCCTTTGAAGTTTCAGGAGATATGCTGCTATTTAATTTTATATAAAGATGAAATATCATATTTTTTAAAATTTTCACTGAAAATAATGTGTTGATTAATATCACTACACTATATAGTATTTCTTTAATAATTTCTGAATATACTTAATAATTTAAATATGTAATTGAGCTAAAATATCTGAATGCTTATGTAAAATGAAGTTTCATTAAATCTACAATGAAGAATATTTTTTTTGAAATAATAAAAAAAGCACCATTTTTTAAAAAAAATTTTATGTGTTTACCAGCCTGTTATAGCTATGGGTGCACTGATTTCAGCCTTATATCAAAAAATCATATTTTTCTGATTTCTAAAATATTCAAGTAATGAATTCATTGGCTTCAATGATAATTCAACTATGATTCACCACAAATATAACAAACTTTCACCCTTGTTTCTTGGATTTTTCATGGGAAGCTCAATTAATACTCAATTTGTCATGAATTAGGGTTCAAGGTTGTGGACTTGCTAGCAAGTCCGCCCCCCATATTTCATGGTGATAGAATTAAAATATTTTATCTATTCATTTTAAATATGGAATAATATAATTTTTAATCAAAATATGATTGCTTTTACAGCTGCTTTGCTACATGGGCATAATCTAAAGTACCTATTATGTCTTTTTTACAAAATAAATATCATATAATAGTTTTTTAATTTGAAACTAATAGAATTATGAAGAAGTACCTCTTCTACCTATTTAATTCAGTTCTTTAACAATAATACAATCAAAAATTTCATCTGAGACACATTTTTTAACATGATTACACTTTGCAAAATATATGGTGCTTATTCCCAAGCTGACACTGAAATTATCCCACAATAAAGCATTGAAGTAAAATCAAGCGCTAAAATTAAGGCTTAAATAAATTTATACTACTTTGCTTTTATTATATTTAAAGTTTTTTATCTAGATTGAATTTCAATTTTTCATATAAAAAATTTACTGAGTAGTGATTTATTATTTCAACTCATGAGATTACTCTACCATATAATCATATTTACATGAAATTTTGATGAGATAAATCATGAAATGTTCCAGAATATCATATATTTATTGCATTGAATAAATGTATATTGCAAAAATTCTTAGTAGTTGAATATTTCATAGAACAAATAAAAGAGCAAAAATATATTTTCTATTAATTTTAATCATCTTCTGGAATATAAAAATGTTAAAAAATTGATTAAAATCCACTGGTATATGAATTATACTTCTTTCTAAACTTATAATAAAACAATTGATTAATCATTAGTGCTTAGTGCAAACAAGCTAGTAGAGGACTTCATTAAAACAGAATTTAGGAGAACATATTGCTATTTTTTTAATTATGTGTCTTCTCACAGTATTATAGAATATGATACTTGAGAATTTTGATGGTTCAATATGTTTGTTAAATAAATCCATAGAACTAAAAAAAAATTTATTTCATAATCAGAAATAATAAAAATACAAAAAAAATCAGGTAATATGGTTTAAATTAAAAAATGAAAGCTTTCAATTCTTGGTTAAAAGGAGTTATCAATAAAAGAACCACTGATCTTATTATATATTTTTTAAAAAAAAACTAATAAAATAATTAAAGAGGTTAAAAGTGATGCTTTTTAAATAAATAATATAATTTTTAATCTTTTTAATGATCAAGTCAAATTCAAAATGAAAAATGAATTTTTTTTTATGAAAAAAATTCTGTGAATGGACCAGATTCTTAATCTGCCCTTGTCATTATTTTTATAAATAATTCATTAAAATTTCACTATTATTCCAGCACAGACTCATCCACTATTAGTTAAGAGCTCAAGATGATTTCAAAGAAAAGTTCAGTATGAGTTCATTATAAGTTCAGTCTGAGTTCCATCTGTGTTCCATCTAAGTTCAAGTTGAGGACTTTATAGCAAGTCCCCCCCAAATATTTCATGGTGATTATACATTTGAAAATAGTAGTTTGGATTAATCTTTGAAGCATAAAAATGTAAATAGTTTAATTGAAAACAAGGATAATACTAGGAACATTGAAATTGAATCAAATGAATTGAATCTTGAATCCAATAATAATGATGAGTCTTCTGAGTTACACACAGATAAAATTGAATTTTTTTGAAAGAAAATTCAATTGAATCAAAAATAATAAGTAAATTCTTATTAAGTATTAAAAAATTTGAAGAATTCTGTATAGAGTCTAACAATAATACAGAAAGTGTATTATTGAACCTTACACAATTATTGAGTACTACTTTAAATAAATTAAAGGTCATTGAAAATTCAAATAATGAATTGAGAAATGAAAATGAAAAATTAAACTCTGAGATCAAGAATTTATACAGTAAATTCAACCATTCTCAAAATATAATGGCTACAATTGAGGGACCAGTAAAATTTTCTTTTTCAAATGTAAATTAAACTTTATCACATGTACCTGTAATTAAATATAGAGTACATATATTAGAAATAGAAGTAGTTAATATTTTTATAAATACTGACAAAACAAATTACAACACCTCTTATGTGGAAAATATACCACCTCGTATGAAACATTCATATGAAAAACCAATGATTGAAAAATATAATAGTGTCATGGACTCTGAGATTAAAAATCATTAAATATGAGTTAAATTATCATCTATGAAAATTTAGTGAATTATTAAATATTCCTCAGGTTAATGAAGTAAGAACTAACCTGGAGAGCTTTCCTAACTTAAATCAGTACCCATTTTTTGATGGGGATTCAAAATTTGATTAGCAAAAATTCATACAAAGAATTGATAACTTACAATTTTCATAAAAATTTCTTGATGAAGAAATTAAATCAAAATTGATATCTTTATTTACAGATGTGTTCTTATTATGGTTTGTATCCTTATTGAGTGAGGGAATAAATTACTCCTGGATTGAATGGAAGGCACTAATTGAAAGACAATTTAGTTTCCCAAAATATTTTATCACTCAACAAAGATTTTATGAAAAGACCAGATATGATCCAAGTGATGGGGATAAACTAATGGTATTTTTAATGAATTTAATAAAACTCATGAAAGCCATGGATCCAAAAATGGATTATGATGAGTCAAAATAAAAAATAATAGGTAAATTTTTTATATCAGTCAGAGAAATTATTGTAGCTAGAATTTAAACTATCAGAGATACTTCTGGGATTATTAATATATGCAATGAAATATTATTGAACCAAAAATATGAAACAAGGTATAATAATTATAAGAAAAATGTTGAGGTAGTAAATATTGGCTTCTTATTGGGGTAACTTGTAGTTTTATCTCAAAAGGTTATTTTATTATTTCAAAAGTGCTAGACAAAGACACATGGTGATACTACGGCCTGGTGTAGACCTAACACCTGCCCCCTCAACAAGACACTGAGGTACATTGTAGAAAATCCTATAGTACTAGATATAGGCCTTGAACAAGGGAGTTGGAGAAAACCCAGAGAGCAAATCCCCTGTTCCTTTCACCACACAATAGGGGGGGCAGACTTGCTAGCAAGTCCGCAACCTTGGACCCAAACTCACCAGAGATTGAACGCTCATTGAGCTATTGACAAAGGAACCATACAATCAGGGATGAAAACCACTCAACAGAACAGTTTTAGGTGGGTGTTAAAGTGGAGTTCAGTATGGGTTTAATATGAGTTCAGTATGAGTTCCATCTGAGTTCAGATTGGGGACTTGCTAGCAAGTCCACCCCCTATATTGCATAGTGTTTAGAAAAATAAAGTGAGATATACCTGCTGCAGTAAATTGGTTCCTGTTTGCTAAAGCCCCTTTTTTAACACACTTGACTGCCTGATCAGCCAAGAAAGTAGTCTCCAGACAGACTACCAAAACAAAAAACTGAAATTTAGACCAATTTCCACACCAGAGAAAGCAATGATACTTGATGTAGGTTGCTAATCCACACCAGAGACAGCAATAATACTTGATATAGCTTTCAAGTCTATACCAGAGAAACCAGTTGCCAAGTTAAGTTAAATGAAGAACTCACCTTGTATTAAACACAGCCAATTGTGGCCAAAAAACAGTGAAAACTGAGTGAGGAACAAGGATATCACCCCTTGATGGTTGTATTATGATTAAAGTTGCCCCAAACTGTCTTATTCAGAATTTACACACAGACCACTATCTAAGAAATCCATGCACAACAACAAATTTGGTGCTTTTGGCAGCCAAATTGAATAAAAACCCTCTAGAAGCGCTCCCCAGCCTTCTAAAACAGAGGTGGACGGGCAGCCTGCCTAGAAGCGGCCAGACCTCATTGAAGTCAGAAAACCTCCAAAAACCTCCAAAAAAGCCCAAAATACTTAGAAAAATCAACCACAACTACTAAAAACCTTAAAACACCTAATTAGACTATAACAACATTATGACATAAAATGTTGAGAAAAATTAGCTCATTCTCACAGTACTAAGTACTTAACCATTAGACTTAAGGTTAGGCCATAAAACACAAAAAACAAAATTAAAAAGCTATCTTTTTTAATAAAAAAATGAGGAAATAACCCCTTAATACTTAAATTATGAAAAATGTCATTAATACATAAAATATAGAGAAAAACTGGGGCTATCCAATGGTAGTACCCATATCTCTGAATTCCCAATATTTGCTGAATAAATCCAGAAAAACACCCAATTATTAAACAATGTCATTTAGGACATGTCAAAACAATGCCAAATAGACCAACAAAGGCCTCTGCCAATTTTGGAAGACCACATCCTCCCTCCAATTGAGAATGTCCACATTCTTCTTCACCAAAACCACCATGTTCACACATTTTTCAAAACCCATCTCTGAAATGGGTCCCTGTCAATACTGTATTGACCATAACCTCATCTGTACCATACCAACACCAATCTATACATATAGAACTGCTTGTGACTCCTGCTATTCCCATAAGAAATCTTGCTCCAGACCTGGTCCATTATCATCTGCAACAGATTCACCTCCCCCTCAAACTGGTCCATCTTCCAGGAAAACCAAAAGATCTAGGCCTTCCATCTTGATACCCAGATTAATCAACGAGTTACACCCTTCCAAAAATAGTGCCAACACCACCACAACCACCAGATCTACCATGCCTGGTCCTTCTGATGGTAAAACCCATGCTTCTCCATACTGAAATTCAAGCTGATCAATTTCATGTTCATTCCCATCCAGACAGTGATGATGACAATGTGGGAACCATTGAAACACCACCACCCATTCAATACCCTACCATCAAGGACAAATTCCAACAACAGTCTTCTCAATAAAAACATTACATTCTAAAATACTTCCAATCCACTCCTGCCAATGATCCTCACAAAATTGAGAAAAGAAGACACCTCATTTACCAGTTCAAGACTAATGCTGAACACTTTGTTTCATCTCTTTATTCTCTTCTGTAATTGATTCTTGCCTGAGATTCTTGACTTACAAATTAAAATTAAAATATTTCCTCAGTTTAAAGTCTTGGGGGACTCATCCTCAGTTTTAAGTCTTGGGGGACTAGCCCTCATGTTATAGTCATGGGAGACTCAAAAACCCTCATTTTATAGTCTTGGAGGACTCAAAACCTAATTCATAAAAAACAGAACCAGAGATCAAACCATTAAAGACCCAGGAGAATAAAATAACATTCTGGGGTAACTTTTCTACAGAGCAGCCAGCTCATCAGTTACCCCCACACTTTCCTTAACTAAATTCAGAGACTCCCCCTTTGGATGCCCTCTTCCAGAATTACACCAATATCACATTATCAGTTTATAGTCCTGAAGAACTCAACCATCAAACCATCCTCAGTTTATAGTCTTGGGGGACTATACCATTCTTCAGTTTACAGTCTTGATGGACTGACCACAGTGTTCAGTTTTAAGTCTTGACAGACTTATCACACTTTGCATAAAAAGGACAAAGCCAATTCCATGCACAATACTCTGCAACTGCCCTAATGTAATTTTACTTTCTCTTCATCATCCACACATCACTGATAAAATTTTTTCCTTTTTTTTATCTTTTCTCTTCATTGTTGCCCCATCACAGAGAGTGGCCAGATCACCAGATTTCGACCCATCAGACCTTCCTTTTTTCACTGCTCCCAGGGACTATGCTTGAAAAAATTGTATCCACATGTGCAGAACTTGCACTTTCACTCTTCAAAATCCTGAAGCCAAACTATATAATAGGGCCGGTGATTCTTGTAACTCCGAAAAGAAAAAGTGTGACAGAGACCCCAATTATCCTATACCACCACCTTCACCTTCACGCAAATACACCTCTAGATCTCCTACAAAATCCCCAGAGCTAGGTCCTTCTTCCTCTTCTCTATCCTTTGCTCCATCCAGAAGATCACGCCGCTCTGTCCCCAGAACTCTCTCCAAAAGACCTGCTCTATCTTCCCAAGAAACAGCCTTTATCTCAGCAAATCTGGCTGAAACAAACTAAAAATAAGCTCCCAGGTGGCCCGCCTTCCTCGCTAGGAAGTGGAAATCATGCTCAAAACTGTCAAATTCAACCAGAAAACAGCCAAAATCCACCAGTAAACAACAACAACTTCACGCAACAACCTCCTAGTGCCACCATAGCAATGGGCACAACAATTTCTTCATCAATAAATACCAAAAACTCTAAAACTTCTAGAAGGCCTGCAAAAGCACCTCAATAAGGCATCAAAGCACCCAGCACTGCTTCCAAACAAAATTCCCCCTCTCAATCAAGAAGAGTTACCTACACCTCTCCTCTACCAGCCAATAACTCCTCTGAAAAATCCATTTCTTCCAGATCTTCATCCAGAAGATCCCAATCAGCTTCCAGGTCACCTTCTCCTGGTGCATCCTACAACAACCCAGGTACTCCACCACCAGTGTCCAACCCAACTGGGCCAAGCAATAATATCAACAACAACAACAGCAGGCATGCTGCTCCAACCAGGCCACAGGAACGCCCTCCTTCTAGTCTGTCTTCCCAACACCATTTAGAGAATGATCATAAGAATACATACCTCCATCTGGTTGATCCTCCTAAAACATGCATTCAGAATTCTTCAACAGCTCAAATCCCAGCCGCTTACAGATTTGATGAGCTCCCAATCTTTAAGTACCAAATTAATAAATCCCATTTCTTTAACAGAGAGCAATCACTGATCCAATTCTTCTGCTTAGTTGGAACCCTGCCTCCTGATTCTGCAATTAGGATGGGCCAACCTTTAGAAACTACCTTAATGCTGGATTATTCCAGCATGAAATAACACCTAAGCACAATGTGTTCAAACATGCTTAAGGCCTTTGCTATCCACAGTCCATTGAATGAGTTTGAAAAGAATCTGAGAAAACAGCTCTTTGATGACCACTGGAAGATTTCTAGAATAATCAATCACACCTTCCAACACTCTATCACCGCTTCTCCCACTTCTTCTGAAAAATTACCTTCTAATCTGGTACCTGACCATTACAACCCATATACTCTTTCCAGCCGCCTAAATCACAAAGAAAACAGTTCTTCCTCCAATCCTAACAAAAAGAAAAAATGCCACCATGATCCGGACCAACCTCCAGAGGCTTCTTCTTCAAGACATTTAAGTAAAAGAAAGAAATTAATAATTCACTAAATAGAGAGAACAATAATAATTAACGGATATATATATATCATTTTTTTTATTTTTATTTTTATTTTATTTTATTTTTATTTTATATTTTTACTTAAATTTTATATTTTATTTTTTAAATTAATTTTAAACTACTAACATAAAATGGTATCCCCCAGCCAATTGATGAGCTGATCCTCTGGTACCTTACCCACATCCAAGTACACCTTGATGTGGATACAACTTTAAATAATTTTTAAATGAACTGAGATAAAAAAATAAATTAAGAAAAATAATATCAATAAGGAAAAGATGAAATAAGTAGAAATCAAAGAAAATAATAAAAAATGAGATAGAGATAGAAAAGAAAATAGCATTGCCAGGCCAATTGATGAGCCTTTCCAACCAATGCTTGCCCACATCCAGGTGACCCTGATGTGGTGACACCATATAATATAATTTGGTGATTTTTCCCTCTTTATATCCTAATAACCCCCATAAAAAAATTAAAAGAAAAAAAGAGAAAAAAGAGAAAAATCTAAAACCACTATCTAACACAACCATAGACACAAAAATTAAAGAAAAGAAAAAGACAAAGTCCGGCTCTATAGAAAGTCCAGTCCAAAGAAATGATCACTAGGTGGGCTCCCTCCAATAAGCAAAAATGATGGGAGACCACCAGTGATCCACCACCAAACCAAATAGACTGAAGAAGCCAGTTTAAAGTCATAGTGGACTTGAAACCTGAATAACAAAAACTAGCTCTAGGATTCAACTAGGACAAACAAAATACTTGAAACAGACATTTTGGGGTCACTGTTCTACAGAGCAGCCAGCTCATCAGTTATACCCACACTTGCCAAAATAAAATCTAGAAGCCCCCCATGGGTACTTTCTAACAAAAACACAACATCCAACACAATAAACCAAAACCAATAAGTGTGAAGAGTCTGGCACTTGAAAACCAAACAAATTTCCAGTTTAAAGTCATAGAGGACTAAAACCTGTGAAAAGAAACCAATACTAGGGTTCAACTAAATTAAGAGAAAGGGTTGGAAACAGCTAATCTGGGTTAACTGTTCTACAGAGCAGCCAGCCCATCAGTTACACCAATCCTTAAACTTTAGTACATCCTTTTTCTTCCACTGAATTTTAAGAGAATCCAGTTCACCAATAAAAACACCATTTTCCAATTTTGAGCCATCACAAACAAGGGCCCCATCTTCATCACTAAAAACATTCTGATAACCAGAATCAAGACCAGAACCAGCCAGTTTAACCTCTTGGTGGAGGAGAGAACAATCATCCAGTTTAGCCTCATGGGGGAGGAGAGAAAAATCTTCAGCACCCTTTGTGGTAGCAATAACCACTGGGAAATCTTCATCAAATTCTTCAGAGTCTGAATCTTCATCTGTGGGTGGTCTTCTTGATAATCTATCTGGCATTGCAAAAGTTTTTCCAGGTTTGTGTACCAGGTCAAAAGTAAAATGCTGAATTAATGCCACTCACCTTGTCATTGGAACATTTGGAAGACTAGTTGTATTGATCATTTAAACCAGAGATTTTGCATCCACCTGAAGCTCAAAATGCTTCCCCCACAAAACAGTTTGTAGCTTCTTCAATTTCTTTGCTACACCACAAAATTCCAACTTGGGTTGACAATATCTAGATGCAACTTCATTAAATACCACAAACTCATACCTTACTGGCCTGACCCTCCTAGTTTTATCTTCCTGAGAAAATACAGAATCAGCCGCAATATAAATTGAGTCCACTTTCAGAAAAATTTTTCCAGAAACAACACCATAATCCAACTTGTGAAGAATAATATCTTCACCCACCACCTTTTTCAACATCTGAAAAGCCTCTTCACACTCTTCAGTACATTCCCACTCCGCATCTTTCCTGGTCAACCTTCTTAAAGTTGAATCCAAAAAAGAAAAATCTTTAATAATAATTCTGACATACACACAAACCCCCAAAAATCCCCTGACTTCAGTAGTATTTTTGGGCCTTGGCCATGACCGAATTGTTTTGACTTTCTTCTTTTCCATAATCCTTTTCTCCTTACATACAACATGACCCAGAATTTCCAGAGCAGGAACAAAACAACAAAACTTTGACTCAGAAATGGTCAGACCAGCCTCTTTAATCCTAAACAATACTTTCTCTAGAGTAATTGCATATTCCCAAACAAATTCCTTATACCAGGGTTCTCCTTCAGCACCTCATTTCTATAATCAGTGTAGGGTCCCTTGATTCCATCATCATCAATAAAAAAACCAGCATGAGTAGGGACCTCATCCTGTAAAATCCAAGCCATTTGTGCTTGATATACTGCTACTCAATTAGTTGCTCCTTAAGGCAACCTAGTGAGCTGAAATCTTCCCAGAGGAGTCTCAAATGTTGTAAGTGGCAGTAAATACGTGTGAAGTCCCCTTTCATGATAACCACCCATAATATCACCCAAACCATAACACACCCTTCCAGTAAAATCTTCCACCAAGTCTTCTGCACTTGGCGGTGTTCCCACATCCTGGATAGTGACTCTATTCAAGGCTCTAAGATCATGAAAAACCCTCAGCTTTGCATTCTGCTTCTTTACAAAGAATACCGGAATTAAGTAACTAGATGTTTATTGTTTGTATAAACCAGTCCCAACTCTTTCCCTAACAATCTCTACAAAATCATCCCTAATAGCAGGCAGAATTGGAGTAGGTTTGATTTGCCAAGGTTCATGACAAACCACAGGAATCAAGTAAGGTTCCCCATAAGAGTGTTTCAACACACCCCTTTCCTCTTTGAAAAATTCCACTGCTTTCTCCCTCAGCACAATAATGTGCAACAACAACTTCTTTTCCTCATCAGATAACCACCCATCAGGACCAAAATTAACAACTTTCAACCTTTCCACAGTCACCCTAGCATTTTCCACAAAATCTGGAGGATTCTGCACCAGAGGAGTTCAGTACGGATCTCTTGACAAAGGAGGTCTCTTCAAAGGATTATTCAAATCTACAGGCATATACTCATTGACAGGCCTAATCTTCTGCGCTGCCTTCTTATACTTTGCAGCTCTACCTTCAACTTGAGGGATCTTCAGGATGTATTCACCACCAGACCTGAAAAAAAAACAAGGGTTTCCCCATAGCTCACATGTGTGGCCAAGGTAATGTTTTTGAAAGTTTTAGAAGAAACCCTAGCAGTGCACAATTGGGAGGACTTACTTTTATTCCCCAATCTCACCACTCCACAACTTTTCCTCAATTCCACATCTTCATCCTCGCTTCCATCTTCTAAATCTTCAAATCTTGATTCATCTTCTGAATCACATCTTCTAAAATTGTTCAGTTTAACCTCATGCTGGAGGCCCAAAAATTGATCTTGCTGATCTTCTTTCTTTAAAAACTTTTTCAGTTTAACCTCATGCTGGAGGCCAAAAAATTGATCTTTCTTATCTTCACAAAAATAATTTGTTTCATATTTCTTGATTATCTTGAGATTTTTTTCTTGATTTTCTTCAGTTATCTTGAAATTTTTCATTTCTTTTCTTGGGTTTTCTTCTATGATACAAAAATAATCAGGGATTTCCCTAATGCATACAGATGTGGCCAAGGTAATGTTTTTGAAAGGCATAGAAGAACCCCGAGTGGTGCACAATCAGGAGGACTTACTTTTAGGCCTCAATCTCACCTTTTCATAGCTTTTCCACATATCTTTAAATAAAGATATATAACCAATCTTCTTTTTTCAACTTTAATTAATTATAATTGAGAATCTTGAGAGAGAACAGATACTTGATAAAAAAAATGAAGAATACTTGCAGAGAAGAGAAACATGAAAAAAAGAAAGTTGAAAATCCACTTGGTATATCTTAAAGGGAGCTGACCTACTACAACCTGGTATTTCCTCATCTTGGGGAGAGGTTGTAGCACTTGGGCAATCAGCCCTCATCACTCTAAAAAAGACTGACTCCCACCAGAGCCTGAGCCACACTCCAAAAAATCAGAGGCGGCACCCACTCCCTTTCTTCTCCTACAACAATCCATGCACTGGCACATTGAAGACAAGCCAGGCCTGGTCTCCCAACCATCATCTCCAGGAGATGATAAAATCATGTGAAGTCTTCTTTCATCTTTCCATTCAACTCCAAACAGATTCCCATATCAAACTGATAACCAATTCTTGCCTGGAAATTCATCAAGAATGGTAAACCCAAAACAGCTTTTACATTACCTTTGGAAATGTAAAAATGAACCTTCCCTGAGGCTCCACCAACATCCAACTTCACAAATTCAGCTGTTCCAATCAACTCAGTGACATGGCCACTAATCCCTCTTAAATTTCCACCAATTCCTGTCTTGATGGGGAGGCCCAGATGAGTAGCCTCAAACAAAGAAATCAGGTTAATCTAAGAACCTGAATTAACCAATTCCCTAGCCTCACCACCATTCAGAGTGACATTGAAATAACCTAGAGGTGCAGAAAAATGAGTCTCCAACCCCTCACCAAACTTCTCAGCAGAATCACAAATGTATTCCACTGTCCCAGAAGAAACCTTTCTCCTGGTCAACAACTTTCTCTGTCTATCAGCCAACCCAGGACTGATAGCATATAACTCCTCATAAGAAAGGGAAACCTGACCCTGATTCATCCCTTCCAGAACAGAATCCATAACATTAGATTGGCCAGAGACTACTGGACTCTCAAAGTCAGCCCTTGGCTTCACTACCTTGGTCCTAGAAGATTCTTGAGGACCAGAACCACCAACAGATTTACCATCAACAGGAATCAAATCAGATCCTTCACCAGAACCTCTAACTCCAGCAGGTTTTGGCAATGAAGCCAAAGGGACATCCTCCTCAGAGTCAGAATCAACATCCATAGGCATTGGCTCACCATTCATGTCCAATGCACCTAAACTAGGGGGACCCATATCAGCAATCCCCTTCTGAATCTTGTACAGCTCCTCTTTGCTTTACTTCTTCCTAACTGCACTCAGCTTAGGATCCACCTTTGAAGACTTAGGCTTTGGTTGGGCCTGAGAACTGCTCTTAGGTCTTCCCACCTTTCCCACTTCTACATCACTAACCCCAGCCAAGAATTCACCACTTGACTGTCTGCCACATGAATACAACTCCAATCCACCAAAGGAAGTAGAAAAAGAGACCTTATTAACCTCCTTCCCTTTTCCCTTGACATCATCATCTTCCTTATAAGAAGACTTCCCCTGATCAGGAATCTCCCCAAACCTTGGCCTCCTCTGATTGAGACCACTCTTCTCCTGACCAAATCAACAGGCGCCTGCCCCTCACTGGGCTTCACAAATGAACCATCAGGGAACTTGAAAACTCTGCCACCAAACTCCACCTTTCCCTCTGACACATCTCTGTTCAGAGCTTAACAATCATTTGACTTGTTCCCCCTCCTTCTGCAATAAGAGCAGACCCAAGGATCACTCCTACCATCCCTCCTATCAAAATCTCTAGGCTTAGAAGGAGCCTTATTGGCCTTCTTTTCCTCCTGAACAAAAATATGAAGCTGTTTTGTTAGATCAGCCCACTGTTCCATCACTGGGTCCCTCTCCTGTTTGGGAACCTTCATCATATTCTTCTCTTCCTTCTTCACTCTATTCTCCTGATCAGCCAAAGCCTCACTGACTTTGCTGGCATATTTGGTACACCCCTCCTGATAGTTGTCCACAGCCAATAACTTCAAATGGGCCTCCACAGCCTCCTTCATCTTGTCCAAGGTAGGCAACTTCTGATCCCCATTGGAAAGAGTCTTCATCAAGTCCTACCTTGATGGCTCCTTCAACACATCCATCTTGACATCTCTAGACAAGGAAGACCAAAAAACATCCTTGGCAGCATTTTCATGTGCCAGCTCCTCCACTTCCACCAAATATTCCACCACAGGATCAAACTGTAGCAGAAACTTCCTGTAACTGTGCAAGTTACCAACACCATCATAAGCCTGCCATTCACTGACAACCTTGTTCAGATTTACCATAATAAACCTGACACCCCACCTATCCACCATCTCCCTACACAATAGCTTCCAGCCCCTCTTCTTGTATCCAGACATGGCCACAACCTCCTTCTCCACTGCCCTATCACCAATGAAGAAAATAATCTGATTCACCATGTCCCGGTAAGAAGTACCATCCACACCAGCAGCAGTTTTATACTTCTCCAGAAACCACTTCACATCTTCACCATTAAACTTGGTACCATCCCAAGTTTTAATCCTAACAAACTCCCTAACCATCACAGCAGGAGGACCTTCCCCCCCCTTTGACAGTCACCACAGGAATAGAAGAACCAGAAGCCATTCAAAGACAAAATAGATTCAAAAGAACTAGAAGGTTCACCTCATGTTGGGCACCAGAAATGTAGACAATCCTATAGTACTAGCTATAGGCCTTGACCAAGGGAGTTGGAGAAACCCCAGAGAGAAAATCCCCTGTCCCTTTAGAAAAATAAAGTGGGATTTACCTGCTACAGTAAATTGGTTCCTGTTTGCTAAAGCCCCTTTTCCGACACACTTGACTGCCTGATCAGCCAGGAAAGTAGTCTCCAGACAGATTATCAAACCAAAGAACTGAAATATAGACCAATTTCCACACCAGAGAAAGAAATGATACTTGATGTAGGTTGCAAATCCACACCAGAGACAGCAATAATACTTGATATAGCTTGCAAGACTATACCAGAGAAACCAGTTGCCAAGTTAAGTTAAATGAAGAACTCACCTTGCAACAAACACAGACAATTGTGGCCAAAAAACAGTGAAAACTGAGTGAGGAACAAGAATATCACCTCCAGATGGTTATATGATAATTAAATTTTCCCCAAACTGTCTTATTCAGTATTTACACACAGACCACTAACTAAAAAATCAATGCACAGCAACAAATTAGGTGCTTTTGGCAGCCAAATTGAATAAAAACCCTCTAGAAGCGCTCCCCAGCCTTCTACAACCAAGGCAGGCAGGCTGTTCAACAGGGGTGGCCCCAGTAGAAGTGGCCAGACCTCCCTGAAGTCAGAAAACCTCCAAAAACCTCCAAAAATACCCAAAATACTTAGAAAAATGTACTACAACTACTAACACCTTTAAAACACATAATTAGGCTATAACAACTTTGTGACATAAAATGTAGAGAAAAATTAGCTCATTCTAATGGTACTAAGAACTTAAACCTAAGACTTAAGGTTAGCTCATAAAACATGAAAAACATAATTAAACAGCTATCTTTTTAAATGAAAATTGAGAAATTACCCCCTTAATACTTAAAATCTAAAAAATGTCACAAGACATAAAATATAGAGAAACCCCAGGGCTATTCAATGGTAGTATTCACATCCCTGTAGTCCCAATATTTGCTGAATAATTCCAGAAAAACACCTAATTATTAAATAATGCCATTTAAGACATATCAAAACAACGCCAAATAGACCAACAAAGGGCTTGGCCAATTTTGGAAGTCCAAAATGGTACTAATCACTTAACCCTAAGACTTAAGGTTAGCCCATAAAACCCGAAAAACAAAATTAAATAGCTATCTTTTTAGATAAAAAATGAGGAAATAACCCCTCAATACTTATAATATGAAAAATGTCATCACAACATAAAATATAGAGAAAACCCAGGGCTATCCAATGGTAGTACCCACATCCCTGCAGTCCCAATATTTGCTGAATAAATCCAGAAAACACCCAATCATTAAAAATTTCATTTAAGGCATGTCAAAACAACGCCAAATAGACCAACAAAGGCCTCTTCCAATGTTGGAAGACCACAGTGTCTAAATTTTATTTACAAAGAATATAGTATTATGAAACAAACATTTAATTTAATTTAATTGAAACATACAAAAATAAGGTGAAAAATGAAACAACAAATTAATCACTTGAATAAGGAACCATTTTCACACCATAAAATCTCAAAACAAAACAATTAAGATAATGAATAACTATGTGAGTGTGAAGCCTGAGAACTTTGAGAAAGAAAATTTAAAACAGGTAGTACATATAGCTGAAAAGGGTTTAGTTAAAACAAAAGGAATTATTTTCACACTTTAATGTATATAATAAATCTAAATTCAGTATAAAGAAGATTAAATTAATTGCTTTAACTATTTCAAGTAATTTAATTATTAATTTAATTGAAACAACTAATTAATTTAATAAAATAACTTATTTATAGTGAGAATTTAAATTTATCTTATTAAATAAGTATTTTTATTAATTTAGTAATTTTAGTGACACACTTAAGGGTGAAGGATGCACCCAATATTTATGGATAATATTATATGATAAGTTGTATTTAGTTTATATAAACTTTATTATTTAAATTTTAATTACATTATAAGGTAAATCTATTATTACACTTATAATGTAATTTAAAATAATTAATTTATTAGATTAGAAATATTTAATACATAAAATATGCGCCATGATATTATAGAATATAATATCTTTTTATGTAATAATGAATATAATAATTATTTTACTTAAAAAATATTTATATAATTTCAATAATATATTTTATTTTAACTACATTAAATGTATAGAATTATTCCCTTAAATGATTCCAGTAATTTATTATATAATTTAATGGGATCCTGAGATAGCCTGGCTGACATATATCCACCTTTTATAAGTATTATGTAATTAATATTAAGTTGTAATATGTTAGCCAGGATATACCAGGAGCCCAGTAAATGTTATGTCAATTTACTGGAACTAAAAGAGGGCGTAAAAATATGCTTATTATGTATATAAATTAATATTATATTGCATAATGAAATTATATAAGTTTTTTATTAAATATAAGTTAAATAAGTATTATATTAAATTTATTATTATATAAATTATATATACATATAAATTAAGCATAATTAATGTTATATTCCATAAATTATGGCACTTTTTTATGTATTTAATAAATATAAATTAATAATTAATTAATTATAAACATATATTATAATTTTAAGTATAAAATTAGCTTATAATGTAATTAAATTAATTACTTAAATTTATATATTAAATAAAACCTTACATATATTATTAAACAATAATATTGGGCGCTTTTTTGATTCCTAATTGTGTCATCAAGTATTACACAAGTTAAAACACTTTATTAAATAAATTATTTATGTTTTATTATTAAATTTAGTAATTTTGTTATAATAAGTATTTGTTTTAATTTAAAATAATAATTAAAATGATTAATTACTCATGTTTTATACTAAATTAATTAATTACATTATTTTTACATGTTAAAATAAGTTTATTTTTCATGTTTCATTTAAATTGGTTATTACTTAAAAAATTATAAGACATATTTTAAATTAAATTAATTTTTTTCATGTGTCTCAAACTTATTTAATTACTCACTAATTTTATTGTAACTGTTTGGGTTTAAATTGCTGAATATCTGGGCTCTAACTCATGTGTCTTAGTTAATTGTGTCATATTTCTCCTTAAATTTACTCAACATTAGTTATTTGTTATTATGTTTTTATTATTCTTTGTATATACTTTATTATGGCGCTTCAGAGGGCCCCTTGCCTATATAAAGGCCTAGGGTAACCCCCTGTAGCCCCATCACTTATTAAACACTCAACTTGAAGATATTTCTTTTAATATAATATGTTTATTTCTATTTTTATTAGTATTACAACTCTAATCTAAATATAATATAAATAATTAAAGGTTGCTCTAAGTCTATTAATAATAATAATTTTGAACCGTGCAGTGAGATATAACTTATTAAAATAAATATTATTATATATAAATTGAACCTCCAGTTGTGTCTCTACTCAGAAAATTACGACCGGCCAACATAATATGTCAGGATAAGCTTAAAAACCTTAAAAATATGGCCAAATAATTCTTAAGTAGACTTAAAGCTGTTTTTTCATTGTTTTATGTAAAAAACAAGACATGCACTTTAAATCACTTAGAAGTAGAATATATGCACTATAAATTTAATAATATTAAAAAAGCGCCTTGGAAGATCAACTTTTCTTTATCAGGACTATTGATTTAGCTACTCAAATGCATAAAAATAACACTTTTCAAATTTGGTTTTTTTTATGCCAGAAATGGCTTCTGTGTATTGGCCACATACTGCTTGCATTTTTCCCACATGAATAGCTTCATTTTTAGCAAAGTTAGCTTTTTCACACTATAATTACCCCAGATTATATGCCCACTATAGGGAAACATGCTAAAATATAACAGCTGCTTATTTAGTGTCCTAATTTAATTATAAGTGCATTGACCTCATTATATGCGCTAATTTCATTAACAACCTCAAGATTGGTGCCATAAATTCACTAACACTCTTAAATTTGCCTAAAATAGTCCAGGATTTACCTGTGCAAGCACCTGCCAAGGAGTGCATTCAGTTACCCCACATCTCATGTCCTTTTTTGGGTTTCTCAGTGTTTTCTCAGTCAATTTTGGTCATGTTTGGATGGGTATTTCATGTAGTAATTTGGAATAATTTAATTAGACCCTTCATTTCTACTGTTAATCGCCCTTAATATTGTGTAATATTTATTGTTATTCTTTCTTTTTTTAGTCTTTTATTTTAAGGTATTATACGCATATAATCTTTTTTTTGCTTATTCTTTTATTCTGATGGATTATCCCTATTACTCCAGGATTTTGGCCGGTGATATCATTCTAATTGTGTTATTGGTCATTCCTCATGTTGATGGACAGTTGTATTAGCTAGAATGAGGTGTCATTAGCTGTGTATAGGACTGGTAAATCTGGGGGATACATTGGAGAATTATTGGGTATAAAAGGAGGGGTTTTTTTGGTTTTATTTTCTACATTCTTTATCATTACAATTAAAGAATATAACCATTACAATTACAATACAGATCAATAGTACTTTTAAATTCTTTGAATTGTGTTTGAATTATTACATCTATTTTTCCACCAACTTTAAGATTGTGACCCATTTAGAATTAGTGAGATTAAAATTACTGAAATCCTTATATTGAGTTATATTTTTATAATTATTGGATTTGTACTACAGTACTCTTATAGGACCATTAGTTTTTTTTAGAAAACTGACTAATCAAGCTATTCACGTCTCTGTACTTGAACTCAGCCTAACAGGTACTGTCAGATTTGAAGTTGAGGCCTCATATTTCTGAGGGGCTGGTTGTTGATTTGAGGGCATGCCTGATGGCCTTATTTTGAGAAAGAAAAAAAATAGGAAAAAAAATTAAAGAGAAGTAAAGAGAAAATGAAAAAAAGGAAAAGATTAGATAGAAAGTAAAGAAAGTAATTTTTTTCTTTAATGTTTTTCCTTTCAGAATGATAGAGCCACTATCAACCTTTGATGGTTGGCTGTCACGCGCCACGTGACACTCTAGGCAAAAGCAGCTCATTAAATCAATAATATCGAGTTCTAAATCTATACTCGAAGCGCAGAAAGCAATTCTCCATAGCAACTGTGATTCCCTTTTGTGTACTTACTATTCAACTGCGCTAGCCTAAACTCTAAATCTAAATTAGTCAATCTCTCAATAGTGTGCCTTAGTCTTAATTTCAATAAGCGACGCACAGCGCTATGATCAAAGTAATAGTACATTAGTAGTTTTCATTAAAATTTTTTTAATTAATTAAAAGGGGTAAATTGAGCATGGACGGATATTAGCAAAGAGGGTCTAAGTGCATGTTATTAATGGTCTGTGGTATGGGAATGGAGCAATGAGAGGGAGGTCAATGCAAGGAGGAATAAAGGATATAAAAGGGTTGGGTATTTGGTTCGATATTCCTTAGAATTAAATTATAAAACGTATTTACATTTAATAGTGGTAAAATCTTTTAAGTTAAATCATTATTATTGTATCTTTCTTTATTTTCTCAATAATCATTTCTAAATCCTAAATCTTTGATTGTTGAGTTTCCAACCCTTTGTGAGATCTTAAGAATTTCTATTACCTTTGAAACTATATTATAATTCTTCTCGAACATACCTCGAACCCGTAGCTCTTACTTCGAGTGACCTTCGAATAACTTCCTCCAATCATTCCTCTGTGCTTTGAAGAAGTTTCTAAATCCCTCATCTCACTTTCAGGAACATCCTCAACCTTGTACGTAGGTCGTCCGGTGACAGTATAATTTAATTCTCCATAGTTCTCATTCTTTGCACTACTACGTCCTTTTAGGTGTTTTTAAAATTTTAAAATGGCACCTGTTCAACGCACTCCTCCTACGGGCGCTAGAGGCAGGCCAACAGCCACAAGGTCTGTTTCCTGCACTCACTCTTTGGAACCACTTGACCTTAGGGAACGGCAACATTCAGTTCAATCTGTAGAAGACATCCCACAAGATTTTGAGGATTCTAGTGATGAAGAAGAAAGAGAGGATACAATACACGAGGCACCATCCGCCCCTGCCAATCACCCTTCTGGTCAATCCTCAGAACCTGGACCATCTAACTCTCTGGAAGATTTCATGAGACTTTTCATGAAAACCCTTTCAAATCCAACGTCTTCAGAGGGATCAAAGTTCAAAACTCCTTCTATGAAATATCCTGACAAATTAGACAGAGATCACCCCGACAGATTGCAACCCTTCTTGCAAACCTGCAAGCTACTGTTCCATAATGACCCTCGAACCTTTAATAGCGACCGATAAAAGATTGTTTACGCTTCTTCATTCCTAGCCGGGAAAGCAGCAAGATTGTTAGAAACTTATCTGCTCATGCTTTCTTTGACAGAATCCCACTTACTTATCAATAATTGGGAAAAGTTCGAAGACCAACTCTTTACGTTGTTTGGGGACCCTAATGAAACTGACAACGCAGAAATTGAACTTTATTTTCTTCGCATGAGTGATAATGGTAAAGCCTCTGAATATATCTCGAACTTCAGAGCACTTCAAACTTGAGTAGGTTGGAATGATGCTGCCCTTAAGTATCATTTCAAGAAAGGACTTCCTTCGAGGATTCTGGATCAATTAAATCTTCACGGTCAGAAGATGACTACTTTGACGGATTTAATGGATCGAACCCTCGAACTTGACGGCATTTATCAAGGACGACTTCAACATCGTTGATACGCCAACAAATCTCAAGGCCTAAACTTTAAATCGTGATCTTCTTCACACCCATGACCAAATCAATCCTCCTCGACTCAATCCAAACCCAATAAGAGGGAGGATAAACCTCGACCAAAAGGCTCGACTCCAGGTGATATCAGCAAAGTACTGGATCCTAAAGGGAAACTTAAAGAAGCTTAGAGGAAGAGACAAGAAGATAATGGGTTATGTATGTATTGTGGGGGTAAGCACAAGTTGGAAGACTGTGTAAAGTTGAAGGAAAGAGAAGTTACTAGTTCAAAGTCAAAAAACTAGTAGATAGTTTACTTGTGTGCAAAGCAAACTATCTTATCTCTCCCAGTGCACAGAACCTCCATGTCTTAAGGACTGGAGTTGCCTTAAACCGCTTGAGATTCATTCTTTTTAAGGAGGATATCCCCTTCAGTTGTCTTATAGACTCTGGAGCTTCAATTTATTTTGTTAGTTTATCTTTTGCCGAGAAGCTTCAACTAACATTTACAGATGTCGATCAAACTCCAATCTATTTGGGCGAATCAGAGGAACCCAAATATTGGGTAAGTAAGAAAGTGTTATGGGTTTTCAACTTTCCAAACTTTCCCCCCTTCAAGTTGGAATTATCAGTCTTGGACGCCCCAAGGATGGACGATACCATTCTTGGCCATGACTTTTTAACGCATTGGAATCCCGAAATTGATTGGACTAGGGGATTGATCACCCCATGCTCTAAGTATATTTCTGATTCTTTAATGCAGGTCAATAGGGAGTTAAACAACCCGCCTGACAACGTCCTGCTAGAGAACAAATGTCTGCCAGATGACTTGCAAGCATCTGATATTTTTCTAAATGAGCAATTGGCTAACCCTTCTAGCTCAATGACTTCACTCGAAGAAGATTTAAATTGCCTCAAAGTAATTGAATTCTGCTCTCTCAATTCAGGTATCCCCTCGACAGATTCTCTCGAAGATGAAGAGGATGACCAAATCAACGTTGAAGCCATTAAATCAACTCTACCAGAAATCTACCACAATTTCCTCAATGTTTTCTCAATCCGCAAGGCCGATAAGTTACCACCTCATCGACCCTACAACCATCAAATAGAGTTAATAGGCCCAGTACCTCCGGCAGGTCCTGTCTATTCTTTGTCGAAGGACAAATCTCAAGTTCTTCGAGACTACATTGCAGAGAATGTAGCCAATGTTTTCATCAGAGCCAATAAGTCTCCAACCGGCTGCCCTGTCCTCTTTGTAAAAAAGAAGGACGGTAGTCTTAGGTTGTGTGTTGACTATAGAAAGCTCAACACAGTCACTAAGAAGAATGCATATCCTGTTCCTCCTATTTCATTAGTTCTTACCCTTTTCAATGGTGCTAATTTCTTTTCTAAAATTGATCTTAGAGGCGCTTACAATCTGATTCGCATTGCAGAAGGTCATGAACCACTGACTGCAATGCGCACTAGATTTGGTAGTTTTGAATATTTAGTTATGCCTTTTGGATTGTGTAACGCACCTTCAACTTTTCAAACTTTTGTTAATGACATCTTTCAAGATGTTGTTGAACAATTTGTAGTCGTCTCTTTAGATGATATTTTAATATTCTCGAAAACACTAGATGAACATATTCATCATGTTTGACAGGTCCTAAATTGTCTTCGAGATCATGGTCTCTACGCCAAGCATAATAAATGTGAATTCCACCTGAAATCAGTTGATTTTCTGGGTTTTATGTTGTCCACTGACGGTTTAGTCATGGATGACAAAAAAGTCCAGAAAATCCTGGAATGGCCTGAGCCCAAAACCATTAAATCACTCCAAGGATTTTCGGGTTTTGCAAACTTCTATATAAGATTTATTAAAGATTACTCTAAAACTATTTCCAATCTTACTTCTCTTCTTAGAAAAGATATTCCTTTTGTTTTTTATTCTACAGCACAAAAGGAATTCGAAGAACTAAAAAGGGCGTTCATCACAGCCCCAATTCTTTGACATTTTGATCCTTCTGCTTCGACAATAGTTGAGACAGATGCGAGAAATTATGCTATTTCAGGTGTCATCTCTCAATTAAATCCTGAAACAAATTTGTTTCATCCTGTTGCTTTTGAGTCACACAAACTCATAGCTGCAGAATTAAATTATGAAATTCATGACAAAGAGCTTTTAGCTATTATCCATTGTCTTAAAAAATGGCGTTCTTTTCTTCTCAGCCTAGATAGTCCTTTTCAAATTTTAACAGATCATAATGCTTTAAAATACTTCATGTCTTCCAAAGTTTTAACCAGGCGTCAAGCCAGGTGGGCTGAATTTTTGTCTGAATTTCCCTTCTCTATTTCCTATTGCCCAGGTAAGAACTTCATTGTCCCAGATATCCTGTCACGTCAGGACAACATTTACCCACAGCGGGGGGACGCATTTGCTGACAAGAACCCAGCAAATGTGCAATCAATTTTCAACGAATCAATGTTAACGACTCATCAACTTAATTTGATGACAATTCAATCTTTTTGAAATCCACTATCCAACATCCTCAAAGCTCAGTCGAAGGACGATTATTTTTAAGGGTTAAAAGACAAAATACTCTCAAAGCAAGGGGCCAAAAGATTTAGTATTGAATCAGGTCTATTAGTTTTCAAAGGTAGAGTAGTCATACCCAACAACAATGAAATAAAATTATGGATTTTCAATAGTCGACATGATTCTCCATTAGCTGGTCATTTTGGGGTTGATAAAACTTACCAGTTAATTGTGAGGGATTTCTTCTGGCCAGGAATGACCAGAGAAATCAAGGCCTATATAAGATCTTGTTATGAATGTAATAGGAATAAGGCTCCTCGTCACCGGAAGCATGGGTTGCTTCAACCACTTCCTATTCCCTCTAAACCTTGGGAATCTTTATCGATGGATTTCATTTCTCAACTTCCTTTTTCTAATGATTTTGATGCTATATTAGTAATAGTAGATAGATTTTCAAAAATGTCTATTTTCATTAAAACCACTACTACTGCTACAGCAGAAGATTTGTCAAAATTGTTTCTAGAATATGTATTTTCCAAACACGGCTTACCAAATGATATTATTTCAGATAGAGGCTCATTGTTTGTATCCACATTCCGGACCCAACTGTGTTGACAAATCAATATCACAAGGAACCTCTCCACGGCCTATCACCCTGAAACCGACGGTCAAACAGAAAGAGTTAACCAAATCCTCGAACAATATCTTCGAATGTATGTCAGTTACCAACAAGACGATTGGACCACATGGTTACCACTGGCCGAATTTGCTTATAATAACTCGACTCATTCTTCGACACGACAATCTCCCTTCGAAACCATTTATGGACTACATCCTCGATTCAACTCAATCCATGTAGGAACTAATCATCCTGCGGAACATTATCTTCGAACTATATCACGACTCCAAGAATAACTTAAAACAAATTTGGAATCAGTGATTCGAAGATACAAGGAACAGGCCGACAAACATCGACAATCAGCTCCTTCCTTTAAACCAGGCGACAAAGTATGGCTCAACGCACGAAACATTTGAACAACACGACCATCAAAGAAACTGACTGAAAAGCGCTTGGGACCATTCGAAATTGACTCTGAAGTCTCTAAAACTGCATTTCGACTCAAGTTACCTCCTAAATGGCAGGCGATTCACCCTGTTTTCCATGTATCTCTCCTGGAACTGGCTTGAGAAATATACCCGGGCAAGAACCAACCCCCTCCGGAACCGGTCGAAGTAGAAGATCATCTAGAGTGGGAAGTAAGTCGTATCCTTGATTCAAGAATGCGCAAGGGGAAACTTCAATACCTCGTGGAATGGGAAGGCTACCTCAATGACTCAGACAAAACATCCTGGGAACCAGCCATCAATGTTTCTAACGCCCCTGAACTTCTAAAATCTTTTCATTTGAAATATCCTTTAAAACCAAAACCTTAAAATTTCTTTTATTTTAAATTTTCTTTTTTCTCTTTCTCTTAAAAATCTAAAACACCTCTTAAATTTCTTAGCCTTTTTTTCTTTTTTTTTTCTCTTCTTTTTTCTTTCTTCTCCTTCTATAAAATTTTCTCCAAAACCAACTAAAATTAAAATCAAAATTAAAATTAAAAAAAAAAATTAAATTTAAAATTAAAATTAAAAATAAAATAAAATTTAAAAAAAATAAAAATAAAAAATAAAAATAAAATAAATAGAATAAACATAAATAATAAAATAAAATAAAAAAACTTTTAAATCTCTATAAATGTTTTTTTCTCTTCTCTTTTTTCAATTCTCTAAATACATTCTTTTCTTAAATTTAAAAATTCTCTTTAAAATTTTCTTTTCTAAAAATTTATTCTCTCTTTAAACTTTCTTTCCTTCAAACCATCAAAATCTTGTACGACACGACCATTTCCTCGAACTTAACTTCAACCTCTAAATCTCCTTATAAAATTCTTCGAACAAATGATTCTTCTTTTTCAAATTCTCTTTAAATTCTAATTCTGTTTTTTTTTCGCTTTTCAACTATCTAAAATTCCTAAAAATTCAATAAACAACTTTTCTCAAATAACAAATTCTTCTTTCATTCAATTCTCATTTCAACAAACTCATCTCAATCACCAACCATTTTTTTCTTCTTTCTCTCTTCTCTTACATAAATTTTTCTTTTAAACTTAAAACTTCCTTCAATTAATAACTTCTTTCTTTTTCTTTCTTTATTTAAATTTCTTCTTTCAAATTCTAAAGCAAAATTTTATTTAAAACTTTTTTTTCTCTCTCTCCCAAATCTTATAAAAAATAATATTCACCTTAAATACAATAAAATAATATATAAAAAAAAATAAAACTAAAGACAATTCTACTTTTCTACTTCTTTACATCTCTCCTTTTCATTTCAAATTTTTCTCTTTTAATTTTTCTCGAACCAATCTTTTCATCTTCTCCAAAATTACCCTTATCTCCTTCCTGCACTTCTCAAATACCTCCTCCTCTCCTACCGGAAACACCTCTCCAATCTCCAAAAGTTCCTCTTCCACGTCGAAGGAAGCAGCGTCAATAATTGTATCGACCTCCCCACACAACTCTTCTGCGAACCTAACTCGTTGACCCTGATGAGGCTTCTTCAACCACACCTGGTCCAGCATTTCCTCAGGTTCTTTGATTCTACCCGTGACCGGAGGGTTTGCCTCAGTTGGCAAAAGCGACGCAGGTTCCCCAATTGGGTCTTCAATGGCATTTGAGGTCTAAACAAGAACTCATCAGTAACCTCATCCCTAAAAAAAAAAAAAAAAAAAAAAAAAAAAAAAAAAACAACAACTAAAACTTACTTTGAAGATGGGGTCAGGTTCTAAGAACAACCTTGGAGCCACCTCTACCTCTGCTTCTCTCTCCTCCTCGTCATCTTCAATGATCACCTGTCGTTTCTTGGGTGTCCGCCCTGGAACAGGGACTTCATCCTCACCTTCCTCCACCAATTCGTCGATCTCTTCTTTGACACCCCGTTTCGAACTTGTGGCCTGGGTTACCCAGGTTGTGATCTCGTTATTAAGTTCCTTGTTGTTCTCCCCCACCGATTTATTGTCTCCAACTGAGACATCCCAAATGTCTTTGACCACCTCTTTTGTTTTAGGGATCACCCAAAACTTAGTCTTGGTGAATCATCGTTCAATCTCTGCATTCTTTGTCAACGCATTGCACACCACTCCTCGCCAACGGCAAAACTCGCATTTCTGGCGAGGGCCTCGAGTCGCCGTACTTTCGACACAGAAGTATTCCATCGCTTCACAAGCTGTGCAAGCCTGGGAAAACTGCCGCGTAACCATTCCCTCATCCGCTTTAGGTTGTGGAGGCGTAGGTGTTGGGGTAGGACAGTTCATTATAATGAGGAAATTAATAAACAAGAAAAAATATATAGAAGAAAGGGAAACTAGTGTGAGAAGATGGCTCAAGCTCAACGGAGCTCGCGATTCTTATACCCGGGCATCTGTCACGCGCCACGTGACACTCGAGGCAAAAGCAGCTCATTAAATCAATAATATCGAGTTCTAAATCTATACTTGAAGCGCAGAAAGAAATTCTCCATAGCAACTGAAATTCCCCTTTGTGTACTTACTATTCAACTGTGCTAGCCTAAACTCTAAATCTAAATTAGTCAATCTCTCAATAGTGTGCCTTAGTCTTAATTTCAATAAGCGACGCACAGCGCTATGATCAACATAATAGTACATTAGTAGTTTTCATTAAAAGTTTGTTAATTAATTAAAAGGGGTAAATTGAGCATGGACGGATATTAGCAAAGAGGGTCTAAGTGCATGTTATTAATGGTCTGTGGTATGGAAATGGAGCGATGAGAGGGAGGTCAATGCGAGGAGGAATAAAGGATATAAAAGGGTTGGGTATTTGGTTTGATATTCCTTAGAATTAAATTATAAAATGTATTTACATTTAATAGTGGTAAAATCTTTTAAGTTAAATCATTATTATTGTATCTTTCTTTATTTTCTCAATAATCATTTCTAAATCCTAAATCTTTGATTGTTGAGTTTCCAACCCTTCGTGAGATCTTAAGAATTTCTATTACCTTTGAAACTATATTATAATTCTTCTCGAACATACCTCGAACCCGTAGCTCTTACTTCAAGTGACCTTCAAATCACTTCCTCGAATCATTCCTCTGTGCTTCGAAGAAGTTTCTAAATCCCTCATCTCACTTTCAGGAACATCCTCTACCTTGTGCGTAGGTTGTCCGGTGACATTGGCAAGAGCAATAATCTATTCACAGTTTTATTTTATTTTATGTTATCATTATCATTATCATTATTATTATTTTGGAAGGGAGAAGCATATAGAAGGAAAAAGGAATGAAAAGAAAAAAAGAAAGAAAAAAGGAGAGAAAAAAATGTCTTGTGACAACAAGTTGAAAGAAAACTACAGCTCACAATGTTATTGTAGTTTTTTAACAAGTGTGGTGAAAAGGAAAAGATGAAACAGTTAAGAGAAGAGAATTTTTTTTTATTTAGGCTGAAAAGGCCCATATTTAAGTCAAAATTAAGACAAGAAAAAATTGGTTGATGAAGCCCGGAGAAGCCAGTATAGAGGAGAATGAATTTTTTTGGAATTATTATCTTAGGAGCAGAAGCCCATAACCCTTTGGGGCAGCTATGTGTATTTGTGTTTGTAAAATGATCAAAGAGGATCCATGCATTACTGTTGGGGTGTCTCCAAGAGCATCCGCAGCCATTTCAGCAAATATTCAGTAGCTCTATGCATTTTACTGGCTCCATTTGTTACTTAATTACAATATTCATCAGCCGTATGCAAATTATTTAACTAAACATGTGTTAAAAAAATATTCATCAATTGTGTAACTCATTCAATAACTACTAGCACACATCCATTTCACACTTCAACTCATACAAACACATCTCCAATAACATGACAGAACAACTCATGTACATCATAGATGTACTAAAATCTATTGAAGAAGAAGAAAACATATTTAGATAACTTTTAGAGTCAATGAATTCAAGCAATAAAGCCCACAAAAAATATTTATTAATTGCAATCACATTGATGGACATCACCAGCTGATGAAAGACTACTGTAATACAAATAGTACGTACAACTCAACCATGTTTCACCACCATTTTTGTATTGGGAAAACTCTATTTCTTTAAATTTCTAAGAATATATAGCTACATAATTTGTATATGGGACACAGAGGACTGTAAGTCAAATGTGAAACACTCGGGTTGCTCGTTAATGCTTATCCATGACAAAGCAAGTTGTTCTTCTTGGGGGTGTCAATTAGGAGACCTTTTTTTCCTAGATTCAGTCAACATAAATGAGTTATTATTGAGCTATTATAGATGAGAAGGTGTAGCTGAAGTGTTTAATGAAAATATATGTAGTAATTGAATGAATAGTAGTGGCTATTGTTGTGTGAAGTGAGGGTGAAAAAACGGATAAGTAATTATTGAGGCGCGTCTTGTGATATCTCATAAGGGTATCCCAGGGTTGAGGTGTATATGGGAGAAAACTAGTATAAAATACAGATAGATACTCCACTAACTAAACTTCATGAGAATATGGATATTGGGATATGAGATAGTATATGTACATCTTCACACTCGACTACATCTTGTTTCTAGATATAAAAACCATGACACCATGTAATAATTGATTATCAGTTTTCCACTATTCACAGGTTATGGGACCCTTTTAAAAATAAAACAAAAATAAAAATCTCTTATAAAACAATCTAAAAACTCACTGCACTTCACCCTAATCCGGTAAAATTTCCTTATAATTTTTTTTTCTTCACCTCTTCTATCCTTTACACCATTTTCTTTCATCTTGCTTCTCTCTATCTCTGTTTCATTTCTCACTTATCATTGTATCAGTTTCATTATTTTAAGTGCTATTTCTTGCTATAATTAAAACCAACATAAAAGCAAATAAAATAAAACATAAATAAAATACAAATTAGCATCCATTTCACACTTTCTTATTTTTTTTCTATTATTTACTATATTTTTTCAATTTCAACATAGGGATTAGGTTAGTGCTCTGATCAAGCGCTAAGTTTAACTTCTAACTTGGCAGACGTGTTAAGTTACCAAAACCTCTTTCTTTTCTTGTTTACTTATTCTTTTTTCTTTCTTTCTCTTTCTTACGATTATCAATTTCATCTCTATCAGACTTCTTTAATTTATTCCCTTGTGATCTCTATTTACTTACAAAAACCAATTTGTATTTTCATTAACTGTGTTTTAATTTTCCCTCATTTACCTTTCTTTTTTGTGTGGTGTTCTATTGTTATTTTCTTTATCCTACAATCTATTTTTACTCTCCATATCTGTCTTGAATTATACATCATACCGGGTTTTCAGATTCCAACAACGCAAGCAGGATCCTCTCGCAATATGGATCCCCTACCCCAAGAAACTGCACAAACTGCTGAGGTTCCGGAACAGCCTGATCATTCTTTGCCAGCTGACCAGAATCCAGAACCCATTTTTGTAGTCCCAACCGAAAACTGGAATGCCAATCTTGTTTTTTCAAGATTTGCGAAAGCACACCCATTTATTGAGAACAGTTGGAGATTGGCGGCTAATGGAGAAAATTTCCAGCTCTGGTTACAAAAAATATCCACTCTGTTTGGCAGGACTGTACAAGACCCATAATACATGATGTGTCCCTTCTCAAAAATGGCAGAGGATTACTACAGAGATCAATTTGCAAAAGAATTGCTTGTGGAATCGGTGGACAATGCTTTGCAGGAGTTTATCCTGCATATAAAATCATGTCATGAAGGATATCTAATCTTATCTGGTTGTTTTAACAGATTATCTAGGATTAGGCACATAAACCTTTTCAAGCAGCTCATAGGAGGCAAACTTTCGAAACACAAAAGTGCCTCAGATTTTGTCGATTGGGTGGCAAAGACGTTTAGGTATCTTCAACAATCGGGACTTCCCATTACCCCAGACACCATCCATGGCCTTTTTCTCCAATGTGGCCTTGACAATGAAAATGTAGAGGATGGGGTCATGAATGAAATTACCCATATGTATCGACAAGAAGGTGCAGGCCCTTCTGCGGTGGATGTTGGACGTTTCATAACTGATACTAAACAACAACAGGAGATGAAATCCAGTGGCAAAGCAAAGGAGGGTCTATTCTCATTTGGAGCAGCATCAGTTCAGCAACCATACGGCTCACCATTTGAAGCACTTGCGGTACAAGGCTTGGGCTTAATCTGTTTTAAATGTCAGAAGCCTGGCCATATTGCATCCCAATGCTTTCAACGCCCTCAGCCCACTACCACTCCTCATGGTCATTATCCAAACTATCACCCTAGCATGCATCTCATCTGGCCGACTGTTGTCCAACAAGGGTACCACAACTCAGTTCCTATTACTTACCCTTACCACAAAAACGGCAGATTCCTTATTGGCCCTCCAAAACCTCCACCTCCTCCCCCACCCATGCCCAAGCCCCAACCTGATCTACATTGTCCAAGATATGATCGTCCCCCTCATATGGCACCAAGATGGCAAAATCAACAACCTTCAGCTAGATTATTTGAACTGAAGGAGGAGGATACCTCTCAACCTTCATTCAGTGCTAGCCAGGTGTCGACATCAGATCCGAATGCTCCCTTATTGGACTCTGGTGCCACTCATCACTTTACTGGTTCTATGGATGGGTTAGTAGACTTTATTCTTTTTGATATTCCCATCCCAATCCAGGTGTCAACTAATGGGAGGATGGATTTCATAACAGGCAGGGGTTCACTCTTTTTCCCGGGAGTGAATGGTTGGACAGTAAAGATACATAATGTGAATTATTGTCCGACCGCACACAATACACTAATATCTTTGGCTTCATTGATATTAGCTGGTATGTGTGTCTCTTACTGTGATCCTGACTTTCATTTTTGCAGCTCTGACAGTTATCATTTACTTACGGCCCGATTTAGTGATAGAATTGGAAATTGCCACAGCCCTTTTCTTCTTCTATCATAAATAGTGGTGCTGTTTGTACATTAGATATACCTATGATATGCAATGTTACATCTGTTGAACCACCTATATTTCCCATGCACACACGTCCTGTCATGAGCATATGCCCTATTTCAAAAGGAACCTTACCTGTTCCAAATAGGGCAATGCCTCCCTTTCTTATTAACAATCCTCTTTTGCAGTACTGGCATCATTGGATTTGTCATAGGAGTCTTAGATCATTACGGAAAATGATTCACCACCAGATGGCTTTTGGTCTCCTGAGCAAACTACCTGATGGTAATATTGGATGTGATGATTGTAGGATATGTAAGTCAGATCGATCATCCAACCTTGGCCCCACATGTCGAACCATGCAAATAGGTGACTTGTGGGCTGCAGACCTCGTTGGTCCTATGGATGAGGTAACATATAATGATGGTTTATACTTATTGACTCTGGTTGATTCATCATCCGGTTATGTTTTCACACATATTCTTAAAAATAAAAATGAATCCACTGATAAAATTATAGACTCCTTTAATTACTTACACACACAAACAGGAAAGAAACCTAAAATATTAAGGACTGATAATGGTGGGGAATTTGTGAATAAGAAAAAGGCAGATTTCATTTCTTCTAATGGTATGTTACATGAAACATCCCTACCATATTTTCACAAACAAAATGGTCTTGTTGAACGTTATAACAAAACTGTATATGAAATGGGTAGAACTTGTTTGGCAGAAAGCCTTCTTCCCAGATTTTATTGGGGTTTTAGCCATATCTGGGCTGCTTATACTCATAATCGCCTCCCTAAAACTAAATCTCTCACAAAAACCCCTTATGAGCTAATGTTTAACCAGAAACCAAATATTGATTCGTTACGGATTTTTGGGGAACTCACTTTTTTGCACCTTCCGAAGGAAACTCGAAGTAAACTTGATGACAGGGCCATTAAATGTTGTGTCATTGGTTTCCTTGAAGGTTCTAAAGGCTGGCTTTTTGTAAGAGAAGACACCGGTGCGCTTTGCAAATCAGCTTGGGTATGTTTTCCCTCAGATGATATTTTAAAATCTAAATCTTTAGCATTGCCTTCTACATCAAATGAAAAAATGAAAATTAGTCATCTCATCAACCAAATGACATTTGGTGATTATAAGGCTGAACTTACCATTGATGAACAAGAGCAGACAGTCGATGATATTATGTTAAACAGCTTCAATATGGCAATGAATATTCCGACTTCCTTTCGTCAAGCAATGACGAGTCCTGAAAGAGACAAATGGCTTGAGGCCTGCAATAATGAAATACTTAACTTGGAAAGGCTTGGGGTCTGGAAAGAAGGGACTCCCCCTCAAGACATGAAAGTCTTGGATGACAAATGGCTATTTGCAAAGAAAACTAATGCTCAAGGTGAGATCACTAAACTAAAAGCGAGATATGTTGCAAGGGGTTTTCAACAACAGGAAGGAATTGATTTCAAGGAAATGTTTGCTCCTACTGCAACATTCACTGCCTTAAGAACCTTACTAACCATAGCTGCTGCATCTAACTGGCCAAATTTGGTTTTGATGTTGTTGCGGCTTCCCTTAACTCTCCCATAGAGGAAGAAGTATGGGTTAAGGCACCTCCGGGATTTGGTAGGGAAAAAGGGAAAGTTTTCCGTTTACTCAAAGCGCTTTATGGTACTAGACAGGCTGTGAATTGCTGGTGGTGATGTTTTTCAGCTCACTTGGAAAGCATTGGTTACCATGTGAGTTACTACGACAACTCTCTATATGTTTTAAAATCGAAAACCACCAACAGCGCTGTATGGATTCATGTTGATGACGGTATCCTGACAGGTAGCTCCCTACAGACTCTGAAAGATTTTCAAGCCTCTCTGAATGAGGTACTAGACATCAAATGGAATGAGTCAGTAACGGAAATAGTTGGAATAAAAATATCACGGGATAATAAAGGTTTTTATCTTTCGCAGCCTCTACTGATGAATAAAATAATAGACAAATTCATTACTAACCCAGTCATAAAAAGACGACAGCCGTTACCTACTAATGTGAATCTGAAAACTAATGGAGGAGATTCATACTTACCTGGTGATTTCTTAGCTATAATAGGCACACTGAGTTATATGGCGGTAGGTAAAAGACCAGATATTGCATTTGCTGTTAACTATCTGGCACGGTTTGCATCTAATCCTTCCCAGGATCACTGGTCAGCACTCACTCATCTCTTACACTACGTGGTATCTACTAGAAACACAGCCTTGTGTCTTCATCCTGATACCAGTAAGGGACTGGAATGTTTTACGGATGCAAATTGGGGTGCCGAATATTCCAGATCTACTAATGGTCATGTTATCAGATTTTTAGGATGCACAATTAGTTGGGGATCCAGAAGGCAGTCTGTGGTTGCTACCTCCACCTGCGATGCTGAATATATGGCAATTGGAGCAGCTGTTCAAACGGGAGTCTGGTTACAAAATCTGCTTGAAGACATCTTACTCAAATCATTTAAATTACAATTATATTGTGATAATGAATCATCGGTTAAAATAGCCAACAACCAACCATCGAATAAGCGTGTCCGACAGGTACAACAAGAATTCTATTATGTTAATGATCTCTTAAAGAAAGGAAACATTTCTCTAACATGGATACCTACCAGTGATCAACTGGCTGACATCATGACTAAGGGACTAGGCCCAACTTTAGTTGAACGTGCTAGGTTAGGAATTAATCTAAGTAATCTGGAATAAGGTATTGTTTGTAGTCGAGGGGGGGGATGTGATATCTCATAAGGGTATCCCAGGGTTGAGGTGTATATGGGAGAAAACTAGTATAAAATATAGATAGATACTCCACTAACTAAACTTCATGAGAATATGGATATCGGGATATGAGATAGTATATGTACATCTTCACACTCAACTACATCTTGTTTCTAGATATAAAGACCATGACACCATGTAATAATTGATTATCAGTTTTCCACTATTCACACGTCTGGCTTCACACTACAGCACATGTTTGTTTCGCCACGGGGTGCAACAATTACGCAACAGTTGTGCAACAGTTACGAAACAATTGTTTTTTGCACTTAAGACCCACCTAAGACCTTTAAGTGCCAAAAATAATTGTTACTTAACTGTTACGTAATCGCTGCGCCTTTGTTCCGCCCCAGGATGAAACGAACATTTATTGTAGTGCCAGTAGGTAATGGTTGAGTCAAAAAAAAGTGGCGCGAGGTTTTGGCAATTACAGAGGCTACTCAAGCAACTTTGCTCATTTGATTATATGACTACAGAATAAATTAGTTACTAGAGTCTAATTGAGCAACGATTGGGGAATAAGTCGGTAAAATATGCAGACCGAACCACTTTACCGACACGGCTGGGGATGCTCTAACTATATACTTAGCTGTGGCGTAGTGAGACCTAACACATAGTAACATAGTCAACCACGTCCTTCAATACTTACTTTTAGATGGAACACATCCGTGGCACACTGCGCCCACATACAAAAATGCAGGTGAGTACCCTCTAGTGGAAAAGTTTTATTGTTTTGACACTTACCACTTCCCTTTGAGTCCGCATCAGGTACCTGACAGTACCAAAAATTTTTTCCATCGCTACACATACCTGATTTCAATTGTCATATTAACAGGGTTTCTTTGAGATACTACCAAAAGAAAAGCTCCTACCCATCTTTCCGTCTGGTTGAATCCCGTACGCGAAAGAGCATCGGACACTTTTCTCATGTCTACTATTTAGTCCCATAAGATCGCACTCTTTGGCAGCTGAAAACCAAAAAAAGCAAGTGTTACTTAGTCTTACGCTTAAACCATCAAAAAATCTAACGGAAAAAAGACACACTTCGAGCATCACATTTGTCACAGATCATATTTTGAGGCGGTTCGCATTCTGCAAGCTCAAGTATTAAAAACCTCATGAAGGACATGCAGATGGCATGGGCTTACTGTAGTTATTGGTAGAGGTGCGGTATTGAAAGCTCAAACAAGTCGTATTAGTGATAGGTGCTGAACTATTTGCACAAGAGATCCCTATCACAAGAGCAAGCAGAAGAAGAATATACGAAAAATTCATTCTGAGATTCAGTAGTAAACGATTAACAAACGGTAGGGTAATTTCAGCCACAGAATAGATGTCCTTTTATCCTCCAATTGGTGGCACAATGAATTTTGATGCAAGGATGAATTTCTAGTACTGCTAAGCCAGAAAAGCTGGCAGGTTTCTTGTCACTTATTCCCAGCCGAAGGTGACCAAAACTCATGTTTTTGGCTGGGGATCGGAGACGAGAAACCCGCAAGCTTTTCAGTTTTTGCTCTACTTGTGGGAGTATCCAGAAATTCTATTTTTTTTTTTGTAAGGGAAACTTTTGTTTTTCGTAAAAAATTTACTTGGCTGTGTGATAATACAGACAATGTGAACGAGGTAATAAATAGATCTGTGGGAATGTGATAATGTGATAAGAGTCAAAAGAAAAATAGTGACAGATATTACAAATAGTGCTCGACTACAAAGATGTACAGTGGCCGGACTGAAATTTTCACCTGATGCATGCATAATCCGGATTATCAGCTTTTTTTTTTTCTTCCTGCTACCACCACCAACGCCACTCACACCTCAAGGTAAGTACCAATTTCTCATTTTTCTTTTATATTTTACTAATATCACTTTTTTTTTGTTTTTCTCTTTCTTTTTCTTATTAATTTTTTAAGTTCAATCCTTACCTGCATTTTCACCTGACCCCTGCACCTATGACACGAGCCCGAGCCAAAAAGAGGCACTTGACGACTGAAAAGAAGACGAAGATAATTGGCATGTCAATGTGGGGGGCCAATCCATACCAAATATCAAGGCGTTATGGGATTCCTCGGGCCACTGTGCGTGATATCATCAAGAAACATGGTATCACTGGCACAGTGGAAACTGTCCAATGCCCTGGCCAACCTCGCATTTCTTCTGATCGTGACCTTCGGGAAATCAGCCAAGTCCTGTCAAAAAACAGAAGATCAACATTAGCTGAAATTGCAGACACACTTACCAATGAAATCTCACCTCGTACACTTCAAAGGTGTGCACACGAAGTTGGATTCCATTGCCGAGCTGCTGAAAAAAAAGCCATTCATTAACACCTCACAATTCACACCTCACACCTTTCTGCTCAATTTCGTGATGTGATTAACTTACGCAAGATGATAGACTGGCCAGCGTAGTCTCCTGATCTCAATCCAATTGAGAATGTATGGTGAGAAATCAAAGATTCTATTTCTCAACTTTATCAACCAAAAACGATCCCTCAGATGCGTGAGGCCATTCAAATGGCTTGGGACAACCTTCCGAGCAACATACTAGACAATTTAGTTGCATCCATGCCTGCTAGGATGCAGGCTGTTGTTGATGCTGAGGGTGGCTCCACCCGCTGGTAAGGTGAGGTAACTTTTTTTTTAATCATTTTTCAACAATTTTTTTTGATGAAATGTCTTATCATACTCTCTAGTTTCAATGCTGAAAGGCATGGCCTTGTCACCTTGCTCATTCTCAAATTTTGAATTTACGAAATTTTAAATTTGGGTTTTTTTTTATAAAAATGTCATCCAATGAAAAAATAAATGTTATGGCTGTTTTCTACATGGTGGTTAGAGTCGGAAAGATATTAGGACCATGTATGTAGAATGGATAGTTGCTGAGTTATGAGAAAAAAAAACAGGTGGAAATTTTTGTCCGGCCACTGTACAACAGGAATAAAATCTTAACCTTCCTGAATCCACAACAGGTTATGAGACCCGTTCAATCTCGCTTCATAAATTAATTTTAAAATTATCTCTAAATTATCTGGATTCAAATTTCATTTTTTTTCTTTTCAAAATTCTTTTCACGAGGGCAATTACTTCTTTCATACCAACTCATTTCTATTATCTATCATTTCGGTTCTTCAGAAACATTTTCTATTTAAAATTTTTCTCATAAAGATTCTACTTTTCTATTTTTTATATCTTTCTATATGAGAACAAAACAGGAATGAAATCTTATCCTTCCTGTATCCACAACAGGCTGTGCTTCTGATGTGTACTAAATTACGATGAGCAGGAAGTGGGTAGTTCTTTATAGGAATGAGTAAGGAGAGAGAAGTGCATAATAAGAAACTGTATGACACGATATTTCAGTATTATAGTACATAAAAAGGGCTCAAGTGAAAAGTGGGGAATTATGAGAATTCTATGTTTAAACCCAGCGAATTCCCTTTTGTAACGGTAACAAGAATTAGGGACCGCCTAACTGGACAGTACAATCGCCTATTCTATGGCAGGTGACGTCATCTTGGAATTTTTTTGGGAAAAGTTAATCAGACACACCATACTGTAGCACGGTGTCAGCCTGTAGAACTCCGGAAAGAACCAGTTTTCATTGCTTACCTGTGTTATGTACATAGTCATAAGCATACTTAGCTACCACGTGATCATTGTATATAGACTGTAGATTGTGCATCTGACTAACTCCGATTCTTCTCGGAGTCTGTTACTGACGCACAACTACAGGTTATGGTCCCTTTTTAGCACTCGTCATAAAATAAGAAAGCGTATACTCACGAGATCCGAATCCCGTCCAACACATTGTTTGACGTTAAACATCCTTGCCATTACATCGCGGTGGTACCTTCCCTTGCTGATACAACGATTCAGCTCCTCATTCTCCTTGACGATCATTACACCGATTTGATCGCCAAAGCAGTTTATGTCCGATACCTCACGTCATACCCATTCCAGAGGCCCTGTCCCACCTGAAAACAATCCTTTTTTTACACCTCAACCCACCACCTCTCCCCCTCCATCACGCGATCCTCTCCCACATACCATTCCTAAATCCGAACTGAACCCCATCATGTCTAATCACGAACCTTCAACATCCTCTACTACTACCCGACCGCCTATATCTCTTGAAGATATTGAACGCCGCCGCAAAGCTTTAGCTGGCATTTTGAAACTCACCATTGGAGTTGATAAACTTAAAGTTGATGGATCGAATTGGCACGATTGGGATTGTAAGATCCGGGCTTTAATGTCGGATTACATTGGCACCACTTTGTACACCCTTGACGATACATTTTCTTCTGTGGGTGATATTGGTGACTGTATGGCAAGAATCCTAGTCGTCGATACCCTTGACACGGCACTTCAATGTCTCATTGAACTGGACTGCTCTTGCCGAGCAGCTTATTTGACGCTCTATAAAAATTTTAACTGATCAACTCATACTTCTCGCCTTGTTCTCTTCAAATCTCTTATCTCTATTCCCTCCCAACCTTTTACTTCCATCGCCAAGCACTGGGAAAAGGTTAATGAAACCATTGATGCCATTATTCGCACCGGTTTCAACTTTACAAACTCCTCCGTGAAAGCCATCATGGCCCATGTTCTCCTACCCTTATCCTCAGCCGATCTTTCTACTGATATTAGTCGTGCTATTGAATCACGTCGTGATGCACTGACAATATCTTCTGATGACTTTCTCACCGAAATGTTAACGGCTGAGACCAACCTTTCCCTAGTGAAACAGGCACATGAATCGCCTGATGTTTCAACTATCAGTCTTAATGCTCTTCAACGACGATTCAGTTGAACACGTCCCGTTGATTCCTATTGCCGTGAAAATGCCCAGCAGAGGTGTTTCGATTGTGACTCCACCAAACACATTCATAATGACTGTCCCTACTTCACCCAGTCACCCTTTTACAACCCTGCATTGAAGATGTACTACGATCTTCAACAACAGATTAACAATCTTGGAAAACGTCCGCACTTAAATTCTGATCCCAAAGGAAAGATACGTGTTTGTTTTGCTGAAACTGGAGATGACATTGTTGAAGTAGACTCTAGCTTTATGGAAGCACTCTCAACGGCCATTGATCATATCGATCTTAAAAGTGTTGAATGGCAATTGGAATCCCTTACCTCCACCTCCGAAGCTATACTCCACAGCGGCGCCACCCATCACGTCACTGGTGATGTAAGTCTACTCTCAAACTATAGACCTGTCATTCCCCACATCCCTGTCAAAGTTGCCACTGACAGTGCTCCGTCATTTGTTGTTGGAATGGGCGACATGAATATAGTCGGTTTGAACTGCACAATCATTGTTAAAAATGTATTCTTCTGTCCACAGGCCAGGACTACACTGATTTCACTGTTTGATTTGGTAAAAGGGGGCTTTAATTTCTCCATGACATCAGAAAAAGAATTTATCCTTTTTATTAATGATAAAAATGTCTTAATTGCTAAGATTGATGTGAATGGACGTAGATGGCTTGTACATACTACTAAAAATGCAATGCCATCTAAAATGTTATCCTCATACATTTTACCTTCGTCAGATGCACCAGATGAACAATGCTCCTTTTTCAAACTCTTCATAGATGATGTTAATTCAGCTTCTATTCATCGACCTTATGCAGCTCCAGGATCCCTTCTAGACTGGCATTGTCAGCTTGGACATACTAGTGGACAGGTATTAAAAAACCTTATCAAACATAATCTTGGGACAGGTCTTCCCTCCGAGTGTCCAAAAGGAACAGTGGATTGTGCTGACTGCGCAATCGCTAAAAGTGAATGTCGAACTTCTGCGCAACGCGAATTAGCACCTGAATCGATGCTCTCACTGATTGTAGGTGATTTAATTGGTCCCATAAAAGATGAAGCAATAGGTGGTTACAAATGGGCTGCTTTATTTAGGGAATCTTACTTCACCTATGGCGAAGTCTGTATGTTAAAACATAAAAATGATGCTATGGACGCTTTTAAAACCTTTCACAACAAATTAACCACTGCCACTGGGAAAAAGCTTTTAGTCCTCAGGACTGATGGAGGTGATTTACATAGCAATGCAATGAAAAAATTTCTATCCTCCATAGGTGCTACTCACAAAATCACCATGCCGTACCACGCTGAGCACTTCAATCGCACAGTAGGAGATATTGCTCAAACATCTCTTCTTGCAAGCGGTCTTCCAAAATCATTCTGGGGTCTCTCATATAAATGGGCATCTTTTGTCCATAATCGCCTACCCAATAGCAAAATTACCCGCTCTACTCCTCTCAAAATGGTTTTTGGTCCCAACCAAATTTTCACAACATGCACGTATTTGGTGAAAAAGCCTATGTACATGTTCATAAAGAGGTGAGGACCAAGCTGGACAACCGTGCTTTGGAATGCAGAGTTGTGGGGTACTCACAAAACAATTTTGGTTGGTTATTTTGGAATGAAGAATCAGGCAGGCTTTTTGAATTGGCTATGGCCAAATTCCACGGCGGTCCTCAGGAAGCTCACAAAATTGCACAACAATCACCTTCGTCACCATCAAAAGGTTCTCTTAATCATATACTAAATTCCCTCTCATTTGGTGATTTCTCAGCTGAACAAACACTGGAAAGTTAAGACACATGCATTGAATCTATGCAACTAGCTACTTCCCGATCTCCAATTCCCATTCCTTCAACGTTCAATCAAGCGATGAAGTCTCCGGAAGCCTCAAATTGGAAGACTGCCTGCGAACAAGAAATGGAAAACATGTCGCGTATTAATGTATGGTCAGAAGTTACTCCACCTCCAAATATTTTTCCCTTGAAAGGAAAGTGGGTCTTTGCGGTTAAAAACTCCCCTGAAGTTTCTCCCATCAAGTTCAAAGCTCGTTTTGTTGCCAAGGGCTTTAAACAGAGAGAGGGTATTGACTACAAAGACACCTTTGCACCCACTGCCACATTTGCTTCTCAAAGGATACTACTTACTTTGGCGGCAATGTATGGCTTGAAGGTGCGTTCGTTTGATGTCACAGCCGCTTACTTACACAGCAAAGTGGAGGAAGACTTATGGATTGAACCACCACCTGGCATGACAACCACTCGACCTGGCAATGTTCTGAAACTTCACAAAGCGCTTTACGGCACCAAACAGGCGGCCCGCTGCTGGTGGCTTCATATTTCAGACAAGCTGAAGTCTCTTAGATTTATTGCCAGTCAGTACGACACCAGTATTTACATACTTAAAGATAAAACATCAACAGGTGTGGTATGGCTTCATGTGGATGATGGAGTTGTGACGGGTAGCAGTGATGAAATTTTAAGGAAATTGGAGTTGGGACTGAATGAGGGGCTGGAGGTGAAATGGTCTGAGGGATTGGATAGTATAGTTGGAATGAGGGTGAAGAGGGTTGAACGTGGTTTTGAATTAGACTGCCATCGACTTATTGATAAGGTATTAAAGGATTACAGCCCCGGTGGACTCAAATTCAAGACACCTTTACCTATGAACTGCGATCTCTCATCTGCTAAACCTGACGATGTCGGCATCAAATCCAATCAATACCTGTCAATCATTGGTAGCCTAAAATATATTGCAATAGCCAGCTGTCCAGATTTATCATATGCGGTAAACTTCCTTGCTTGATTCTCATCCAAACCACTTGATACACACTGGCTGGCTCTACACCACTTATTAAGATACTTACAAGCTACACATGATTTAAAGCTGCGCCTATATCCTGTGTCAACCCATAAACCATTACTTACAACTTACTCTGATGCTTCATGGGGAGGCGAATGGTCAAGGTCCACCAGCGGCCATATCATATATCTTAGTGGATGTCCTATCTTGTGGTCTTCCAAGCGGCAAGCGACTGTGGCGGATTTGGCATGTTTTGCAGAGTGTATTGCAATGTGCTTAGCGACAAAAGATAGTATCTGGATACACAATTTACTTATTGATATTTGTGGGCCAATGGACAGTGTTACATTAAGTTTTGATAACAAAAGTTCTGTGGCATCTGCAAAAAATAACCCCTCAAATAAGCGTACTTGTCATTCTGATTGTTACTTCTTCTTGGTCAATGAACAACTCTACAAAGGTAACATGAGATTAGAGTGGGTATCAGGTACAGACCAATACGCTGATCTCTTAACAAAAATGTTGGACCTGTTCTTCCTGTAGACAAACGGCATCACTTAGGGATTACTTAATTGCTCTATCTTTTTTTAATTTCTATCATCTTGTTTCATTTTATCACTATTCTTACTTTAACTTCTTCACCGTGGCAGAAAAGTGGGGGGCTGTTATGTACATAGTCATAAGCATACTTAGCTACCACGTGATCATTGTATATAGACTGTAGATTGTGCATCTGACTAACTCCGATTCTTCTTGGAGTCTGTTACTGATGCACAACTACAGGTAAAGTAATGCACTCTGATTCTTCTCGGAGTCTGTTACTGACGCACAACTACAACCTGTAGCACGATGTCAGCCTGTAGAGCTCCGGAAAGAACCGGAGAACAGGGGAAGCCGTGACTACAGATTATATTCTAAATGACTATGTACATAAGGTGCCTAGGCACATAAAATCTCCCCCACATGGTCATTTAACCTATTCCAATATAATTGTCCTCCCTACTTGTAAGTAACCATCAAGAAATTATTAAGAAAATGAAAAGAAAACATAGAAGAGAAAAAGAAATAAGAAGGAAAGAAAGAAAAAAAAAGGAATCCCCCCCATTTCACCATATATCACCACACACAGACATCTTTCCTTTTGTTGAACGTTAGAGATGGTCCCAGTGCTTTGGTTAGAATATCAGCACGCATTTTTGCAGTTTGAACCCATTCTAGAAAAGCTTTCTCAAGAAATAGCTGTTCATTCACCAAGTAATAACACCTACTAATATGTCTTGTCCTCTTCTCTCCAGGGTTATTTTTTGCATTGGAGACGGCACCTTTATTGTCACAATGGAGCTTGACAGGTGGGAAGTCAGGGTATAGATCTTGGAGCAAGTTTGAGATCCAAATTGCATCCTTCATTCCACTACTAAGGGAAACATATTCAGCTGTCATAGATGAGTCGCTAACATTTAGTTGACGTCTTGATGTCCATACAACAGGGCAGCCATTGAGCAGTAAAAGATGACCAGATTGAGCCCAGGCAAACTCTTCATTGTTCCATGTGGCATCAGTGTAAGAGAGCAATTCAAGAGGGCTGTCTCTATCAGGATGAATGTGGAAAGAAAGTTTAGCGGTGTACTGTACACAGCATAACAGGTGATTTAGTGCCGTCCAATGAGTTGCTGTTGGTTATGAAGAGAATCTAGCAAGGAAATTTACTGGGAAAGAGAGGTCAGGCCTAGTGGCCACTGCCACATAGCTGAGAGCACCTAGAATAGAGATATATTTAGCAGTGTCAATAGTGTCCTCATCATCTGATGCTGTCCTGATTTTCAGTTGCTGATGTAGTGGATATCTGGTGACTAATCCTGAAGGGTTGTGTTCTCTTAAAATCTTGTTAATAAGCTGAAAATTGTTGAGATTAAAGCCTTCAGGGACTTTATCAATACCTACACCTACAATGCCATTCACCTTTTCATTCAATTTTGCCTTTAAAGATCCATCTAAACCATCCTCCAGCACCTTTAACACCTCCTCACTACTACCAGTCACAATTCCATCATCAACATGTATCCAAACTACACCCAAACAACCTTTCTTCCTTAAAATATAGAAACTTTTGTCATATTGGCTGGCTTTATATCCTAAAGAGTCAAGTTTGTCAGCAATGTGTAACCGCCAACATCTTGCTGCCTGCTTAGTGCCATATAGAGCTTTCTTCAGGCGGAGGGCACTGTCTTTATCCTTCAGTTGATACCCTTCAGGAGGACGTACCCATATGGCTTCATCAATTGGGCTACAAAGATAGGCTGCTGTGACATCAAAAGACTTTACTGGCCACTTGTGATATGCTGCAAGAGTCAGGAGAACACGCTGTGATGCAAAAGTTGCAGTGGGAGCAAAAGTTTCAGTAAAGTCAATGCCATATTGTTTAAGGAAACCTTTTGCTACATATTGTGCCTTGTATGTTGGTGAGTCCGAAGAAGGGTTTTTGATGGTGAATACCCATTTTTCATTGGTGATTTTACTTCCTGGTGGGACTTTTTCTTCATACCAAACATCCATATTCTTCATGCTGGCTAGCTCTCTTCTGCATGCCAATTCCCATTTTTGACGGTCAGGAGATAGCATGGCTTGCAGATGAGTTCTAGGGATAACATCAGAGTGTGACAAACCTTTTTGGATAATTTCTGTAACAGTTTTTTCTTGTGACAGGAGTGCTTCTTCATCTTTGAAATCACCTAATTTCATATTGTTGAGAATGGACTGAAGGGAACCTTTTGATGGTGTTGTCATTGGAGCTTGTAGAGAAGTGTCATGATTTGGAAGGCAATCACCAGGGAAAACAGCCATGGCTGATTCAAAAAAGGTGTTTGATTCTTCATGCCAGAAACGCCAGTCAGCATTGTTTAAGGAATAACCTACACACTTACAAATCAAAGCACGTTGATCAAATTTTCGGCGTGTCTCTTTTTGGATATGGAAAAAAGCTGTTTCACCGAAGATGCAAAAGTTGGAATAGTTTGGGGTGGAATTGTATAGTAGTTGAAAGGGGGTTTTGCCACCTGTTTTAACATTAGGGATCCGATTGTGAATATGAGCCGCCCACTTGTATGCCAAACCCCAGAATGATTCAGGTAGTTCGCTGGCAAGGAGTATGGTTCTTGCAATGCCACCAACTGTTCTGTTAAACCTTTCAGCTGTTCCATTTTGCTCGTGGTGATGGGGGCATGTAACTTCATGAGTAGCACCAATGTTGGCCAAGATCTGAGCCATTTTATTGCTGTGCATCTCACCTCCATCAGTGCGCAAAACCTGAAGCTTCTTCCCAGTGACATTTTCTAATTTTTTATAGAAAGAAACAAAACAAGAAGTTGCCTCAGATTTGGCATTCAGTAAAAATACCTCACCATATAAAGTTGAGCTTTCTCTGAGCATTGCTGCCCATCTAGCGCTGTGAATAGTGGGATCCATGGGACCAACAAGATCTCCAACAATTAAACTCATTAGGGATTCTGGCTTTGATTCACAAGTCGCTGATGGTCTCCTAGTGCTCTTTGCAATTAAACAATCTTCACAGTCAACCTTACCTGCAGGCATAGATAAAGGTAATCCAGTGCCAATAACAGAATTGATTATTTTTCTGATGGTTTCAACGCTGACATGTCCTAGTCTTCTATGCCAATCCATCAGGGAGCCTTTGGCGGCAGGTGGACAATTGATATGATGATTCTTTTTTATGGTGCGTAGTAATGAAGGGTGCAAGGAATAGCAATAAGAAGGAACATCATTTGGATTGCAAGTACTAACACTAATTACATCCAAGACCCATCTTCTTCTGGTATTCTCTACCCGGCCAGTCATAATCAACTCCTCTTTCATATAAATCCCCAAATTTTTATCTTCAGAACACAAACCAAAACAGAAACCACAGTTCACTAAATCAAATATAGAAATTAGAGTTGTCCTAAAATCTTGACAATAGAAGACATTGGTAATAGTGACTATTTTACCATCCCCTTTAATTTTTAAATCTCCTATGCCAGTGATGAATGAAGAAGGACTGTTAGTGGCCACTTTGACTGGAATTTGTTTTTTAAGAAGTTTGAAATTGCTGAGAAGGATCACATTGCCAGTGACGTGATGAGTTGCTCCACTGTCCAAGATAGAATAGTTGTCAGCAAGCGCATCAGGAGACCATTCAGCACTATTCAGATCAATGTGATCAACCATTTCATATAACGCCTCAATTTTTTGTTAAAAGATAGTGAGTTCATTAGCTTAAATTTGAACATCTCTGGCACAAATAGGACCACGTTGAGGGCGTTTGTATGGAATGTATACTTTCTTGTTTCTTATGTTAGGTTCAGAAGCATACACAGTTGCACGTTCCTGCATGTGTATAGTTTAGCTGAGAAGTTGGAAGAAAGTGGATTATATGGACAGTGTGCCACAATATGAGCAGTGGAGTGGCATTCATGGCAAGTAGGACATGCACCAGGAGGCCTGTAAGAGTTAGTCTTCCTCTGAAGTTGAGCAGCGGCATGAAGGGATGGTTCAACAGTAAGGGTCACAGAAGGTGATGACATTCCTTCTCTATCAGTTCTGTTTTGGGTGAGAGTTGGCATTAGTTGGGAAAAATCTTCAAATGTAACAGATTTTGAATCAGGTCGATTATCGACAGCAACACATAGGTCAACATATAGATCTTTGAGTGATGAAGGCAGTAAGGCATGGGACATTAGTGCTTTGAATAATTTATGATCAAGAGTGATTCCTTGACGTTCAATTGCTTCAAAATACTTGTTGAAAGCCTCCAGATACTCACTGTGTGATGTGAACTGTGTTTGTTTCAGATTGATGAGATTGCATATGGTGGTCATTCTAGAAGTATGATTAGATCTAGCAAACTTTTTGATGATATGAAGATAAGTTTGGCGAGAATTCCAGTCTGTTGATATTTCATGCCAAAGATTATGTGAGATGGAGTGTATTAGAAGCAAGTGAGTTACTCTATCTTCATATTCATCAGGTTCTTTTTCATCATTAAGTGCATAAGCTCTTGTGCCAACAAAGTCTTTTATTAAAGCCATGATGTTGATATGCCAATCTGAGCAATTACTGCCATTAATATCAAGGATTGGAATGGACTTGGTGAATTCTATGACATTGCGTAGCATTCTCTGCCTTTCTATCATACTCATTGAGTTATATGTGGACATGTGGGGAGGAGGTTGGCGTGCATGACCGACGGGATCAGCCTGTCTAAAAGGTGAGGCCAATTGCCCTGACAGTGCAGCCATTATATTATTGGTGGGATGGGGAAATGTAGGGGGTAGGGGTTAAAGTAGGTAGAGGCGGGGGTAGGGGATATGATAGGGGAGTGGGAGTGGTAGGGGATGTAATAGTTGGATTTGGAAGTGGAGGGGGAGTGAGGGGAAAAGGGGGGAGGCCAATGTTAAGACCTCCTATTGCCTGCGCAAGGTCGTCCACGGTAGTCAGTGATTTGCGCAGGTGCGAGGGTATTACTCGCGAATTCGGGAATATGGGGGAGGTTAGTGCAGAGGATAAGGTAGGGGAGGTAGTTTTAGGAGGGGAGGGGGAAGGTGGTATGGAGGTGAGAGTGGGGGCAGGAGTAATAGAAGATGATTGATGAGTTGAGGAGCGGGTTTTGTGTGAAGTGTTGGGAAAAGTTGGGGGGTTAGAGGGATCAATTCCGAGGCTTTTAAGCTCTCAGGAAGATATTGAACGGGTACATTTAATTTCACCAGCAGGAGGAGGAAGAGGTACGTCTTTTTCAGACATTTGCTGGGGGTCTTTCGGCTACTAACATTCCTAGTGTTGCTAACATTGTGGAGTTTTGTACGGCTAAAGTTTCATTGCCCGCAGGTACAGCCCATAACCTGTATCACAGTGTCAGCCTGTAGAACTCCGGAAAGAACCGGAGAACAAGGGACTCCGTGACTACAGATTATATTCTAAATGACTATGTACATAAGGTGCCTAGGCACATAACACATACTGTGGTAGCAGTGTCAGCAATTCTTCCAGAGTGAACCGGAGTTAGACGCGTCAGCTGCAACATAGGTTTTATACAGCTAAGTCATAAAAGCTTGTGGAAAATTTGACAAAAAAATAAAAGTTTTTCTCAACAAAAAATGATTTGCCTATTCAAAAGGGTTGGGTATAGGGCGGGGGTACTTCCTTTTGAATAGGCAAATCATTTTTTTTGGGGCAAAACTTTTATTTTTTCGTCAAAAATTCTGCAAGATTTTGTGACTTGTCTGTGTTAAGTCACTAGGACTATGTACTTAGTTATGTGTGCAAATGTATATAGTCTGTAGTCCCGGTGTCCCCTGTTCTCCGGTTCTTTCCGGAGTTCTACAGGCTGACACTGTGCTACAGATTATGGGCTGTACCCACGGGCATTGAAACGTTAGCCTCAAAAAATTCCACTTGTGTTAGCAACACTAAGAGTGCTAGTAGCCGAAATAACCCCAGTTCATGTCTGGAAAAGACTTACCTAATTGTGCTAGTGAGAAGGAACATTCCCGTTTGATTTCCAACCGAGAGTTACGTGGCATCTGCATAGACCGTCATAATCCAAATCCTTCAATTGACTCCTCCCACAGACAAACACCATCATCCACCTATTGCACCCCATCCCTTACCCCTTGTCACCGGACGACCTACACACAAGGTCGAGGGTGTTCCTGGAAGTGAGATGAGGAGGGTAGTTTAGAAACTTCTTCAAAGCACGGAGGAAACGTTCAAGGAAGTGATTCGAAGATGACTCGAAGGAAGGGCTAATTCTTCGAGATATGTTCGAGAAGAATTCTAATATAATTTAAAGGTAATATTAAGATTCTTAAGATCTCACAAAGGGTTGGAAACTCAATAATCAAAGATTTAGGATTTAGAAATGATTACTGAGAAAATAAGGAAAGATACAATAATAATGATTTAACCTGAAGCTTTACCACTATTAACTATATATATGTTTTATAATTTAATTCTAAAGAAATATCGAACCACAATTCAACCCCTCCTTGCATTGACCTCATACCCATCCTTCATTCTGCACACCACAGACCAGCAAAAATACACCCGTAACACCTGGTCCCTCCTCACTAACATCCGTTAACCCTTTAATCCTCCACTAACTATCCTTTCCATGCTCACTACCCCTTTTAAATAACCCACAGATATTTTAATAAACATTTTTAGCAGACTATTACATTGACTATTGCGCTGTGTGTTGCTAATTGAGGAAAATACTAAGACACACTATTGAGAGACTGACTAATGTAGATTTAGAGTTTAGACTAGCATGGTTGAATAGTGAGTACACAAAGGAAAGTTGCAGTTGCTATGTAGAATTGCTTTCTGCGCTTTGAGTATGGATTTAGACCTCTGTATTATTGATTTAATGAGCTGCTTTTGCCTCGAGTGTCATGTGGTGTGTGAAATATGCCCAGGTATAAAAACGCGAGCTCTGTTAAGCATGAGACATACTTTCCCACACTATTTTCTCTCCCTTCTTGCTTTTAATTATTTTATACTTTAATATGTCGACTTGTCCTACCCCAACTCCCATGCCTCCACCCCTAAAGCAGATGGTGGAATCATTACCCAGCAGTATTCTCAAGCATGCACAGCCTGCAAATCAATGGGGTACTTCTGCTTTGAAAGCACGGCGACACGAGGTCCTTGCCAGAAATTCAAGTTTTGCAGCTGGAGAGGGGCGGCGTGTGATGCCTTATCAAAAACACGGACATCAAGCGCCAATTTACAAAAACAAAATATTGGGTAATACCAAAGACCAAAGAGGTGGTTGAAGATATCTGGGACGTATTGGTTGGGGATGATCAGTCATTGGGAGAGATCGAGGAGGAGGTTGAAGATACCCAGGCCACAAGTAAGAAACGAGGGGTTGAAAAAGAGGTAGATGAATTAGTTGAAGAGGATGAGGATGAAGTCCCAATCTCAAGATGGAGACGGAAGAAGCGGCAGATGGTCATCGAGGATGACAAAGAGGAGAAGGAAGTGACGGTGGAAGTCACCCCCAAAATTATTCTTAGAAGCTGACCAATTGTTTGAAGTAAGTCTGTTCTTCTTTTATTTTAAAAAAATTTGTTACTGATGACCCATGTTTTAGAATTCAGATGTCATTGCAGAAGCTCCGATTGTGGAAGCAGCGCCATTGCTGCCAGTTGAGACAAATCAACTAGTGGTTAATTCAAGGGAGGACAACAAAGAGACTCTTGACCAGGTATGGTTGGAGAAACCTCGGCAGGGTCAACGGACTCAATTCATCGAAGATTTAAGCGGTGAGTTTAACAAGATTGTCAATGCTTCCTCCTTCAATGTGGCCGAAGAGCTACTAGAAATTGGGGAAGTGGTACCGGTAGGAGAGGAGGAGGTATTTGAGAAATGCACGAAGGAAATAAGAGTGGTTTTGGAAAAAATGAAAAAATTGGTTTGAGAGAAAATACAGGAGAAAATTTGAAATAGAAGGAAAAGGAAAAGGAAGAAAGAGGGAGGAAAAAAAGTAGAAAGCAAATTGTATATTTATTTATTTATTTTTTTATCTTGTTGTTTTAATTGAAAATCTTGAAATATATTTTATAAGATTTTGAGAAAAGAAAAGAAAAAAGGAAGGAAGAAAAGATTAGAATAAAATTTTGTGTTTAAATTTTGAAAGAAGAAAATTTGAATGAAAGAAAGAAAAGAAAGAATTTATAACTGAAGGAATTTTAGTTTTAAGTTTTGAAAAAGAAAAATTTAAGTAAGAAAAAGAAATAGTTGATTGAAATGATTTTGTTTGAAATGAAAATTTTAATGAGAAAAAAAAATTTGTTATTTGTGAAAGTTTATTTATTGAAGTTTTGAGGAATTTTGGTCATTTGAAAAGAAAGAAGAAAAAAATAGTTTTTGAAAAAAAATTTGAAATAAAGAAGTAATTTGTTTGAAGATTTTTAAAAGAGAGATTTAAAGGTTGAAGTAAAGTTTGAGAAAAAACGTCGTATTGAGTTTGTGAAAAATTTTGATAGTTTGAAGAAAAAAGAAATAAGGGAAAAGAAGAAAAGTTTGAAAAGAGAAAAGAAAATTTAAAGGAATTTATTGATTTTTAAGGTTTTATTTTAATGAATTTTAAGATTTTATTTTTACTATTTTATTTTATTTTATTTTTTAATTTTAACTTTTATTTTATTTTATTTTACTTTATTATATTATATTTATTTAATTTATTCATTTATTTGAAGAAGGTTGAAAAAAAACTTTTGAAAAGAAGAAAGAAGAAAAGAAAAAACAGAGTAAGGATTTTAGAAGAGAAGGAGTTTTAGAATTTTAAGAAAAGAAAAAGAAAAAGAAAAAGAAGAAAAAAAGAAAAAAAAAAGAGTTCTAGGGTTTTGGTTTTAAAGGATATTTGAGATGAAAAGATTTTAGGAGTTCAGGGGGTTAGAAACATTGATGGCTGGTTCCCAGGATGTTTTGTCTAAGTCATTGAGGAAGACTTCCCATTCCACAAGGTATTGAAGTTTCCCCTTGCTCATTCTTGAGTCAAGGATACGACTTACTTCCCACTCTAGATGGTCTTCTACTTTGACCGGTTCTGCAGGAGGTTGGTTCCTGCCCGGGTATGTTTCTCGAGCCAGTTCCAGGAGAAATACATGGAAAACAGGGTGAATAGTGCCATTTAGGAGGTAGCTTGAGTCGAAATGCAGTTTTAGAGACTTCGGAGTCAATTTCAAATGGTCCCAAGCGTTTTTCAGCCAATTTCTTTGATGGTTGAGTGGTTCAAATGTTTCGTGCATCAAGCCATACTTTGTCGCCTGGTTTAAAAGAAGGAGCAGATTGTCGATGTTTGTCAGACTGTTCCTTGTACCTTCGAATCACTAATTACAAACTTTATTTAAGTTCTTCTTGGAGTCAAGATATGGGTTGAAGATAATTTTCAGCAGGATGACTAGTTCCTACATGGATTGAGTTGAATCAAGGATGTCTTCCATAAACAGTTTCAAAAGGAGATTTTCGTGTCAAAGAATGAGTCGAGTTATTATAAACAAATACGGCCAATGGTAACCATGTAGTCCAATTGTCTTGTTGGTAACTGACATACATTTGAAGGTATTGTTTGAGGATTTGGTTGACTCTCTCTGTTTGCCCATCGGTTTCAGGATGATAGGCCGTGGAGTGATTCCTTGTGATATTGAGTTGTCGAAACAATTGAGTCCAGAATGTGGATACAAACAATGAGCCTCTATCTGAAACAATATCATTAGGTAAGCCATGTTTGGAAAATACATATTCTAGAAACAATTTTGACAAATCTTCTGCTGTAGCAGTGGTAGTGGTTTTAATGAAAATAGACATCTTTGAAAATCTATCTACTATTACTAATATAGCATCAAAATTATTAGAAAAAGGAAGTTGAGAAATAAAATCCATCAATAAAGATTCACAAGGTTTAGAGGGAATGGGAAGCGGTTGAAGCAACCCATTCTTCCAGTGACGGGGAGCCTTATTCCTATTACATTCATAACAAGATCTTATATAGGCCTTGATTTCTCTGGTCATTCCTGGCCAGAAGAAATCCCTCACAATTAACTGGTAAGTTTTATCAACCCCAAAATGACCAGCTAATGGAGAATCATGTCGACTATTGAAAATCTATAATTTTATTTCATTGTTGTTGGGTATGACTACTCTACCTTTGAAAACTAATAGACCTGATTCAATACTAAATCTTTCGGCCCCTTGCTTTGAGAGTATTTTGTTTTTTAACCCTAAACAATAATTGTCCTTTGACTGAGCTTTGAGGATGTTGGATAGTGGGTTTTGGAAAGATTGAATTGTCATGGAATTAAGTTGATGCTTTGTTAATATTGATTTGTTGAAAATTGATTTCACATTTTCTGGGTTCTTATCAGCAAATGCGTCCCCCAGCTGTGGGTAAACGTTGTCCCGATGTGACAGGATATCTGGGACAATGCAGTTCTTACCTGGGTGATAGGAAATAGAAAAGGGAAATTCAGCCCACCTGGCTTGACGCCTGGTTAACACTCTGGAAGACATAAAGTATTTCAAAGCATTATGGTCAGTCAGGATTTGAAAAGGACTATCTAGGCTGAGAAGAAAAGAGCACCATTTTTTAAGACAATGGATAATAGCTAAAAGCTCCTTGTCATGAATTTTGTAATTTAATTCTGCTGAAATGAGTTTGCGTGACTTGAAAGCAACAGGATGAAACAATTTTGTTTCAGGATTGAATTGAGAAATGACCCCTGCTATAGCATAATCGCTAGCATCTTTCTCCACTATTGTCGAAGAAGAAGGATTGAAGTGTTGAAGAATTGGAGTTGTGGTAAATTCAGTTTTCAATGCTTCGAATTCCTTTTGTGCTGTAGAAGTAAAAACAAAAGGAATATATTTTCTAAGAAGAGAAGTAAGACTGGAAATAGTTTTAGAGTAATATTTAATAAATCTTCTATAGAAATTGGAAAAACCCAGACATCCTTGGAGGGATTTAATGTTTTTGGGATCAGGCCATTCCAGGACTTTTTGGACCTTTTTGTTGTCCATGACTAAACCATCAGTGGACAACATAAACCTCAAAAAATCAATAGATTTAAGATGGAACTCGCATTTATTGTGCTTGGCGTAGAGACCCTGATCTTGAAGGCAATTCAGAACCTGTTGAATATGATGAATATGTTCATCCAGTGTCTTCGAGAAAATTGAAATATTGTCTAAGTAGACAACAACAAATTGTTTGACAACATCTTGAAAGATGTCATTAACAAAAGTTTGAAAAGTAGATGGTGTGTTACATAATCCAAAAGGCATTACTAAATATTCAAAACTACCAAATCTAGTGCGTATTGCTGTCAGTGGTTCATGACCTTCCACAACGCAAATAAGATTATAAGCGCCTCTAAGATCAATTTTAGAAAAGAAATTAGCACCATTAAAAAGGGTAAGAAGCAATGACATAGGAGGAACTGGGTATGCATTCTTCCTTGTAACTGTGTTGAGCTTTCTATAGTCAACACACAACCTAAGGCTACCGTCTTTTTTCTTTACAAAAAGAACAGGGGAGCCGGTTGGAGATTTACTTGCTCTGATGAAACCTTTGGCTACATTATCTGCAATGTAGTCTTGAAGAACTTATGATTTGTCCTTCCACAAAGAATAGACAGGACCTGCCGTAGGTACTGGACCTACTAACTCTATTTGATGGTCGTAGGGTCAATGAGGTGGTAACTTATCGGCCTTGCAGATTGAGAAAACATCAAGTAAATCATGATAGATTTCTGGTAGAGTTGATTTAATGGCTTCAACATTGATTTGGTTGTCCTCATCATCTTTGAGAGAGTCTGTCGAGGGAAGACCAGAATTGAGAGAGCATAATTCGACTACTTTGAGGCAGTATAAATCCTCTTCAAGTGAAGTGATTGAGCTAGAAGAGTTAGCCAATTGCTCATTTAGAGAAAGATCAGATGCTTTCAAGTCATCTGGCATAGATTTGTCCTCTAGCAGGACATTGTCAGGCGGGTTGTTTAACTCCCTATTGACCTGCATTGAAGAATCAGAAAAATACTTAGTGCGTGGGGTGATCAATCCCCATTGTGGTAGCCTAAAGTTTAGTATGGCACCTAAGTAGGTAAATGGAGTTATTATGACATGCAAGATTGGTGTTATTATTTTTTATAAAAAATGGTTTTATTTAATTTATTTGAGTTTTAAATATGAAGAAATTGGTCACAAGCGAATGCCTACACAAAAACAATTTATTTTACGGAGAAAACTTATTTTTACGGTCTGAAAAATTTATAAGTATCAAGTCAAGTCACTCAAGAACCTTGGGAAATTTTCCCAGAATTTTTACTATTTTTCTTATATTTTTAAATGAATTTTAAAGTTTTATAGAAATATTTACATTTTCAGAAATTACTTAACTTTGATGAATTTTCGCGGGGTAATTAGAGCTGCGCAGACTACGAAAATTAGTTTGATATGTAAAGGGGGAGTAGCTCTATTATGTGTTATTTTTCTAGATTTTTTATTATAGTTTTAAGGTTCTAATTGAGTCCGGAAGTCCGGACGGACTCCGGATTGACTCTGGAAGAGCTCTGGAGGGGAAAACTTAGGCACGTGACTAGGAATACTTAAGCGCTTCTCAAACTCGAAATTGAGAAGGGGGGACACAACATACAGCTTAATCATTAACCACCACGGTCTCATTTTTTATTACTCAACAAATTAAAATAAATTATAATACCCTTATAACATTATATTTTATATATAACATTTTAGAAATACAATTCAACAATTTAAATCACACTTCATATAGGGTATCTTTAGAAAGGTCTTCATCACTGGGACTTGATTATGGCTGTCTCATAAAAATTCAAATTATTATAAAAACATAAAAGTCAATCTTTTCAGATCTTTCACTGGTACACCTTAATTGTTGTTATCAGTATTTCTTTCTCAACAGCCACTTTTATTTAATTCTCAATAAGCGTTAATTATTTTAGAGTTTCATTATTTTTATCAATCAGATCCAAGTAGATTGGTTAGCTTAGTGATTTAGAACACCTACTTTGTTATTTTATTGGAAGGACGGGGTTTTCAGCTAAATCCACATATCTCCTCCGGATTCTGCTTACAGCAAGGCGACTGTAAGAGTTTACCTTACCATACCGTGACCAATCAATTTCAGGATTCCAATGCATTAAAAAGTCATGGCCAAGGATGGTATCGTCCATTCTTGGGGTGTCCAAGACTGATAATTCTCACTTGAAGGGGGTAAAGTTTGGAAAGTTGAAAACCCATAAAAATTTCTTACTTACCCAATATTTGGGTTCCTCTAATTCGACCAAATATATTGGAGTTCAATCAATATCTGTGAATTTCAGTTTTAACTTCTTGGAAAAAGATAAACTGAAAAAAGAAATTGAAGCTCCAGAGTCTATAAGACAACTGAAGGGGGTATCCTCCTTGAAAAGAATGAATCTCAAGCAGTTCAAGGCAACTCCAGTCCTTAAGACATGGAGATTCTGTGCACTGGGAGAGATAAGATAATTTGCTTTTCACACAAGTAAGCTATCTACTAGTTTTTTTACCTTAAACTAGTACCTTCTCTTTCCTTCAACTTTACACAATCTTCTAGTATGTGCTTACCCCCACAATACATACATAACCCATTATCTGCTCGTCTCTTCCTCTCAGCTTCTTTAAGTTCCCCTTTTGGGTCCAGTACCTTACTGATATCTCCTGGGGTCAAGCCTTTTGGTCGAGGTTTGTCCTTTCCCTTATTGGGTTTGGATTGAGTCGAGGGGGATTGAGTTGTCTGTGGGTTTGAAGAAGTTACCGGTTTAAAATTTAGGCCTTGAGATTTGTTGGCGTATTGACAATGTTTTAGTCTTCCTTGGTAAACGCTGTCAAGTTTGAGGGTTCAATCCATTAAATCCGTTAAAGTAGTCATCTTCTGACCATGAAGATTTAATTGATCCAGAATCCTTGAAGGAAGTCTCTTTTTGAAATGATACTTGAGAGCAGCATCATTCCAACCTACTCGAGTTTGAAGTGCTCTGAAGTTTGAGATATATTCAGAGGCTTTACCATTATCACTCATGCAAAGGAAATCAAGTTCAATTTCTGCATTGTCAGTTTCATTAGGGTCACCATACAAAGTGAAGAGTTGGTCTTCAAACTTTTCCCAGTTATTAATGAGTAAGTGGGTTTCTGTCAAAGAGAGCATGAGATGATAAGGTTCGAACCATCTTGCTGCTTTTCTGGCTAGGAATGAAGAAGCATAAACAACCTTCGATCGGTCGTTATTGAAGGTTCGAGGGTCATTATGGAACAGGAGCTTTCAGGTTTGCAAAAAGGGCGGCAATCTGTCTGGATGTTCTCCATCAAATTTATCAGGAGATTTCATGGAAGGAGTTTTGAATTTAGATCCCTCCAAAGACATTGGATTGGAAAGGGTTTTCATGAAAAGTCTCATGAAGTCCTCCAGCAAATAAGATGGTCCAGGTTCTAAAGGTTGACCAGAAGGGTGAGTAGCAGGGGTGGATGGTGCCTCATGCATTGTATCCTCTCCTTCTTCTTCCTCGCTAGAATCATCAAAATCCTGGGGGATGTCTTCTACAGATTGGATGGAATGCCCCGTTCCCTAAGGTCAAGAGGTTTCAAGGAGTGAGTGCGGGAAACAGGCTGTGTAGCTGTTGGCCTGCCTCTGGCGCGAGCCCTCGTAGTAGTGCCTGTAGTAGGAGTGTGTTGAACAGGTGCCATTTAAAGAATTTAAAACACCTGAAAAAAGGATGTAGTAGTGCCAAAGAATGAAAACTATGGAGAATTAAATTATACTGTCACCGGACAACCTACACACCAGTTCGAGGGTGTTCCTGGAAGTGAGATGAAAAGAGTAGTTTAGAAAATTCTTTGAAGCACAGAGAAAATGTTTGAGGAAGTGATTCAAAGATGACTCAAAGGAAGAGCTACTGCTTCAAGATATGTTAGAAAAGAGTTCTTATATATTTTAAAGGTAATATTAATATTCTTAAGATCCCACAAAGGGTTGGAAACTCAATAATCAAAGATTTAAGATTTAGAAATGATTACTGAGAAAAAATAAGGAAAGATACAATAATAATGATTTAACCTGAAGCTTTACCACTATTAACTATATATATGTTTTATAATTTAATTCTAAAGAACTATCGAACCACAATCCAACCCCTCCTTGCATTGACCTCATACCCATCCATCATTCCACACACCACAGACCAGCAAAAATACACCTGTAACACCTGGACCCTCCTCACTAACATCCGTTAACCCTTTAATCCTCCACTAACTATCCTTTCCATGCTCACTACCCCTTTTAAATAACCCACAGATATTTTAATAAACCTTTTTAGCGGACTATTACATTGACTATTGCACTGTGTGTTGCTAATTGAGGAAAATACTAAGACACACTATTGAGAGATTGACTAATGTAGATTTAGAGTTTAGACTAGCGTGGTTGAATAGTGAGTACACAAAGGAAAGTTGTAGTTGCTATGTAGAATTGCTTTCTGCACTTTGAGTATGGATTTAGACCTCTTTATTATTGATTTAATGAGCTGCTTTTGCCTCAAGTGTCACGTGGAGCGTGACACCCCTGCCCGTACTCTCACCCTTATTCCAGCATCTCCAATTCACCAGAATCCCTCACCGCTGCTTGCTTCCCCCCAAAATCAATTGCCTCACCCTCCCCTACCTCTCTGCTTAAAACTGCCCCCTTACACGTCTGCTCTACCCCCTTGCACCTGCACGAATTGCCGACTACACTTGACGACCTTGTGCAGGCCATTAGTGACCTCAACATAGGTCCCCCCTCCACCTATACTTCTTTTGCTGCCCATCATAACCACAGCCTCTTCCCCTCATCTATCCAATCCTCTACCCCCCACTTCATTACCCCCAGCCACTGCCTCTAATCTTACAATGGCAGCACCGTTGGAGCAATTGGCCTCACCATATAGACAGGCCAATCCCATTGGTTGTGCACGCCAACATCCCCCCAACATGTCCACACCCCAGTCAATTAGTATGATAGAGAGGCAAAGGATGTTACATAATGTCAATGAATTCACCAAGTCTATCCCAGTTCTTGATGTTAATGGCAGTAAATACTCAGATTGGCACAGCAATATAATGGCTTTAATAAAAGATTTTGTTGGCACAAGAGCTTATGCCCTTAACAATGAAAAAGGACCTGATGAATTTGAAGATAGAGTCACTCACTTACTTCTGGTAAACTCCATTTCTCAAAATCTGTGGCGTGAAATATTGACAAACTGGAATGCCCACCAAACTTATCTTCATATTAATAACAAATTCACTAGATCTAACCATACCTCTAAAATGACGGCCATCTGCAATTTCATCAATCTGAAACAAACTCAGTTTAAATCCCAAAGTGAGTACCTGGAAGCATTCAACAAATATTTTGAAGCAATTGAACACCAATAAATCATCCTTGATCATAAGGTGTTCAAAGCACTAATGTCCCACCCCTTATTACCGTCATCCCTTAAGGAACTTTACATTGATCTCTGTGTTGCTCTGGACAACCGTGCTGACTCAAAAATGGTCACTTTTGAAGATTTCTGCCAACTCATGCCATCATTAACTCAAAACAGAGTAGATAGGGAATTTGTTTCTATGGCCCTTACTGTGTCTTTGTCAACTGAATCCGTCTTTAATGTGGCAGCTCATCCACAATGTCAAACAGACTCTTACAGGCCACCTAATGCTCAAAGACAATGCCATGAATGAAAATCAACAGCTCATTTTTTTCTCACTCTCCCTACAAACTTAACTCATCCACCTTTTCTGCAAGACTCTACCTCATGAGAGAACATGCTGCATCCTTTGCATCTGATCCAAATGCAAAGAACAAACCTATTTACATCCCTTACAAGAGACCATAACGTAGACCAATTAGAGCAAGAGATGTACAAATTGAAGCAGTTGAAGTCACTATATTTGAAGAAAATGTGGAAGCTTGGTATAAACAGATTGAACAAATTGATCTGAAAAGTGCAGAATTGACACCTGAAGCACTTGCTGGGAATGTGGCAATATTGGATTCTGGTGCCACCCTTCATATCACTGGCAATGTGAGCCTTCTCAGAAATTCCAGACCTTTTAAAAATCATATCCCAGTTAAAGTAGCAACTAACTGTCCTTCCTCATTTATTACTGGTATAGGGGACCTGAAAATAAAAGGAGATGGGAAAGTTGTTACTATTAACAATGTTTTTTACTGTCCTGATGTTAGAACTACTCTTATTTCTCTTTTTGATTTGGTATACAGTGGTTTTTGTTTTGGTTTATGTTCTGAAGACAAGAACTTGGGGATTTATTTTTAAGATGATCTGATTATGACAGGACAGTTGGAAAGTACAAAGAGACAATGGATCTTAGATTTAATTAGGTTTAGTGACTGCAATAGAATTAATTTTTCCTCTTACCACTATTCTTTGAATCCTTCACTCCTATGTACTGTCAAAAAGATTGAAAACATCAACCGACCCCCTGCTGCAAAAGGCTCCCTCATAGACTGGAATAGAAGACTTTGTCATACCAGTGAGAACATAATTGGAAACATCATCAGAACTGTAATTGGCACTGGCTTTCCCCTCTCTATACCACCAGGTACAATTGACTGTGAAGATTGCTTGTTAGCATAAAAGTACCAGAAAACCACAGCTTCACGTGAATCAAGACCTGAATCTATGATGAGCCTTATTGTTGGAGACCTTGTTGGTCCTATGTATCCAACTGCTCATGGGGAAAGATGGGCTGCAATGTTCAGGGAAAGCTCAACTTCTTATGGTGAGGTATTCCTACTCAATACAAAATCTGAGGCCACAGCAGCTTTTGCTACCTTTTATAAAAAGCTTGAAAATGTTACTGGTAATAAATTACAAGAATTAAGAACCAATGGGGGGGAAATTCACAGTAAACAGATCGCTCAGATCCTAGCTTAAATTGGCGCTACTCATGAAATTACATGTCCTCACCACCATGAACAAACTGGATCAGCTGAATGCTTCAAGAGAACAGTTGGGGACATTTCCAGGACAATCTTACTAGCAAGTGAACTACCTGAATGCTTCTGGGGCCTGGCTTACAAATGGAAAGCTCATGTTCACAACCAGCTCCCCAATGTCAAAACTGGTGACAAAACTCCTCTGAAGCTTGTGTACAACTGTGACCTAAACAACTTCAATCTCAGAATATTTCACAGGGGGGAAAAAATGAGGACTTGTAGGCGAGTTGTTTTTCAGGCTTCCTGGAGTAATCTGTGGAGTTATCTCTTGATGCTAAATTTGATGTCTAGATATAGGTGTATAATTTGTTATCAATATCTGATAATTTATGGGAAATCTCTACAACCAAACTTTTTTTCTTGGATGCAGATTTTGGAATGGAAAAATCTTTGAAACTCTAAAAAACAGATATCATCAAATTTCAGACAAGTTCAAATAATATTCTGCACTTTCTTCATGAAAAACACAAATTATTTCTATCAAAAGACCAATAACAGGAAAAAGTGCCATGCTATGATTTATTAGAAAAAAAAGTCAAATATTATAACCTGTGATAATGTATTTTGCACTATTATTATTTTTTCATTAAACAAATGGATTACATATATCAAGGTAGAGATTCTTGTGCACTGAATTTACTATATCTGAGCCATAAAAATGACCATGTCCACATTTTTTCTAAAGTTTATTTGGTGTTAAGTAATATTTGAAGTGTTTTCAAATCGCAAACTAGCAAGCATAATCCAAGAGATATTTTATAATTTTTATCAAGATTAATTTTCCTATTCTAATCAAGACAATTGGCCTTCAGCTAATGTCAAAAGGTTAGAAATTTTTTATGTTTCCTCAGTCAAATGATAGTATCAATTTTTTAATATCATTATTTCTCCTACTTCAGAAGTTTTGTTTTGTTTTGTTTTGTAAGATTAATAATAAAACTGAAAAGTGTTTGCACTTTTAATATAGATATAGATTAGGCGCTGTCACGTTCAGCGAACTGTCGCTGCAACTCATTGCTGCAGGTGACCAGCCCTCTCTGGCCACACCCTGGGTCAGATAGACCATAGTACTTTGATACTATGGTCCGTCTGCCCAAGGGGGCATAGGAGAAGGCTGGTCACATGCAGCGAAGAGTCTCAGCGACAGTTGGCTGCATGTGACAGCGCCTTCTCCCTGGCTATGGTCAGATAGACTATAACATTAAGTTATGGTCTATCTGACCAATCCAAGACAAGGAAAAAAAAAAGGTCACGTACAGAAAATATCGCTGCAATACTTTGCTGCACGTGACAAGTAATGGTTTAGGTGGCCAGGTAAAATGGACCATATCATAAAACAGATATGGTTTATTTGACCCAGCCTTTGGTGGCTAGCTGCTGGTCACATGCAGCAAAGTGTCTCAGCAATACTTTGCTGCACGTGACTAAGTTGCAGGCACCAATCCTGGCTCAAAAATAAGCCATAAGAAATTGAATGTTTGATTAATATAGCGAAAATACGTGAGTTAAAATACTGTGGTCCCATGAAAATAAAAATAATTGTGGGATTTTTTTTCATGGGATCAGAGAATGTGAGTTTAAAAAAAGGTTCAATGCACCATAATTTAAACATTATGGTCCATCAAACCATGAATAAGGGAACTGGGACAGATGATGAATTTGGAATAAGTATATAGGTAATTCTTTTTTCAATGTGAAAAGTGAGTAATTGGGGAGTTTCATAGGACTAAATCAACAAAAATTTTATTTTTTTCAACTACATTTTACTACATATTTGATGGGAAATAACATATATATAAATTCGTGACTGGCAACATGGAGAGAGAGAAAAAAAGTAAGTAGATATTAAACATAATATTTATATAAGGTTATGGATTTTAAGTTTATGGAATTGAGAAAGGTTTTTATGAGGGGTTTAAAAGAATTTTACTAGAGAGAAACACCTTTGCGCAGCCTTTCCTGGAACTTTTTAAGCCCCTTTTCCACCCCCAGTCGGCCCTAGGGGGGCCCCACTGGGGGTGACAGAGGGGCTAAAGGGGGGCTTCAAAGGTTTAAAATAAGTGATTCAAAGGGGTAAGTCAGAGGTAATGAAGGTAAAATTAATAATATACTGTTCTTAAAATATAAAATAATAAATTTTTTTTTTTGGTTTTTAAAAAATTAAATTTTTTATGTCAAATTTTTTGTATAATTTTTTGGTGTTGAAGATAGCAATTTTCAAGATTCCCAATATCAAGGTACATATAAATTCCTTAAAATTTCATTGTGAAATTAAAAGCTGTTTTTGAATTTTAATAAGCTATTTCATAAGGTAAAATTTAATCAAATGTACTAAAATATATTGTGATATTATTCTATACACTGAACACATCTAGCCTTCAATGCATCAACAGATAATTTGTGTCTATGATCGAGTGAATTGTTAATTTTTCAAACCTGTATCGGCAATACTAAGACCCCTTCATGGCTAACCCGTGTTCCTAGTAGTCTAGGAGAGGCTGGTACAAATCTTAAAGCTGCTGAATGGTTTGTACTATGTAAAATTTACTATGTGGCAGCTTTGATACCAGTTTGGGCTATTGAAAATTCTGACGCACGAGAGAAGAAGTTGATTAGTGTCTTTCACTTCTGGTTTCAATAATCAATATTCTGACTTCCTTGGAGATACGTGAAGCTCAAATTTCATCTCTTCAAGGTCAGTTAAAAGATTATATGAAGTGTCTTAAGGAATTTTGGCCAGATATCAATATAAAGCCAAACATCCACTTAGCACAACATTTTCCTGAAGTTCTGAGAAGATTTGGGCCAGCACCATCAACTGCAGCATGGGCCCACAAGCATATAAATGGAATGTTAACTTCCATTCCAACCAATAAGAAAACATGTATGTTTTCCTTAATTAAAGCTACTTAACTTTATTAATTTCATTTTTTTTAAAGATCAAATGGACAAGACCATTATGAAAAGGTTTATTTTAACTGGTCAGCTTCAATCATTAAAGGACAGAACTAATGATTGATTTGAGAATGAAATGAAAAATGTCTTCATTTCAGAGAAAAGAAAAATCCCCTCAAAATCATCTCAACTACTGTGTGAAGACTATGAATTTTGGATAGAGTATCTCAACATGATTGATGGTAAAAAAATATTTTCCAGTATTTTTACAAAAAATCAACCATCTGTTTCATCTCAAATTCTATCACCTCAAATTATTGAAGTAGATAACTTGTTACTGGATGAAAAAAACTACTCATTATATTCAACAAATCAAGGAAATGGAAATGTTGAGGTAAATTCATCAAAAGGAAATGTTGCTGGGGTTATATTGAAAATGTGGCAGTCAACAACATTTTCAGGTCAAAATTTTATTTTAGTTGGCTTATATGACATTGTGGATCCTAAAATTGAAAATCCTTATTTAAAAGCTGGGCTTAATGTTTTTTGGTGTTATGATAAATGGTCAAAAAAAGTAGTTATGAATAGCAAGGAAATTATTCGTCATGTTTCAAAAACTACACATTCTAGTGGTTTTGCAAATGTTTTCTCAAATACTTGTTGTATGATATTATTAAAAATATAGCCAGCAGCTATTCTTATTTTTAATGTGGTTTTAGAATTGTATATTTTTTGTGGACAATAAATATATATACAAATATTTACTGCCAGTGATTGAGCTAACTAATAAAAGTAAAAAGTATGGACTCCAAATTTCACTCCCTGATTCATGAGAGGCAGTTTTGAATATGGATCACTTGAAGTTCTAACCAGGTTACAGCAAGGTTAGTCAGAAATACAAAAAAATGACTTGCCTACAAGTCCTCATTTTTCCCCCCTGTGTAAGTTACCAACACTACCATAAGACTGCAATTCACTGACAACCTTATTCAGATCCACCATAGTGAACCTGACATGCCATCTATCCACCATCTCCCTGCAAAACAGCTTCCAATCCCTCTTCTTGTAGCCAGACATGGCCAAAATCTCCTTCTCCACTGACCTATCACCAATGAAGAAAATGATCAGCTTCACCATGTCCAGGTAAGAAGCACCATCCACACCAGCAGCAGTTTCATATTTCTCTAGAAACCACTTCACATCATCTCCATTAAATTTGGTACCATCCTATGTTTTAATCCTCACACACTCCCTAACCATCACAGCAGGAGGACCTTCCCCCCCACTGAAAGTCACCACAGGAATAGATGAACCAGAAGCCATTCTTCCAGAACAAAATCACCAGAAAATACCAAAAAAAGACAACAGAGATTCCAAGGAACTAGCAGGTCCCTTCCCCACATTGTGCACCAGAAATGTAGACAATCCTATAGTACTAGCGAGTCTTCATCAAGTCCTTCATTGACAGCTCTTTCAACACATCCATCCTGAAATTTCTAGCCAAGGGAGACCAAAAAACATCCTTGGAAGCATTTTCATCTGCCAGCTCCTCCGCTTCCACCAAATATTCTACCACAGGATCAAACTGTAGCAGAAACTTCCTGTAACTGAGCAAGTTACCAACACCACCATAAGACTGCCATTCACTGACAACCTTGTTCAGATTCACCATAGTGATCTTGACACCCCATCTATCCACAATCTCCCTACACAATAACTTCCAGTCCCTCTTCTTGTAGCCAGACATGGCCACAACCTCCTTCTCCACTGCCCTATCACCAATGAAGAAAATAATCTGCTTTACCATGTCCAGGTAAGAAGCACCATCCACACCAGCAGCAGTTTCATACCTCTCCAGAAAAAACTTCACATCTTCACCATTAAACTTGTTACAATCCCAAGTTTTAATCCTAACACACTCCCTAACCATCACAGCAGGAGGACCTTCCCCCCCACTGACAGTCACAACAGGAATAGAAGAACAAGAAGCCATTCTTCCAGAACAAAATCACCAGAAAATACCAAAAAAAGACAACAGAGATTCCAAGGAACTAGCAGGTCCCTTCCCCACATTGTGCACCAGAAATGTAGACAATCCTATAGTACTAGCTATAGGCCTTGACCAAGGGAGTTAGAGAAAAACCAGAGAGAAAATCCCCTGTCCCTTAAGAAAAATATAAGTGAGATTTACCTGCTACAGTAAATTGGTTCCTGTTGTTTAAAGCCCTTTTCCAATACACTTGACTTCCTGATCAGCCAAGAAAGTAGTCTCCAGACAGACTACCAAACCAAAGAACTGAAATGTAGACCAATGTCCACACCAGAGAAAGCAATGATACTTGATGTAGGTTGAAAATCCACACCAGAGACAGCAATAATACTGGATATAGCTTGAAAGACTACACCAGAGAAAACAGTTGCCAAATTTGAGTTAAATGAAGAACTAACCTTGCAACAAACACAGCCAATTGTGGCCAAAAAACAGTGAAAAATGAGTGAGGAACAAGGATATCACCTCCAGATGGTTGTATGATAATTAAGGTTGCCCCAAACTGTCTTATTCACTATATACACACAGACCACTATCTAAGAGCCCATGCACACCCATGAATCTGGCGGTTCTGAGCGCCAAATTTCATAAAACCCCTCTAGAAACGTTTCAAAGCCTTCTAGCACTGAGGCGGGCGGTCTGCTTAACGTCAGGAGGCCCTCCTGAAGTGAGAAAACAACCAAAAACCACCAAAAACACCCAAAATACTTAGAAAAATAAGCTACGACTTCTAAAACCTTTAAAACACATAATTGAGCTACAAAAACGTTGAGACATGAAACGTAGAGAAAAATTAGCCTGTTCTAATGGTACTAAGCACTTAACCCTAAGACTTAAGGTTAGCCCGTAAAACGCGAAAAGCAAAATTAAACAGCTATCTTTTGAAATGAAAAATGAGAAATAATCCCCCAAATACTTAGAATATAAAAAATGTCAAAACAACATAAAATATAGAGATAAACCGGGGCTATCCAATGGTAATATCCACGTCCCCGCAGTCCCAATATTGGTTGAATAATTCCAGAAAAACACCCCATTATTAAACAATGCCATTTAAGACATATCAAAACAAAGCCAAAATGACCAACAAAGGGCTCCACCAATGCTGGAAGACCACATTTTATATTTTTAAAATTTTCTTCTTTAATATTCAGTTTTAAGTATTGGAGGAATAACAGATTCCACAGGATTCAAAATTCTTGATAAGTATTCAGTTTAAAGTCATGAAGGACTAACAGATCCAAAAAACCTAAATCCAATGTCTTGATTTTTTTTTAAATTTACCATGTTTAAAGTCTTGGAGGACTAACAGAATATCTTTAGATAGAATCCAACAGATAGTGCACTCTATTAGACCCTGTTCCCTAAAAAATAAATTAAATATATAAAGAAATAAACTAAGATTATATAGAAAATTTAAATTTAAATTTTATTATTATTATTATTCTTCTTTTTTTTTTTCTTTTAAAGATTCCCCTCAGTTATTTAATGAGCCATACCCCTGACATCATACCCATATCCAAGTGCACCTTGATTGTGGGATACACATGAAAGAAAATGAAAATACACATTAATTGATTTTGAAAAATTTGAAAAATGTAATAAAAAATAGAAATGATTACTGGGTTGGCTCCCTGCAATTTGTAAAGATTATTAGAGACCTTCAGTGATCATTATATATGAAAAAATTATTTTTAAAATATTTAAAATTAAAATAAATTAAAATTCTAACATAAAAAATTTTAAAAATAAAATTTCATAAATCAAAAATAAAACATAAAAAAAAAACTTTGATTCTGGCTTCAAATGAGCCTAATTTTTTTAACTTTGTGTTGATCCAGCCAATAGTCTTAGAGGACTACCTACATAACAAAAGCAAAGCCAGGATTCAACTATAAACAGGGAAACTATAGTAACAAACATTGTGGGGTTATTGTGTATAGAGTAGCCAGGAAATCAATTACCCCCAAACTTGCCAATATTAAACTTAGAAGTTTCCCTTGTGAACACTTCCACCAAAAATTAATACAATCCAACACAATATGTTAAATATTGTTAATTATCAAAAAGACCCTTGTTATCAAAATTAAAAGACAAAAAAACATCTAGAAGACTAAGATTCTCCCCTTCTATCTGATTCTCCTCCTCCAGACCTTTCCAACAATACCCTACATGCATAGGATCTACAATAAACTATTGATCTAACAAGCATGATAAATTCTAACCAAATTTTGCCACAATAGCCAAACTTTTCTGCAGTGACCAAACTTTGCACTGATGATAAGACTTTTCTACAGTGACCAAAATTTACCACAGTGCCCAGACTTTTCTGCAGTGACCAAACTTTGCACTGGTGATCAGACTTTCCCATTGTGAGCGAATTTTGCCACAATGAGCTCTTTTTGCCATAATGAGCTAATTTGGCCAGAGTGAGTTAATCTTTTCACCATAACCAAACTTTTCCACAATGACAGAATTTTTCCAGTACACTTTGCTTTTGCACCAGAAAATCACTGGAGTGCACCAGAGTGCACCAGAGCGCACTGGAAAAAAATGGCTACTCCATGAGCACACTGCATCCACCAAAAATACCAAGAGAGCCCTAAATAATCAAGTAAATCCAATACCCAATCCATGAAACCATCAAATAACAATAGGAATACCAACATATATCCATTCCAAAACACCATAAATCCTCCAAAAAAAATCACCATAAATACTCCAAAAAATCACCATAAATACTCCAAAACATCACCATAAATCCACCCAAAAAAAATCCAGTTAACTCCCTTCAACCAAATTAACACCTGCTCTTCCAATCAAATTTTCACCTAAGTAGCCTACCCAGATTTGGAATGCCACAAGGTTGATCCAAATTTTGATATAGCCTCCATAAATCCTGTCCCAAATTCAAGACCTTTTTCAGCCAGGCTACTAAACTTACCAAGAAAATAATTAATTATTCACAAGAGTAGAGATATGCCTTTACCTCTCATTTAATGAATTAAACTTACTTTATAAATAACTTATACAATTTTGACTAACTAATAGGTAAAAATAAGTAAAGATATAATTCTATTTTTCCTCATATTTCTTTGTTCTGTGACAGTGTCCTCATGGAAGCTGAAAAGAAAAAGAAAAATACTAAATATTAAATCAAATATTTTAATTTTAATTTTTACTTTGACATTTACAGAGAATCAAAATAAATCAAATCAAATGGACATATACAGATAAATAGAGCATATGGGTGCATTCTTTATAGAACAACTTTAATATTTGAAATATTTAACTGTGGAATTGTTCTTTCTCTGATACTCATGTATATAGAATTTTGAATCCGTAGTTTCTCTCCTTTTTTCCTATATAAGGCCCCTCAATCTGGCTTTTTTAATTCATTCCATTCTTACTTATTTTACAAAAAATATTATAATTATGACCCATTCAATTACTACTATTACCACCTTAGTATTTACAACTGCATATTTCTAAGTCTTTAAAGTAATAATAAAAATAATTTTTTTACCTTTTTATTGAGTATTAAATTTTAAAGATAGAAAATATGTACCTCTTTTGAAATCTTGAGTTTTCCCACCTTTAATCATCATTGGATTTCCATAAAATCTTCTAGACCAAAAAGTACCCCTTGAAATATGAGGGGCTTTCCAAATAGTTGTCAAACCATCATTATCTTGATGTTGACAACCAAAGGAACACTGACTCTAACATCTATAGCACTATTTTGGACAAACAACAAACAAAAAATGTCAAAGGAACATTACTAACGTTTTTGGCCATGACTGGGATTTGAACCTCGCCCCAAACTTAAGGTTTATATAAGTGTAATTATCCTATGTATTTGTAGTGACTTTAGCAGTTATTGTTTGTAGGTCTCACTCTGCATATTTAATTCTATACTTATATCTTTTTACTCAGAACTCTTTAGTCAGCATTGAATTTCTCAAAATAAAGGGGGAGGTGTCAGGTATATAATATTTTTTTCTTGGTTGACCAAGATAAAGCAAAATTTTTATTAGTCCTAGAAGTAAAATAATTAATCTATTAAATTATTTTACTTGACAAATTTTCATGATAATGAAGATATTATTCTATTATTTCAGTTGACAATAAGTCCTGGTAATTAATATAAGAGCAATATATAAATTAATTATTTAATTAAAAAAATATATTTATAAATTATTTCAGTTGGCATATAGTTCTGGTAGTTAAGAAATATACAATTTATTAATTATACTTTGGTTAAGAAGTTTTATTAATTTTTTCAGTTAATTTTTTTCTGATAGTTAATATATTATTTTATTATTTCAGTTAATTTTTTCCTGGTAATAAATAATATCAATATCCACCACGCAATATGGGGGGCTAACCTGTTAGCAAGTCCGCAACCTTGGACTCAAATTCACCACAGATTCAACACACATTGAGCTATTGAAAAAGGAACCATACAATCAGGGATGAACACCTTTCAGCAGGACAGTTTTAGGTGTGTGTTCAAGTAGAGTTCAGTCTGAGTTCAGTATGAGTTCAGTATAATTTCCATCTGAGTTCTGTCTGAGTTCAGGTTGGACACTTGCTAGAAAGTCCACCCCCTATATTGCGTAGTGATCTTAGTAAATAAATTGATTGAAAATTTTATTAATTAATTATTTCAGTTGATTTAATTCCTTATAAATTGATATATTTTCATTGTTTCAGTTGATAAGTAGTCCTGGTAATTGATAATAAATAAATTATTTCAGTTGATTTTAGTCCTGATAATTGATACACTTTCATTATTTCAGTTGATTAGTAATCTAGTTAATTAATAATAAATTAATTATTTGAGTTAATTTTTTGTTCTGATAATTGATATATTTTCATTGTTTCAGTTGATTAGTAGTCCTGGTAATTGATATTAAACTTTACAATTTTTTATTTTATCTCTTATTTTTTCTAAACAAAAAAGAATAATAACTGACAAAATATTAATATTTTTTTTCTTCCCTCAGCTCAAGTGATACAAAAAATGACTGAATTAAATATTTCTAATGCCCATGATGAGGAATTAGATCTTAATGATTATTATGCAAGTTTTGTAAGCTCTCCTTTGACTACAAAATTTTCTCAAATTAATCAATTAGTAAACCAAACAGGTTGTGAAAATGCAAGAGGTGGAAATCAAGAAGAAACACCCTCCCCTGGACTCCAAGTACCAGTGGCCCCCCCCAAGAAAAGCTTACAAAAGGCTTCAAAAAATATTCCAGTTCAGCAACAGGTAAACAACCTGTCAACTCACATCCAGGAGTTGAAGTCAGAGAACCTCAAAATAAGGGCAAAGGTAGAGTCATTAGAAGAAAAAATAAGAAGCATGGAAACTTTTCATCAAGAGAATAAGAGACATCCACAGGGAGCAAAACCTCTTCCACAGTTGGCTCTTCAACAACAGGAAAAAGTGGAAGTGTCAAAATGGAAATGGAAATGGCTGAACACCCAATGGGACTCTCTCCAGGCTCAGAAAATGCAGCAGGATCCTCAAGAAGGACCCTCCAGGCCCCAACATTTCAACCCCTCCCCTCCTCACCCTTACTAAGGAGGCTAAAGAAAAAAAATCATCTTCAAATTATGCCAAAACCATTGTAATGCCTTCCATTGAATCTCAAGTTCCTTTCCTTGTTACTGATTCAGTTCCTTCAGGTAACTTTGGGATCGTAGACAACACCTTGAGACCAGGAGAAGTTGGTTCTAGCAGAAAAAATAATAAATGTTCTAGTCTTGTGAATACTCCTTTAGTGTTAATTGCTACTTCAACGATAAATCCAGAGATGACTATTATAGATAAATAAATTGATTCTGAAGTGTATGAGACACTTGGAAATTACTCTATACCTCTCCTGAAAAATTCTCCTGATGTAGCCACTATTAATGATCAATATTTGAGAGAAATTATCACAAAACAAAATGAGATAATGAATAATTAAATTTGACCCAAAAATTTAATAGATTGTTAACTGAAAAAGGTTACAAAGCATTGAAAGGTGAGTTGAATAGGGTATATGATGAATTTTTTAGGTACAGAGGAAACTATGAGAAGAATTTTGCTTTGTGGGAAAATATTAGGAATTAACTATCCAAAGTTCAATAGACTATGTCTATCAATTGCCAAGAATTAGAAGGTCAGAAATTAAATTTGAAAAAATTAAACAACCATTGTTCACCAGAAAAAAAATGGGGGCATCTTATAGCAGGTGCCAATCCCTATCTTAGATTTGATTAAGTTTCAGCTCAGCTTTAATTCTTCTGAGAAGACTTTGAATTGAACACTGAGCATGCCAGCTCACATGGTATCAAATATGAGTCATGCTTGAATCACAAATGAATTGAGGAGTTGGAACCTGCTTGCAGGTGCTGGCTGTTTTTTGTGGTGATTCATCTCTGCAAAATAAGAATCAATTATCATTTTCAACCATCAATGAAACATTAACCAGTATTCCAAGGGTGAAAACTAGGTTAAAAAAAATTGAGAAAAAATTGAATTCTTTTTTATTTGACAAAAAATACTCTGTCACTTCTGAAAAGGTAATTGTTGCACAGGCTACTCCACATGTACCTGAGCAAAGCTCCTCTAGAGAAGAATTAGTAAAAGAGAAACCTGTAGATAGTTCTGATTTTCCATCAAAAATTGATGATACACCCTGTTCATCTGAAAATGTGTTAAATAATGAGATTACAGCTCAATTATAGAAATTTAAACTTCTTCTTACACAGAAACAAGTAAACCAGAAGGAAACTACCTCAAATAAGAAAAATTGGCCAAAAATTGACCAATATCCCACATTTGATGGTGATTCTTCCTCTGATTGGCGGTAATTCATCTGTAGGATTGATAATCTGAAGAATTCTTATAAGCTACCAGATGAAGAAATTGTGTCTAAATTAATTTCATTGTTTTCAAATTTTTCCCTCATGTGGTATGAATCTGTCCTCTTGTATAATAATGATTACTTTTTCGGAGGATTTGAAAAAATTAATTAAAGCACATTTTGGTGCTCAAAATTTAGGTTAGCCCAGAAAAGGCAGTATGAAGAGTCTAGATATAGCTCATCCTCTAAAAAAAACCTATTGAGCTCCTGATGAGACTAGTAAAAATATTGAGAGCAATCACCACGGGAAATCTAGGGGTGAATTGCTAGCAATCCCCTCTCTTGAAATTTAGAGTGTCCCTTAAATATGCCAGGTTTATGAATACTTTATAAACATAAGTAAATTAGAGTTAGATTTACATTTATTCTAAGATTGATTATAGACAGAATATCAACTGATTCCAAATTATGCACAAGTTGATCCTCCAGAACTTGATTTTGGTTCTCTGATGAGCACAAATTGAGCACAAATTGATCTAACCTAAGCTTATGCATATATAATAATTCAGGATACTTGCTCTATTAAATTTGATAATAAAATAAAATATTGATGAATTTATATAAAAAAAATTGTTATTTAAGATATTAAATTATAAATTTAGGCATCATAGGAGGGCACTTAATAGAACTTAATTATACTATGTGACACCTTAATACTGTATCACGCAGTTTGAAACATTTAAAACAAAATGAGTCATGATGGGCAATGAAACTGCTTGGACAGACACTTTCAAAATAAATACTGACCATAATGCACAAGTATGAAACCTTGGCATCTATACAAGAAAATATTTTCCTTCTGATAAATGGATTTTTCTCAGTTACTCCCTGCTAAAAAGTGTCCTTCTGAGGTTTGTCTGACCTTCAGGGGTGTAATTTGGCCACATCACACTACTTCTATTTCCATGATTGACCAAAACATCATCCTCATTCCCATCTAAAGAGTTGATCTCATCTGACTGTGGCTGATCAAAGGGGTCCACCACAAGTTTAGCCAAAATTTTGGTGAACACTTTTTTGATGGATAGTGACTAACTGGTACTTTCCGAAATTGTCCACCTCAAGTTAGGATAAACTTCAGGAGGATAAATTTATTATGAATACCAAATTAACTGAAGAATACTTTTGCCCTAGCTACTCTGCATCATAAAAGTGTCCCACTGATGTTTAGCCATAATTCAGGTAGACACTTTTGGAAAGGCACAGTCTGATGGGTTTAATATCTATATATGGCAATAAGTATCAGTTTTTTATCAACATGGAACTAGAATTAATTTAATATGGCCAAAGTGTCCACCTGAAGTTTGGCCAAAATACAGGTGGAAACTTTTATGAGGATTACTTGATGAAATGAAGAAGACTTGCAATTACTTTCCATCATGAAATTTTCAAACTTAAGTTTATCAAAAATTGTGGTGACACTTTTGACAGATCCAATCATATGGGATCAACTCTCTATATGGCAATGAGAATCAATTTTTAGTCAATAATGGCATTAGAAGTAATTTTATATGGAAAAACTTTCCACCTGATTTTTGGCCAAAAATAAGTTTGAAATGTTTATGAGGAATACTAGATTAACTAAAGAAGACTTGCACCCTACTACTGTCCATCATAAAAGTGTCCACCAGAAGAATTCTCAAACTTGTGGTTGACACCTTTGGCCTGGTCCAGCCATATGGGATCAATTCTGCATATGGAAATGAGGATTTAATTTGGTCAATCATGGTACTAGAAGTAATTTGATATAGATAAAGTGTTCAGCTAAATATTGGAAAAAAATCAGTTGAAAACTTCATTTAGTTTTTCAAAAAATCAAATTAAGTAAAATTTTATTCCTGATGATGCCCATTTTATCCAACACCTCTTCTGAGCCTTGAAAGTAGGCATTTAGCTTGAATTTTGAATTTCATATAAAATCCCTATTATTCAACCTATTTCTTTTTATCCCTTTTTTTTTTTTTTAGATATCAATTAATTTTATGTAAAAAAAATCATTTTCATAATTTTTTACCTGTATTTAATAAAATTATTAAAGGTTTAACATCACCCTGTAAGCATTTGGCACATGTTTTTTTGCTATACTAATAAAAATAATAATATACTGGTAACAAAAAATTGATCAAATGATAAAATATTAATAATAAGAAAGATCAAATACCAGTGGATATGATTTAAAAAAATACCAGTTTCACTGAAGAAGAGCTGCACCCTAGATACTCACCATCAAAAAAGTGTCCAGCACAAGTTTGGCCGAACTTGTGCTGGACACTTTTGGTCAGTTGCACTCATATGAGATCAATTCTTGCTATGGCAATGAAAAAAACTTTTTGGATAAAAAACTTCACTAGAAGTAGTTTTACATAGCCAAATTTTCTACCTAGATTTCATCCAAACCACAGGTGCACAATTTTTTATTTTTGAAAAAAATTCAATTTAGTACAATTTATCCCTGATGGCTCTCATTCGCTTCAACACCTCTACTGGCCTTTGATAGTGGGAATATTACTTGTATTTCCTTTGTCATATTTGATCCCTTTAACTTAATTTTTTATTCCTAATATTGCTTTTGGATACCAATTAATAATTTTTAAAATAAACTATTTTCATATTTTTATACATTTATTTAATAATATTATAAATGGCATAAAATCACCTGGTATGCATTTGGCACATGGGTTTTTTCTATACTTATAAAATTAATAATATAATGGCGACCAAAAATTAATCAAATGATATTAATGAGTGAGGAACAAATATAAAATACCAGTAGACATGTTTGTAAGAAATACTAGATGAACTGAAGAGAAATTCTACCCTAGCTACTCTCCATCATAAACGTGTCCAGCACAAGTTCAGCCAAACTTGTGCTTGACACTTATGGTCAGGTGAAGACAGATGGGAGCAATTCTCTCTATGGAAATGAAGATAAATTTTTGATATAAAATTACACTAGAAGTAGTTTGATATTGCAAAATTTTCATGATGAAGTTTGGGTAAAGCTCAAGTGGATTTTTTTTTATTTTTACAAAAAAGAAAATTTAGTGCAAGTTTAGCCCTGATTGTGCTAATTTAATTCAACATCTCTTTTTTCTGTTTATGGCAGGAATTTAACTTGGATTTTAATTTTCATCTTTGATTTCTTTTATTTTACTTTATTCCTCTCATATTGCTTTTGGATAGAAGTTTATTTTTTGTAAAATAAATCATTTTCATATTTTTTTACCTTTATTTAATAATATTATAAAAGGTGTAACATCACCCAGTATTCATTTGGAACACAATTTTTTGCTATACTGATAATATTAATAATATAATGGTGACAAAAAATTAATCAATTGATAAATATGAGTGAGGCACAAAGATTTAATAACAGTGGAAATTTTTATAAGAAATTTCAGATGATCAAAAATGACTTGCACCCTGGCTACTCTTCATGATAAAAGTGTCCAGCACAAGTTTGGCCAAACTTGCGCTGGACACTTTTAGTTGCATGCCGTCAGACGCAATCAATTCTTTTTATGGAAATGAGACTGAATTATCACTCCATCATTGCACTGAAAGTAGTTTTATATAGACAAATTGTCCCCTGGAAGTTTGTCCAAACCTAAGGTAGACAATTTTTTCCTTTGGTAAAAAGTAAATTTGATCCATGTTAATCTATGATGGTGCCCATTTTTTCTGAAGCCTCTACTGGCTCATGATAGCAGAAATTATACTTAATATCTTTATTTCATGTTTGTTCTCTTTAATTTTAATCTTACCCTTTTATTTATCCTTTAGCTTTTAAATATCAATTTTATTTTGGTAAAACTGATAACTTTCACATTTTTTTACATTTATTATATTATATTATTAAAGTTGTAAAATCATCCAGTGTACATTCATTACACATGTTTTTACTATACTAAAAACATTAATAATATAATGGTGACTAAATAATAATCAAATAATAAATATGGATGACACAGAAAGATCAAATACCCATAGACATTTTTAAAATGAATATAAGATTAAATGAAGAAGACTTGCACCCTAGCTACTCTCCATCATAAAAGTGTCCAGCACAATTTCAGCTGAGCTTGTGCTGGACACTTTTGGTTGCATGCAGTCAGATGCGATAAATTTACTCAATGGAAGTTAAAATGAATTTTTGCTCAATAATTGCACAAGAAGTAGCTTTATACTGCTATACTATCCTCCTGATTTTTTGGAAAACCTCAGGTAGACACTTTTATTAATTTTGAAAAAAAGAAAACATATTCCAAATCTAGAACTGGTGGTGCAAATTTGGTCTGAAAACTCAAATTATCTTTGATGGCAGAAATTTTATTTAAATGTTTAATTTCATATTTAATCACTTTTATTTTACTTTTTTATTCCTGTTTTTGCTTTCAAATATCAATTTATTTATTGTAAAACTAATAATTTTCATATTTTTTTTACTTTTATTTAATAAGATTATGAAAGATGTAGCATCTCCCAGTATTCATTTGGCTTATAAATTTTTTCAATACTAATAACATTAATATTATAATGGTGAAAAACAATGAATCAAATGATAAATATGAATGACACAGAAAGATCATATACAAGTGGATTTGTTTATAAGGAATACCTGATGAACTGAAGAAGACCTGCACCCTAGATACTCACCATCATAAAATTTTCCAGCATAAGTTTGGCCAAACTTGTGCTGGACACTTTTGGTTGCATGCAGTCAGATGTGATAAATTTACTCTATGGAAATGAAAATGACATTTTGCTCAATCATTGCACAATAAGTAGTTTGATATTGCCAAAATGTCCTCCTGATGATTTTTCAAAACTCATCAGGACACTTTCTTTGGTTTAACAAAAAAAAATATAGTGCAAGTTTAGCCCTGGTGGTGCACATTTGATCTAACACCTCTACTTGTTATTGATAGTGGTAATTTTCCTTAGATTTTTTTTTCTTCTTTTATCCCTTTTATTTTACTTTTTTATTGCTCATATTGCTTTGGATATCAATTTTTAATTTTTAAAATATATAATTTTAATACTCTTATACCTTTATTTAATAATATATGATTAAAGGTGGAACACCACCTGGTATGCATTTTTCAGACAAGTTATTACTATAGTAATAACGTTAACAATAAAATGATGACAAAAAATTAATCAAATGGTAAATTTAAATGACACAGAAAGATCAAATTCCAGTGGAAATGTTTATAAGAAATCCCTTCTGAGTTTAAGAAGATTTGCTGTATGCCTACTCTCAATTATAAAAGTGTCCAGCACAAGTTTGGCCGAACTTGTGCTGGACACTTTTGGTTGCATGAAGTCATATGAGATAAATTCTCTCTATGGCAATAAAAATGATATTTCACTCAATTATTGAAGTAAAGAATGTTTAATATTGTAAAATTGTCCCCTGGAAGTCTGTCCAAACCTCAGGTCAAAATTTTTTAGCTATACATAAAAGTAAGTTTAGACCAAGTCTTGACCTAGGGGTCCCCAACTGTCCCAACACCACTTCTGGCTCTTGATAGTAAAAATTTTACTTGTATTTTTTATTTCGTATTTGATCACATTTATTTTCATTTTACTTTTCTATTACTCTTTTTAATTTTAAATATTAATTTATTTTTTTAAAAACTAAACATATTCATATTTTTTTAACTTTATATAATAATATTATTAAAGTTGTAAAATCGCCAATTTTGCATTTGGCATGCAGGTTTTTGCTATACTAGAAACATAAATAATATATATGGTGACAAAAAATTAATTATAAGATAAATATGAATGATAAAAAAAAGTTAAAAACCCAATAGAAACGTGAAAAACAAAAAACTGATGTACTGAGAAACACTTCCACCCTAGCTACTCTCCATCATAAAAGTGTCCAGCACAAGTTCGGCCAAACTTGTGCTGGACACTTTTGTTCAGGTGCAGTCAGATGGGATCAATTCTCTCTGTGGAAATTAAATTAAAAAAAATGCTAGATAATTACATTAGAAGTAGTTTGGTATGGCTGAATTATCCACCTTGAGTTTTTCCAAACCTCAGGTGAAAAATTTTTTATCTTTAAAAAAAATTAAATTTTATCAAATTTAGCCCTGATGGCACCCATTTGTTTCAACACCTTTACTGGCTCTTGAAGGCAGGAATTTTTCTTGAATTTTTCTTTTTCATATTTGATCACTTTTACTTTACTTTTTTATCACTCATGTTACATTTGGATATTAATTTATAATTTTGGAAAAGAAATCATTTTCATATTTTTTTAACATTTTTTAATAATATTATAAAAGGTGTAATATAACATGGCATGCATTTGGTACACAAGTTTTTTCTATACTAATAAAATTAATGATATTCTAATGACAAAAAATTAATCAGATAATAAAATATGAATAACACAGAAAGATCAAATACCATTTGACATGTTTTAAAAAAATAACAGTCGCACTGAAGAAGACCTGCACCCTAGCTACTCTCCATCATAAAAGTGTCCAGCACAAGTTCGGCCGAACTTGTGCTGGACACTTTTGGTCAGGTGCAGTCAGATGTGATCAATTCTCTCTATGGCAATGAAAAAAATTATTTGATATGAAACTTCACTAGATGTAGTTTGATATAGCTGAATTATCCACCTAGAGTTCATCCAAACCACAGGTACACAATTTTTTATCTTTAAAAAACAATCAATTTAGTACAATTTATCCCTGATGGCTCTCATTTGTTTCAACATCTCTACTGGCCTTTGATATTAGCAATAATACTTGGAGTTCGTTTTTCATATTTGATCGCTTTAACTTAATTTTTTACTCCTCATATTGCTTTTGGATATCAATTAATAATTTTTAAAATAAATTATTTTAATATTTTTATACATTTTTTTAATAATATTATAAAAGGTGTAACATCACTCAGTATGCATTTGGCACACAATTTTTTGCTATACTTATATAATTAATAATATAATTAAGACAAAAAATTAATCAAACAATAAGTATGAGTGAGGCACAAAGATAAAATACCAGTAGACATGTTTGTAAGAAATACCAGATGAACTGAAGAAAAATTCTACCCCAGCTGCTCTCCATCATAGAAGTGTCCAGCACAAGTTTGGCCAAACTTGTGCTGGACACTTTTGGTCATGTGCAGTCAGATGGGATCAATTCTCTGTATGGCAACAAAAACATTTTTTTATCAAATTTCACTAGAAGTAGTTTGGTTTAGCTGAATCATCCACCTGCTGTTCTGCCCAATATCAGGTGTATAATTTTTTATCTTTAAAGAAAAGGTCACTTATTACAATTAAGCCCTGATGGCTCCCATTTGCTTTAACACCTCTACTGCCTCTTGATAGCAGGAATTTTACCAGTATTTTTTTCATATTTGAACTCTTTGACTTTTATTTTACTCTTTTATTCCTCTTTTTACTTTTAAATTTCAATTTAATTTTTGTAAAACTAATCCTTTCCATATTTATTTACGTCTATTTTAAAAAATTATTGAAGGTATAACTTCACATGGTATGCATTTGGCACACAAGTTTTCGCTATACTAATAACATTAATAATATAATGGTGATAAAATATTAATCGGATGATAAATATGAAAGATACAGACTGATCAAATACCAGTAGACATGTTTATGAGAAATACAAGATGAAGGAACTGAAGAAAATTTCCACCCAAGCTACTCTCCATCATAAAAGTGTCCAGCACAAGTTTGGCTGAACTTGTTCTAGACACTTTTAGTCACGTGCAGTCAGATGGGATCAATTCTCTATATGGCAACAAAAAACATTTTTTTATTAAACTTCACTACAAGTAGTTTTGTTTAGCTGAATCATCCACCTGTTGTTCTTCCCAACCTCAGGTGTATAATTTTTTATCTTTAAAAAAAAGGTCACTTATTAAAATTTAGCCCTGATGGCTCCCATTTTTTTCAATACTTCTACTGGCTCTTGAGAGCAAGAATTTTACTAGTATTTTGTTTTTCATAATTGATCTCTTTGAGATTAATTTTACTTTTTATCCCTCATATCGCTTTTGTATATCAATTTATTTTTTGTAAAACAAATCATTTTCATATTTTTTTACCTTTATTTAATAATATTATAAAATGTGTAACATCACCTGGTATGCGTTGGGCACACGAGTTTTTGCTATACTTATAATATTAATAATATAATGGTGACAATAAATTAATCAAATGATATATATGAGTGAGGCACAAAGATCAGGTACCAATGGACATGTTTATAAGAAATACCAGATTAACTGAAGAAAAATTGTACCCTAGCTACTCTCCGTCATAAATGTGTCCAGCACAAGTTCGGCCGAACTTGTGCTGGACACTTTTTGTCACATGCAGTCTGGTGTGATCAATTCTCTCTCAATCATTGAACTAGAAGTTGTTTGATATGGCTAAATGGTTCTGCTGAAGTTTTTTTAAACCTCAGGTTGGCACTTTTTTGTTATTCAAAAAAGCAATTATAGTCCAAGTTTAGCCTCACTGGTGGACATTTGCCCCAACATGTCTACTTGCTCTTGATGGCAGTAACTTTATTTTAATTTTTTATTTCATATTTGATTCCTTTAATTTTACCTTTTTATCCCTCATATTGCTTTTGTATATCAATTTATTTTTTGTAAAACAAATCATTTTCATATTTTTTTACCTTTATTTAATAATATTATAAAAGGTGTAACATCACCCGGTATGCGTTGGGCACACAAGTTTTTGCTATACTTATAATATTAAAACATAATGGTGGCAAAAAATCAATCTAATGATAAATATGAGTGAGGCACAAAGATCAAATACCAGTGGACATGTTTATAAGAAATACCAGATGAACTGAAGAAAAATTCTACCCTAGCTACTCTCCATCATAAAAGTGCCCAGCACAAGTTCGGCCGAACTTGTGCTGGACACTTTTGGTCACATGCAGTCTGATGTGATCAATCCTCTCTATTGCAATGAAAATGAATTTTTTTTCAATAATTGCACTAGAAGTTGTTTGATATGGAAAAATTGTCATCCTGAAGTTTTGGTAAAGCTCCAGTGGATTTTTTTTTATTTTTACAAAAAAAAATTATAGTCCAAGTTTAGTGCCACTGGTGGGCGTTCACCCCATCATGTCTACTTGCTCTTGATGGGAGGAATTTCACTTTAATTTTTTATTTCATATTTGATCCCTTTAATTTTACCTTTTTATCCCTCATATTGCTTTTGGATATCAATTTATTTTTTCTAAAACAAATCATTTTCATATTTTTTTACCTTAATTTAATAATATTATAAAAGGTGTAACATCACCCGGTATGCATTTGGCACACGAGTTTTTGCTATACTTATAATATTAATAACATAATGGTGACAAAAATCAATCAAATGATAAATATGAGTGAGGCACAAAGTTCAAATACCAATTAATCAATAGTTCTTTTTAATATTATAAATTTTTTGATTAAATAAAATGGTAATAATGAATTATATTTTTCATCCACAATTCCACTCTAATGATTCCCACTGCACAAAAAGGGTTCACTTGGTCCTTTCTTTACTGCTTGTGCATATATTTTATTGCCCACAGTACTACAATTTTTTGTAGTGATTATCCCACATCTGATTCAGGAATATTTTTAAACAATATAAGTTTTTTTTACAAAAGACCTTATCATATCCAATATCCCACAAAAAATACAACCTGTTTTTGTATTAAAGCCCGTTAATTATTAAGAAATTGTTAAAATAATTAGATTAAACCCTGGCACAGCTAGATCCATACCAACCGACCTAAAGTCTTTTCAATATTGAAAACAATTAAATAAAATTATGATATCATACTGAATTATGGGCACCAACCATAATTCAGCACTTCTCATTTGCTCTGCTACCAAATGAGTGCATGTAGCATTTTTCTAACGTCGGACTGTTTTTCTTCCTTCCCTCACACCTTTAGTCCAGAATGAAAATTTAGTATGAGTTTTGGTCAAAATGGTTTGCCAGTGTTATCTGTATGCAATATGAATTCATATTGCATATTTCTATTTATGCATAAAATATACTCGTTAAGCAACATTTTTTTTGCATTTTTCAATCATTATGCATATTTATGCATATTCATATGCATATTCATTATACAGATTTATATGCATATTAATATATTTTATTCATATACATATATGCACCTTTTTTTCATATTCAATATGCATATTTTTATGCATATTTATTATGCATATTTATTATGCATATTTATTCTTCATAGTCAATATGCATACACTTTGGATAGGCATTTCACATCAATTTTTAGCATGCAATAAGTATCCACCATGCAAATTCAAATGCATATGCATCTATATCATACACGCAACATATATTCAAGTTTAATATTTGAATATTAAGGTATGCTAAGTGATGTTGTTCAGCCTTTTGCCAAACCTGAGATTAACTGATGTTCAATGTGGTTCTTAAGCTCTGCTCAAGGAGGGATTGTTCTGGATTCAATCTGTGACAGTTTATTTTTTCAATGTTTTTTCATCAGATTAAAAAACATCTTTCTGACAGTTTCAGGATGGTTTCCCAACAGTTTCCTGACACATTCCTGATAGTTTCAAAAAGAGGGAACTTCTAGCAGTTCACCCCCAGATTTCCCGTGGTGAATAGATCCAAAGATGGATTATGAGCTCTGGAAGGACAGGATCCTTTATAAATTGCCAATTTCTTTGAGGGACTTAATTTTTTCAAGAACTGGATTCTCCAGAGGGCCTTTTACCTTTATTAATACTTTTAATGAAGTTCTTTTAAATAACAGGTATTAATCTAGAAAGTTCTTCCCAAGACCTTCAGTGGATAAACCCTCCAATTACCAACAAAAGCTTTGTGAAAAATTTAGTAAACCTTCTGCCCCTTTTGCACCTAAGAAATATAAAACAAAAACTTGCTTTAAATGCAGAAAGCCCAGACAGAAAGGCCATGTTTGTGACAAGAAAATAAACCTTGTTGAAAAAACAGAGGAGCCTAATGATGAAACAGTTTCACTAGATGATACTTCAAGTGATTGTGCCAGCAACATTTCTTATGAGTTTAACCAGGAAATCTTGATGCTGGAGGAAGATATTAAATATTTAAGTAATATTGAAATTGATAAAAATGATTTTTCCACAGTTGAAGATGCTGAAATCATAAGAAATCTTAAGGAAAACTCAATTATTATTGCCCCTCTCAAGGATCCTTTCTTGATAATGGAAATAACATTGATGTTATTTTGGAATCTGGTGCTGGAGTAAGGGTATATCTGAAAAAGCACTTGCTGCAGTTGATCAAGATTATAAATAAAAACTTATGCCTATCACTTTTGAAAATTGTAGAGGTTATGGTTCTGTTTTGTACCCCATTGGTAAATACAAAGTTACAGTATTTTTCAAATATAACCATGGCTTTGTGAGAGCTATTTGTGACATTGTAGTTATGAAGAATGGTAGCTTAAGCAATTGGTTCATTGTGGGAAATGATATATTAACCAAATATGGCATTAAGCTTGATCCCTCAAACCAATGCTTCACAATGGGGTTTAATGGGAAGAGAAAATTTAAAATTTCCTCCCCCCGAAAATTATTAACACCAGGATTGAACACATGTAATTCTGTAGTTAAATATAAAGGAAGATCTACAAAAGAAATTCCTGCCTTCTGTCTGAAATTGACACAGCTTATTTTGGAGAACAACTTTCTGGTGAGGAAACACATTCCATCATTCAGTTGATAAAATCTTTTCATATGGCCTTTGCTCATGGGTCATATGAATTAGGATTTTTAAAAGAAGAAATGAAGCTTTCATTATCTTTCCCATTAACTGAAATAACACCTAGTTTATAAAAAAAGCCTTATCCTGCATCCCCCACAAAGAGAAAAGATATTAAAAACAATATCTCTACCCTTTTAAAAATGAATATTATTGAAAAAGTGGTTAAAAAACCTAAACATTGTGTTATCTCAACTGTCCTAATTTCTTATTAGAAAGCCAAAGCCAGGTTATGTGGTGATTATAGAGCATTAAGTACTTATACTGTAGATGATATCTATCTTTTACCCAGAATTAGCTCTATCCATTCTACCTTACAAGGTGCTAAATATATCAGCTGCTTAGATGGTAATAAGGGATATCACCAGGTAACTTTTGAGAAGAATTCACAGAATTTTCTAATGATTGCTACTCATATGGGTATATATAAGTATATTAGGATGCCATTTGGCACAAAAAATGCCCCTTCAGTTTTCAGAAAGTTATGGATAACACATTCCATCAAGAAATATTTCAAGGATGGCTAATGTTTTATATTGATAATATTATCATATTCTCCAAGAAATTTGAGGACAACTTTAAACAACTGTGTAGATTATTCCATAAGATGGATGAGATAAATATGACACTTGCTTTGAAAAAATGCAAATTTGGTTTTCATTCTTTGAAATTTCTTGGTCATGTTGTCTCAGGACTACAGATATGTGTTGACCAGAGCAAAAAGGCAGCCATACAACAGGTGAAAGCTCCTACTGCAGTCAGAGATCTCCAAAGTTTTTTGGAAATTCCTGGATACTATAGACAATACATTAAAAATTATCAAGTCATAGCATTACCCCTCACCAAATTAACTAGGAAAGATGTCTCTTTTGTCTGGAACAGTGAAAGACAAAGAGCTTTTGACACTATGAAAAATTGTTTGATGTCATCTCCAATTCTGGCCTTTCCTGACTTTACTAAACCATTTGTTTTGTACACTGATGCTAGTTTCATTGGCCTTAGTGCATCTCTTCACCAAAAAAAAGTTATGAACTAAAAAGTATCAGAAGTAGTAATTTGTTACATTTCAAGGACCTTGAGAAATAGTGAATTGAAATATGGTGCCACTTAACTTGAGTGTTTGGCAGTGGTTTGAGATCTGGAGAAACTGCATTATTATCTATATGACCAGAAATTTGAACTTGTAACTGGCTGCAGTGTAGTAAAGTCCCTCTTAAACTTAAAAACACCTAACAGACACATGTTCATATGGCAGCTGGCTTTTCAGGAATACAGATGAAGAATGACAATAATTCATATGGCTGGTATTTTTCACTCAAATGTGGATATGTTATCAAGATTACCTTTGCAAAATAATGACTCTAATCCTGCATATGACCCTGAGGATGAAATATTTCTCATTCATGGGATATATGTGGTTGATATTGAGGAAGAGCTATTAAAGCTTATTCTGTATTCATATGCTAAAGACACTTATTTAAACAAGCTGTGTACTATGTTAAATGATCCAAAGAATGCTTCAATACAAGCATTAATTAAAATCCTCCCACAAAAGTACCAGATTTCTTTGGAAAAAATTAAACTTTCAATTTAAGTAGGCTACCTCTATTATAGAAGAAATTTGAGTAATGTTATTGTAATTCCTCCTTCTATGAAAGAAATCATCTTGAAAATTTTTCATGATGAAATATTGGCAGGACATTTTCAGCTTGAAAAACAATGATCAGAATTAAGAACACTGCTTGGTGGGTTAATATGTTTAAAGACACCAAACTATATGTTGAATCCTGTGATTCTTTCCAGAAATCAAAAAGATTAACTGGAAAAAGAGCTGGATTGATGCAACATATTGAATCTCTTGTTGCACCATGGCAGATTATAAACATGGAATTTTTAACATGATTCCCCATTTCTGGGAAAGAAAGTTATAACTCTTTCTGGGTTATTGTTGACAGATTTACTAAAATGTGTAAATTCATCCCTACTCACAAGGATGTTTCCACTAAAGAATTAGCCTTTTTGTGGTGGTCTCATATGTTTAATACTTCTGGTTTCCCAAAGGCAATAATCTCTGACAGACACACTATATTTACTTCTGAATTTTAGATGTCTCTCACCACGGGAAATTTGAAGTTGAACTTCTAGATATTATCCCCCTTTAAAATGGTTAGGAAATGTTTGTGAAATGGTCATGAGTAGGTTGGAAAACTTTTGGGAAATCTGATTAAAGAAAGTTGAACCAAAAATTGGTCACAGATAGGACCCAGATTTAACCCTAAATATTCCCAGGTTGAGGAGAGCTTTAAAACCAAATTGAACAATATTTGAGCAAAATTTGAGCAGTGGTTGAGCACAGGCTTCAATATGATACCATAATATTCACTTCACACTCAGAATCCATGAAGTCTTTAGCATTCTGTCTTGGTCATTAAATTTTTACATTTTGGGAAACTTAAATCAATAGGGTCAAAGTATTATTTCAATTATAAAAGTTTCTTCTAGTTAGATTTAAATTATGATACCATTTAAATTCTTTTTAAAATTTTTAGAGATAAAAATATGTTTTTTATTATAAATTTTTCCCTTAATTTTTAATCATCTAGCCACAAGTTGATAATGAGTCCTTATTATTAGAAATTTTAAATATCTACCTGGAATGACAATCAAAAGATGATTTATAAAAATGATATTGGAGGATCATTCCAATACATATTGTTATAGCTGAAATAAATACCACTCGATTCTTTTATACATTTACTATATTTAACCAACTACTCTTAATATATTGGTTCTAATACTAGACTCTAAACTAGATTACTTATTTCATTTCTAAATTCACATTTTCAAATTCTTATAACTAATTCGACTTTTATTCATAGTTTTTTATCTTAATTTATGAATATTCATAAAATATTGTATATATACTGTACTTTCATTTAATATCAATGTTTTTTTCACATCCTCTTTTCTTTTAACAACCAACATCACCTGCTACCTTTGTTTATTCAAATGTCTACTCTCAGATGTGCTGGACAATTCTCAATAAAATTCAGCCCCATTTTCCCAAAAGAAATATCAAGATTTCATGAAGTATCAATTCCAGTTATTCTACAGCAAGGAAGGTCTAGAGTTCATGTATTTGGATTATTTCAAGAAGAAAAACCAACACTTGTTGGTGATCTTTTGAGTGAACAGAGCTTTCAGAATGGAAAACTACTGGGAGAAACTGGTGATGGATCTCAAAATTTAAGTGAGGAAAGGGCCTCTAATCCCCAAAAATCTTTTTATTTTTCCTCCTACTTGGTTCCGCTTCTTAACAGGCGGTATAAAATTTGTGGATTTCTTTTTTCTTCAAGGGAACTCATTAGTGTGGCCAAAGAAGCATTTTTCAAGGCACAAATCACTTTAATTCCAACTCCAAACTACAATCCCACTTTCTTCTTCAATATTCCACATTCTTGTTATCACACTGTTGTCTTCCAACATTGGTGGAGCCCTTTGTTGGTCTATTTGGCATTGTTTTGATATGTCTTGAATGGTATTGTTTAATAATTGGGTGCTTTTCTAGACTTATTCAGAAAATATTGGGACCATGGGGATGTGAGTACTACCATTGAATAGCCCTGGTGGTCTTCTATATTTTATGTCTTGATGATTTTTTTCAGATTTTAAGTATTTAAGGGATTATTTCTCATTTTTCATTCAAAAAAATAGCTCTTTAATTTTGTTTTTCCTGTTTTACTGGCTAACCTTAAGTATTAGGGTTAAGTGATTAGTACCATTAGAATAGGCTAATTTTTCTCTACATTTCATGTCACAATGTTGTTATAGCCTAATTATGTGTTTTAAGGGTTTTAGTAGTCATAGTAGATTTTTCTATATATTTTGGGTATTTTTGGAGGTCTTTGGTGGTTTTCTGGCTTCAGGGTGGTCCGTCTGCCTCAGGCGGGCTTCCCGACATTGGGAAGATTGCCCACCTTGGTGCTAGAAGGCTGGGAAGTATTTCTAGAGGGGTTATATGCAATTTAACGCTAAGAAAAGCCAGATTAATTGGTGTGCATGGGCTCTTAGATAATTGTCAGGCTGAGGTCAACTACAAAGATGTAAACTAGCTTGAATTTTCAGTTTTCTAGAAGATGTTAATGATCCTCTATGAATACTGTAGTACAAATACAATAAGTATTAAAATATAACTCAAAATAAGGGTCTCAGTAATTCTAATCTCACTAATTATATATGGCTTACAATCTTAATAGTTGATATAAATATAGATTTAATTAATTCAGATACTATTCAAAGACTTTATAAGTACTATTGATATGTATTGTAATTGTATTGGTTATATGTTTAAATTTTAATGATAAATAATGAAGAAAAAAAGACCAAAACCCTCCTCGTTTTATACAAAATTACTTCCCCAACGACCCCTATGATTTACCAGCTCAATACACAGTTAATTACGCCTCATTTCATCCAATAGACATGTTCAGAACCATAAAAAGTGACTAGTAACATAATTAGAATGATATCACCCACCAAAATCCTGTAGTAAAAGGGATAATCCATCAAAAATAAAGAATAAGCAAAAAAGAGAGTATATGCGTATTATACATAATTTTAAAAGGCCAAAAAGGGATAATTAAGACTAATTAAAACTAAATAAAATGGGGGATTTACTTTAAAAATTTTGGGGCTAATCATCACATTATACTACATGATATCCCTATTCAAAAATAACCGAAATTGACTGAGAAACCACCAAAAACCCCAAAAAAGGGTGTGAGATGTGGGGTAACTACATGCAGTCATTTGCAGGCGCTTGCATGGGTAAATCCTTGACCAATTTAGGCAAATTTAAGCATGGTAGTGAATTAAAGCGCCAAGAATGAGGTTATTAATGAAATTAGTGCATATAAACAGGATCAATGCATTTATAATTAAGCTAGGACACTAAATAAGCCCCTTTTGCCTATTTTAGTGTGTTTCCCCACAGTGGGCATAAAATGTGGGGTAATTATAGTGTGAAAAATCTTACTTTGCAAAAATGAAGCTATTCACACGGGAAAAATGCAGGCAGTATGTGGCCAGTACACAGAAGCCATTTCTGGCATAAAAAACACCAAATTTTATAAGTGTTATTTTTCTACATTTGAGTAGCAAAATCAATATTCCTAATTAAGAAAAATTGATCTGTCAAAGCGCATTCTTAATATTATTAAATTTATAGCGCATATAATCAACTTGTAAGTGATTTAAAGCACATTTCTTGTTTCTTACATAAAAAATGAAAATAACAGCTTTAAGTGTACTTAAAAATTATGTAGCCTTATATTTAAGGTTCTTAAGATTACTCTAACATATTCCAACATAATATTAAGTACATAAGACTTATAAAAGGTGGTTATATGCATGTATATAAGGTGTTATAATGGCATATTTCATATATATTCATAATTTTACTTATGTATACTATTTGTGTACTCTAATTTATTGCTCCCATGTATAGTCCATGTTTTTAGCATAACCTATAAGTAATTTTTACTCAGTCCTGGGAATCTTCAGGCTGAAAATACTGGTCTGTGTGTACATAGTGAATAAGACAGTTTGGGGCAACTTTATTTATCATACAACCATCCGGAGGTGATATCCTTGTTCCTCACTCAGTTTTCACTGTTTTTTGGCAACAATTGGCTGTGTTTTTTGCAAGGTGAGTTCTTCATTTAACTTAACTTGGAAATTGGTTTCTCTGGTATAATCTTGTAAGCTATATCAAGTATTAACTTAGCTTGGCAATTTGTTTCTCTGGTATAATCTTGTAAGCTATATCTCTGGTGTGGATTTGCAACCTACATCAAGTATCATTTCTTTCTCTGGTGTGGACATTGGTCTACATTTCAGTTCTTTGGTTTGGTAGTCTGTCTGGAGACTACTTTCTTGGCTGATCAGGAAGTCAAGTGTATTGGAAAAGGGCTTTAAACAACAGGAACCAATTTACTGTAGCAGGTAAATCTCACTTATATTTTTCTTAAGGGACAGGGGATTTTCTCTCTGGTTTTTCTCTAACTCCCTTGGTCAAGGCCTATAGCTAGTACTATAGGATTGTCTACATTTCTGGTGCACAATGTGGGGAAGGGACCTGCTAGTTCCTTGGAATCTCTGTTGTCTTTTTTTGGTATTTTCTGGTGATTTTGTTCTGGAAGAATGGCTTCTTGTTCTTCTATTCCTGTTGTGACTGTCAGTGGGGGGGAAGGTCCTCCTGCTGTGATGGTTAGGGAGTGTGTTAGGATTAAAACTTGGGATTGTAACAAGTTTAATGGTGAAGATGTGAAGTTTTTTCTGGAGAGGTATGAAACTGCTGCTGGTGTGGATGGTGCTTCTTACCTGGACATGGTAAAGCAGATTATTTTCTTCATTGGTGATAGGGCAGTGGAGAAGGAGGTTGTGGCCATGTCTGGCTACAAGAAGAGGGACTGGAAGTTATTGTGTAGGGAGATTGTGGATAGATGGGGTGTCAAGATCACTATGGTGAATCTGAACAAGGTTGTCAGTGAATGGCAGTCTTATGGTGGTGTTGGTAACTTGCTCAGTTACAGGAAGTTTCTGCTACAGTTTGATCCTGTGGTAGAATATTTGGTGGAAGCGGAGGAGCTGGCAGATGAAAATGCTTCCAAGGATGTTTTTTGGTCTCCCTTGGCTAGAAATTTCAGGATGGATGTGTTGAAAGAGCTGTCAATGAAGGACTTGATGAAGACTCTTTCCAATGGGGATCAGAAGTTGCCTGCCTTGGACAAGATGAAGGAGGCTGTTGAGGCCCATTTAAAGTTATTGGCTGTAGACAACTATCAAGAGGGGTGTGCCAAATATGTCAGAAAATTCAGTGAGGCTTTTCCTGAAGAGGAGAATAGAGTGAAGAAGGAGGAGAAAAATAATATGGTCAAGGTTCCCAAACAGGAGAGGGACCTAGTGGTGGAGCAGTTGGCTTATCTGAAAAAACAGCTACATATTTTTGTTCAGGAGGCTGAGAAGGCCAATAAGGCTCTTTTTCAGCCTAGAGATTTTGACAGGAGGGCTGGAAGTAGTGATCCTTGGGTCTGCTCTTATTACAGCAGGAGGTGGCACAAGTCCAATGATTTTTGGACTCTGAACAGAGAATTGTCAGAAGGAAAGGTGGAGTTTTGTCACCGGACGACCTACGCACAAGGTCGAGGATGTTCCTGAAAGTGAGATGAGGGATTTAGAAACTTCTTCGAAGCACAGAGGAATGATTCGAGGAAATTATTCGAAGGTCACTCGAAGTAATAGCTATAGGTTCAAGGTTTGTTCGAGAAGAATTATAAACTAGTTCCAAGGTAATAATAATTCTTAAAATCTCACAAAGGGTTGGAAACTCAATAGTCAAAGGTTTAGGATTTAGAAATGAATATTGAGAAGGTAAAAGAAAGATACAATAACAATGTTTTAACTTCTAAGGTTTTTCCACTATTAATGTAAATACGATATTATAATTTAATTCTAAGGAATATCGAACCAAATACCCAACTCCTTTTATATCCTTTGTTCCTCCTCGCATTGACCTCCCTTCCATCGCAGTATGCCCATTCCATTGACCATTACTAACATACACTTAGACCCTCTTCACTAAATATCCGTCCATGCTCAATATACCCCTTTTTAATTAATTAACAAAACTTTAATGAAAAAACTACTACTGTACTATTTCGTTGATCCTAGCGCTGTGCGTCGCTTATTGAAAAGGACTAAGGTACCCTATTGGGAGATTGACTAATTTAGATTTAGAGTTTAGGCTAGCGCAGTTAAATAGTAAGTACACAAAGAAAAAATCGCAGTTGCTATGGAGAATTGCTTTCTGCGCTTCGAGTATAGATGTAGGACTCGATATTATTGATTTATTGAGTCAATTTTGCCTCGAGTGTCACGTGGCGCGTGACAGATGCCCGGGTATAAGAACGCAAACTCCGTTGAGCTTGAACCATCTTCCCACACTAATTTCACTTGTCTAATACTTTTTCCCGCATCTCTCAATTATTTATTTTATAATGAACTGCCCTACCCCCACACCCACGCCTCCACACCCTAAAGCGGATGGGGGAATAATCACACGACAGTTTTCACGGACTTGCACGGCTTGTGAAAACATGGAATATTTCTGTGTCGAAAGTACGGCGACTTGAGGCCCTCGCCAGAAATGCGAGTTTTGCCGTTGGCGGCGAGTGGCGTGCGATGCGTTGATGAAGAACGCGGAAATCAAAAATCGATTCACAAAAACAAAATTTTGGGTAGTTTCAAAGACTAAAGAGGTGGTCGAAGACATTTGGGATGTCTCGATCGAAGATGAACAATCGGTGGGGGAAAATGATAAGGAGATGAACAACGAGATCTCAACCTGGGTAACCCAGGCCACGAGTTCGAAGCGAGGTGTCGAGGAAGAGGTCGATGAATTGGTGGAGGAGGATGAAGATGAAGTCCCTGTTCCAGGGCGGGCACCCAAGAAACGTCGGGTGGTCATCGAGGACGATGAGGAAGAGAGAGAGGTAGAAGTCGGAGTGGTGCCCAGATTATTTCTGGAGCCTGATCCCATCTTCGAGGTAAGTTTTAATTGTTTTATTTCAACGATGAAGTTACTGATGAGTCGCGTTTTAGACATCGAATAACCTGGAAGAGCCGATTGCGGAACCTGCGCCGGTTATACCAACTGAGGCAAACCCTCCGGCCACGGAAGTGGTTGAAGAGCCCGAAGACACCCTGGACCAGGTGTGGTCGAAGAAACCTCGTCAAGGTCGACGAGTAAGGTTGGCGGAAGAACTATGTGGGGAGGTCGACGCTATTATTGACGCTGCTTCCTTCGACGTGGCGGAGGAGCTCTTGGAGATTGGAGAGGTGGTTCTGGTAGGAGAGGAGGAGGTATTTGATAAATGCAGGAAGGAGATAAGGGTAGTTTTGGAGAAAATGAAAAGATTGGTTCGAGAAAAATTAAAAGAAAAAATTTGAAAATGAAAAGGAGATGGAAAGAAGTAGAAGAAAAAATTGTATTTTAGTTTTATTTTATTTTTATTTTATTTTATTATTAGTATTATTTTTTTTTTTATATTGTAGGTGAATGTTGTTAATTTTACAAGATTTGAGAAAGAGAAAAAGAAGAGAAAGAAAAAAGGTTGTTTTAATTGAAGGAAGTTTTAGTGTTTTTAAAAGGAAAACTTTTATGTGAGAAAAGAGAGAGAAAAAGAAACGGTTTTGTGATTGAGATGAGTTGTTAAATTGAGGATTTTTTTTTTTTTTTTAAAAAAAATTTTAGTTTGAAAAAAAAAGAGGAGAAAGAAAAGAAAAAAAAACAAAGGGTAGAATTTAAGAGAGTTTGAAAAGAAGATTTATTTGTTTCGAAGAATTATTATAGGGAGATTCAGGGGTTGAAGTTAAGTTCGAGGAAATGGTCGTGCCATACAGGATTTGATGATTCAAAGAAAAGAAAGTCTTTAAAAGAGAAAATAAAAAAATTTTTTAAAGAGAAAATTTTGAAGAGAATTTTAAATTTAAGAAAAGAATGTATTTAAAGAATTGAAAAAAGAAAAGAAGAAAATATTTAGAGAGATTTATGAGTTTTTTATTTTATTTTATTATTCTATTTTATTTTATTTTATTTTAATTTAATTTAATTTAATTTTATTTTATTTAATTTTAATTTTTATTTTTTTTTATTTTTTTTTTTGTTGTATTTAATTTTAATTTTGATTTTATTTTTGGTTGGTTTTGGAGGAAATTTATAGAAGGAGAAGAAAGAAAAAGAAGAGAGAAAAAAGAAAACAAGGCTAAGAAATTTAAGAGGTGTTTTAGATTTTAAAGAAAGAAAGAAAAGAAAAGAAAATTTTAAATAAAGAAATTTTAAGGTTTTGGTTTTAAAGGATATTTCGAATGAAAAGATTTTAGGAGTTCAGGAGCATTGGAAACATTGATGGCTGGTTCCCAGGATGTTTTGTCTGAGTCATTGAGGAAGCCTTCCCATTCCATGAGGTATTGAAGTTTCCCCTTGCGTATTCTTGAATCAAGGATAGGACTTACTTCCCACTCTAGATGATCTTCTACTTCGACCGGTTCCGGAGGGGGTTGGTTCTTGCCCGGGTATATTTCTCGAGCCAGTTCCAGGAGAGATACATGGAAAACAGGGTGAATCGCCTGCCATTTAGGAGGTAACTTGAGTCGAAATGCAGTTTTAGAGACTTCAGAGTCGATTTTGAATGGTCTCAAGCGCTTTTCAGCCAGTTTCTTTGATGGTCTTGTTGTTCGGATGTTTCGTGCATCGAGCCATACTTTGTCGCCTGGTTTAAAGGAAGGAGCAAATTGTCGATGTTTGTCGGCCTGTTCCTTGTATCTTCGAATCGCTGATTCCAAATTTGTTTTAAGTTCTTCTTGGAGTCGTGATATAGTTTGAAGATAATGTTCTGCAGGATGATTAGTTCCTACATGAATTGAGTTGAATCGAGGATGTCGTCCATAAATGGTTTCGAAGGGAGATTGTCGTGTCGAAGAATGAGTCGAGTTATTATAAGCAAATTTGGCCAATGGTAACCATGTGGTCCAATCGTCTTGTTGGTAACTGACATACATTCGAAGATATTGTTCGAGGATTTGGTTAACTCTTTCTGTTTGACCATCGGTTTCAGGGTGATAGGCCGTGGAGAGATTCCTCGTGATATTGAGTTGTCGACACAGTTGGGTCCAGAATGTGGATACAAACAATGAGCCTCTATCTGAAATAATGTCATTTGGTAAGCCGTGTTTAGAAAATACATATTCTAGAAACAATTTTGACAAATCTTCTGCTGTAGCAGTAGTAGTGGTTTTAACAAAAATAGACATTTTTGAAAATCTATCTACTATTACTAATATAGCATCAAAATCATTAGAAATAGGAAGTTGAGAAATGAAATCCATCGATAAAGATTCACAAGGTTTAGAGGGAATAGGAAGTGGTTGAAGCAACCCATGCTTCCGGTGACAGGGAGCCTTATTCCTATTACATTTGTAACAAGCTTTTATATAGGCCTTGATTTCCTTGGTCATACCTGGCCAGAAGAAATCCCTCGCTATTAACTGGTAGGTTTTATCAACCCCAAAATGACCAGCTAACGGAGAATCATGTCGACTATTGAAAATCCATAATTTTATCTCATTGTTGTCGGGTATGACTACTCTACCTTCGAAGACTAATAGACCTGATTCAATACTAAATCTTTTGGCCCCTTGCTTAGAGAGTATTTTGTCTTTTAACCCTAAACAATAATCGTCCTTCGACTGAGCTTCGAGGATGTTGGATAGTGGATTTCGAAAAGATTGAATTGTCATCGAATTAAGTTGATGAGTTGTTAACATTGATTCGTTGAAGATTTATTGCACATTTGCTGGGTTCTTGTCAGCAAATGCGTCCCCCCTCTGTGGGTAAACGTCGTCCCAACGTGACAAGATATCTGGGACAATGCAGTTTTTTCCTGGGCGATAGGAAATAGAGAAAGAAAATTCAGACAAAAGTTCAGCCCACCTGGCTTGACGCCTGGTTAACACTTTAGAAGACATGAAGTATTTCAAAGCATTGTGATCAGTTAAAATTTGAAAAGGACTATCTAGGCTGAGAAGAAAAGAACGCCATTTTTTAAGACAATGGATAATAGCTAAAAGCTCTTTGTCATGAATTTCATAATTTAATTCCGCGGCTATGAGTTTGCGTGACTCAAAAGCAACAGGATGAAACAAATTTGTTTCAGGATTTAATTGGGAGATGACCCCTGCAATAGCATAATCGCTCGCATCTGTCTCAACTATTGTCGAGGCCGAAGGATCAAAATGCCGAAGAATTGGGGCTGTGGTGAACGCCATTTTTAGTGCTTCGAATTCCTTTCGCGCTGTAGAAGTAAAAACAAAAGGAATATCTTTTCTAAGAAGAGAAGTAAGATTGGAAATAGTTTTAGAGTAATCTTTAATAAATCTTCTATAGAAGTTTGCAAAACCCAAAAATCCTTGGAGTGATTTAATGTTTTTGGGCTCAGGCCATTCCAGGATTTTCTGGACTTTTTTGTCATCCATGACTAAACCGTCAGTGGACAACGTAAACCCCAAAAAATCAATTGATTTGAGGTGGAATTCGCATTTATTATGCTTGGCGTAGAGACCATGATCTCGAAGACGATTTAGGACCTGTCGAACATGATGAATATGTTCATCCAGTGTTTTCGAGAATATTAAAATATCATCTAAATAGACGACTACAAATTTTTCAACAACATCTTGAAAGATATCATTAACAAAAGTTTGAAAAGTTGAAGGTGCGTTACATAATCCAAAAGGCATAACTAAATATTCAAAACTACCAAATCTAGTGCGCATTGCAGTCAGTGGTTCATGACCTTCCGCAATGCGAATAAGATTGTAAGCGCCTCTAAGATCAATTTAAGAAAAGAAATTAGAACCATTGAAAAGGGTAAGAAGTAATGACATAGGAGGAACAGGATATGCATTTTTCTTTGTGACTGTGTTGAGCTGTCTATAGTCAACACACAACCTAAGACTACCGTCCTTCTTTTTTACAAAGAGGACTGGGGAGCCGGTTGGAGATTTACTGGCTCTGATGAAACATTTGGCTACATTCTCTGCAATGTAGTCTCGAAGAACTTGAGATTCGTCCTTCGATAGAGAATAGACAGGACCTGCCGGAGGTACTGGGCCTATTAACTCTATTTGATGGTCGTAGGGTCGATGAAGTGGTAACTTATCGGCCTTGAGGATTGAGAAAACATTGAGGAAATCGTGGTAGATTTCTGGTAGAGTTGATTTAATGGCTTCAACGTTGATTTGGTCATCCTCTTCATCTTCGAGAGAATCTGTCGAGGTGATACCTGTATTGAGAGAGCATAATTCGATTACTTTGAGGAAATTTAAATCCTCTTCGAGTGAAGTCATCGAGCTAGAAGGGTTAGCCAATTGCTCATTTAAAGAAGGTACAGATGCTTGCAAGTCCTCTGGCAGAGATTTGTCCTCTAGCAGGACGTTGTCAGGCGGGTTGTTTAACTCCCTATTGACCTGCATTAAAGAATCAGAAATATACTTAGAGCGTGGGGTGATCAATCCCCGGGTCCAATCAATTTCGGGATTCCAATACGTTAAAAAGTCATGGCCAAGAATGGTATCGTCCATCCTTGGGGCGTCCAAGACTGATAATTCCCACTCGAAGGGGGGAAAATTCGGAAAGTTAAAAACCCATAAAACTTTCTTACTTACCCAATATTTGGGTTCCTCTGATTCGACCAAATAGATGGGAGTTCGATCAATATCTGTAAATGTTAGTTGAAGCTTCTCGGCAAAAGATAAACTAACAAAAGAAATTGAAGCTCCAGAGTCTATAAGACAACTGAAGGGGATATCCTCCTTAAAAAGAATGAATCTCAAGCGGTTTAAGGCAACTCCAGTCCTTAAGACATGGAGGTTCTGTGCACTGGGAGAGATAAGATAGTTTGCTTTGCACACAAGTAAACTATCTACTAGTTTTTTGACTTCGAACTAGTACCTTCTCTTTCCTTCAACTTTACACAGTCTTCCAAATTGTGCTTACCCCCACAATACATACATAACCCATTATCTGCTCTTCTCTTCCTCTCAGCTTCTTTAAGTTCCCCTTTAGGATCCAGTACTTTGCTGATATCGCCTGGGGTTGAGCCTTTTGTTCGAGTTTTATCCTTTCCCTTATTGGGTTTGGATTGAGTCGAGGAGGATTGATTTGGTCGTGGGTGTGAAGAAGGTCCCGATTTAAAATTTAGGCCTTGAGATTTGTTGGCATATCGACGATGTTGAAGTCGTCCTTGATAAACGCCGTCAAGTTCCAGGGTTCGATCCATTAAATCCGTTAAAGTAGTCATCTTCTGACCGTGAAGATTTAATTGATCCAGAATCCTCGAAGGAAGTCCTTTCTTGAAATGATACTTAAGGGCAGCATCATTCCAACCTACTCGAGTTTGAAGTGCTCTGAAGTTCGAGATATATTCAGAGGCTTTACCATTATCACTCATGCGAAGAAAATCAAGTTCAATTTCTGCGTTGTCCGTTTCATTAGGATCCCCAAACAACGTAAAAAGTTGGTCTTCGAACTTTTCCCAATTATTGATAAGTAAGTGGGTTTCTGTCGAAGAAAGCATGAGTAGATAAGGTTCGAACCATCTTGCTGCTTTCCCGGCTAGGAATGAAGAAGCGTAAACAACCTTTGATCGGTCGCTGTTAAAGGTTCGAGGGTCATTATGGAACAGTAGCTTGCAGGTTTGCAAGAAGGGTCGCAATCTGTCGGGGTGATCTCCGTCGAATTTGTCAGGAGATTTCATAGAAGGAGTTTTGAACTTAGATCCCTCTGAAGACGTTGGATTTGAAAGGGTTTTCATAAAAAGTCTCATGAAATCTTCCAGAGAGTTAGATGGTCCCGGTTCTGAGGATTGGCCAGAAGGGTGATTGGCAGGGGCGGATGGTGCCTCATGCATTGTATCCTCTCCTTCTTCTTCATCACTAGAATCCTCAAAATCTTGTGGAATGTCTTCTACAGATTGAACTGAATGTTGCCGTTACCTAAGGTCGAGTGGTTCCAAAGAGTGAGTGCGAGAAACAGACCTTGTGGCTGTTGGCCTGCCTCTAGCCCGAGCTCTAGTAGTAGCGCCCGTAGGAGGAGTGCGTTGAACAGGTGCCATTTAAAATTTTTAGAAGCACCTAAAAAAGACGTAGTAGTGCAAAGAATGAGAACTATGGAGAATTAAATTATACTGTCACCGGACGACCTACGCACAAGGTCAAGGATGTTCCTGAAAGTGAGATGAGGGATTTAGAAACTTCTTCGAAGCACAGAGGAATGATTCGAGGAAATTATTCGAAGGTCACTCGAAGTAATAGCTATAGGTTCAAGGTTTGTTCGAGAAGAATTATAAACTAGTTCCAAGGTAATAATAATTCTTAAAATCTCACAAAGGGTTGGAAACTCAATAGTCAAAGGTTTAGGATTTAGAAATGAATATTGAGAAGGTAAAAGAAAGATACAATAACAATGTTTTAACTTCTAAGGTTTTTCCACTATTAATGTAAATACGATATTATAATTTAATTCTAAGGAATATCGAACCAAATACCCAACTCCTTTTATATCCTTTGTTCCTCCTCGCATTGACCTCCCTTCCATCGCAGTATGCCCATTCCATTGACCATTACTAACATACACTTAGACCCTCTTCACTAAATATCCGTCCATGCTCAATATACCCCTTTTTAATTAATTAACAAAACTTTAATGAAAAAACTACTACTGTACTATTTCGTTGATCCTAGCGCTGTGCGTCGCTTATTGAAAAGGACTAAGGTACCCTATTGGGAGATTGACTAATTTAGATTTAGAGTTTAGGCTAGCGCAGTTAAATAGTAAGTACACAAAGGAAAAATCGCAGTTGCTATGGAGAATTGCTTTCTGCGCTTCGAGTATAGATGTAGGACTCAATATTATTGATTTATTGAGTTAATTTCGCCTCGAGTGTCACGTGGCGCGTGACAAGTTTGATGGCCGGTGTAGACAATCCTATAGTACTAGCTATAGGCCTTGACCAAGGGAGTTGGAGAAAAACCAGAAAGAATAACCCCTGTCCCTTTAGAAAAATAAGTGAGATTGACCTGTTGCAGAAAATTGGAGATCTGTTTGCTAGACCCTCTAATTAAACACACTTGACCCCTTTAAAAGTGAAGATAATAGTCCCAGACAGACTACTAGAAAGAGTTGAAATGAACAGTAATATATTCCAACAAAAAACCAGCCAATGAGACAGTGAGGAACAGAGAGGCGATGAGTAAAGAGATAAGATGATTCCCCTAAAAATATTCCCACACACGCATCATACAGCCAGTGCACAGACCACCCTGACCAATTCCCCAGCCAAAATCCAGCTTTCCCAGCCTTTTTCATGCATAAAAGTGCATTTTAGCGCCTCCCCAGTGCCCAGGCGGCCAGGCCGCTTGGAGGCGGCTCCTCTTAGGAGTGGGCAGGCCGCTTGGGGGCGGGATGGCCACTTTTAGGCCCTAAAACACCCATACAACCCATAAAAACCCTAAAAAACCCTAAAAACCCTAAAAAACCCTAAAAACCCATAACTTCACTAATAAACAAGATAAACACACATAAGACATACCAAAATGAAAAGAAAATGAAGCACAATAAGCTGAGACATAATAAGTGACCCTAGCTTAAGTCTACATAAGCACCACTAAGCAATAAACATCTGATAAATACCAATAACAACACCATAACTACCCTATAAAGCAAGGTAACCACCCATAAGGGATACCAAAATGAAGAAAAAAGAAAAGACATTAAGCTGAGACATAATAAGTGACCCTAGCTTAAGCCTCCATAAACACTACTATATATCACCTAAAGATGAAAAAAACCACTAATAACACCATAACCCCAATAACACCCTACATACCAAATACCTCCAAATATGCACTCCAAAGGCCTAACCAGGTTTGGATCACCACACCGGGTGTTCAAATTCCCTGATGGATCATTTGTGAAGCCCAGTGAGGGGCAGGCTCCTGTTGATTTGGTCAGGAGAAGGAATTGTCTCAATCAGAGGATGCCAAGGTTTGAGGAGATTCCTGATTAGGGAAAGTCTTCTGGTAAAGAAGATGATGATGTCAAGGGAAAAGGGAAGGAAGTTAATAAGGTCTCTTTTTTTCTACTTCCTTTGGTGGATTGGAGTTGTATTCTGTGGTGGACTTTCAAGTGGAGAATTCTTGGCTGGTATTTATGATGTTAAAGCTGGAATGGCAGGAAGGCCTAAGAGTAGTTCTCAGGTGCAACCAAAGCCTAAGGCTTCAAAGGTGGATCCTAAGCTGAGTGTAGCTAGGAGGAAGTACAGAAAAGAGGAGCTTTACAAGATGCAGAAGGGTATTGCTGATATGGGACCCCCCAGTTTTGGTGCATTGGACATGAATGGTGAGCCAATTCTGAAGGATATTGACTCTGACTTGGAGGAGGATGTCCCTTTGGCTTCATTGCCAAAGACTGCTGGAGTTAGAGGTGCTGGAAAGGGTTCTGGTTTGATTCCTGTTGATGGTAAATCTGTTGGTGGTTCTGGTCCTCAGGAGATTTCTAGGACCAAGGTAGTGAAGCCAAGGACTCACTTTGAGAGGCCAGTAGTTTCTGGCCAATCTAATGTTATGGACTTGGTTCTGGAAAGGTTTAATCAGGGTAAGGTTTCCCTTTCTTAAGGGAATTGTATGCTATCAGTCCTGGGTTGGCTGATAGACAAAAAAAGTTGTTGACCAGGAGAAGGGTTTCTTCTGGGGAGGTGGATTACATTTGTGATTCTGCTGTGAAGTTTGGTGAGGTTTTGGAGACTCATTTTTCTGCACCTCTGGATTATGTCAATGTCACTCTGAATGGCAGGGAGGCTAGGGCATTGGTTGATTCAGGTTCTCAGATTAAACTGATTTCTTTGTTTGAGACTACAAATTTGGGCCCCCCCATCAAGACAGAAATTGGTGGGAATTTAAGAGGGATTGTTGGCACTGTCACTGAGCTCATTGGGACAGCTGAATTTGTGAAGCTGGATGTTGGTGGAGCCTCAGGGAAGGTTCATTTTTACATTGACAAAGGTAATGTAAAAGCTGTTTTGGGTGGACCATTCTTGATGGATTTTCAAGCAAGAATTGGTTATCAGTTTGATATGGTAATAAGCTTGAAGTTGACAGGTGAAGATGAAAGGAGGTTTCAAATGAGGTTTTCATCTCCTGGAGATGATGGTTGGGAGACCAGGCCTGGCTTTTCTTCAATGTGCCAGTGCATGAATTGTTGTAGGAGAAGAAAAAAAGTGGGTGCCTCCTCTAGTTTTTTGGAGTGTGGCTCAGGCTCTAGTAAGAGTCTGGCTTTTTTAGAGTGATGAGGGCTGATTGACCAAGTGCTACAATCTCTCCCCAAGATGAGGAGATCCCAGGTTGTAGTAGGTCAGCTTCCTTGGAGATATACCAAGTGGATTTTCAGCTTTCTCTTTTTCATTTTTCTCTTCTCTGAAATTATTCCTCATGTTTTTTAACAAGTATCTGTTCTCTCTCAAGATGTTTGATTGATTTCAATTCAATTTCAAAAAAGAAGATTGGTTATATATCTTTATTTAAAGATATGCGGAAAATCTGTGGAGTGGTGAGATTGGGGTCTAAAAGTAAGTCCTCCCAATTTTGCACCACTAGGGTTTCTTCTACGCCTTTCAGAAATATTACCTTGGCCACATCTGTGAGCATTAGGGAAACCCCTTGTTATTTTGTAGAATGGAAAAAAACTCAAGAAACTAAAATTGAAATTTCAAGATAACTGAAGAAAAGCAAGAAAAAAATATGAAGAAATCAAAAAAGAAGAAAAGAATTATTTTTGTGAAGATCAGAAAGATCAATTTTTTGGCCTCCAGAATGAGGCTTAACTGCATAAGCTTTTGAAGAAAGAAGATCATCAAGATCAATTTTTGGGGCTCCGGCATGAGTTTAAACTGCACATATTTTTAAAGAAAGAAGGTTGTCAAGATCAATTTTTGGGCCTCCAGTATGAGGTTAAACTGCATAAGCTTTTGAAGAAAGAAGATCATCAAGATCAATTTTTGGGCCTCCGGCATGAGGATAAACTGCACAATTTTAGAAGATGTGATTCAGAAGTTGAATCAAGATTTGTAGATTTGGAAGATAGAAGTGAGGGTGAAGATGTGGAATTGCAGAAAAGTTATGGAGTAGTGAGATTGGGGTATAAAAGTAAGTCCTCTCAATTGTGAACCACTAGGGTTTCTTCTACACCTTTCAAAAATATACCTTGGCCACACATGTGAGAAATGGGGAAAGCCTTGGTATTTGTTCTAGGTCTGGTGGTGAATATGTCCTGAAGATCCCTCAAGTTGAAGGTGGAGTTTCAAAGTACAAGAAGGTAGGGTAGAAGATTAGGCCTGTCAATGAGCCTATGCCTGTAGGTTTGAATCCTCATTTGAAGAGACCTTTGTTATCAAGAGATCTGTACTGTACTCCTCTGGTGAAAAATCCTCCTGATTTTGTGGAAACCGCTTGGGTGACTGTGGAAAGGTTGAAAGTTGTTAATTTTGGTCCTGATGGGTGGTTGTCTGATGAGGAAAAGAAGTTGTTTTTGAACTTTATTGTGCTCAGTAAGAAAGAGGTGGAATTTCTTGAAGAGGAAAGGGGTGTTTTCAAACACTATTATGGGGAACCTCACTTGATTCCTGTAGTTTTTCATGAACCTTGGTAAATCAAACCTATTCCAATTCCAGCTGCTATTAGGGACGATTTTGTGGATATTGTTAAGGAAAGAGTCAGGACGGGATTGTATGAACAATCAACTTCTAGTTACTCAAGTCCGGTTTTCTGTGTTAAAAAGCAGAATGGGAAATTGAGGGTGGTGCATGAACTTAGGGCCATTAATAGATTCACTATCAAGGATGCAGGTAGGCTGCCAAGTGCAGAAGACTTTGTGTAAGCTTTTTCCGGAAGGGTGTGTTATGGTTTGGGTGATATTATGGGTGGTTATGATGAAAAAGAACTTTACACCAATTCACTGCAACTTAAACTTTTGAGAATCCTCTGGGTAGATTTCAGCTCACTAGGCTTCCTCAAGGAGCAACTAATTCAGTAGCAGTATATCAAACACAAATGGCTTGGATTTTACAGAATTAGGTTTCGACTCATGCTGGTATTTTTATTCATGATGGTGGAATTAAAGGACACTCCACTGATTATAGAAATGAGGGGCTGAATGAGAACCCTTGTATAAGGAGATTTGTATGGGAATATCCAATTACTCTAGAGAGAGTATTGTTTAAAATTGAAGAGGCTGTATTGACCATTTCTGGGTCAAACTTTTGTTGTTGTGTTCCTGCTCTGGAATTTCTGGGTCATGTTGTATGTATGGAGGGAAGGATTATGGCGAAGAAGAAAGTTAATAAAATTCAGTCACGTCCAAGGCCCAAAAATGCTACTGAAGTCAGGGGATTTTTGGGAGATTGTGTGTACGTCAGGATTTTTATTCAAGACTTTTCTTTGTTGGTTTCACCTTTAAGAAGGTTTACCAGGAAAGATGCGGAGTGGGAATGGTCCAAAGAGTGTGAAGAGGCCTTTCAGAAGTTGAAGAAGGTGCAGGGTGAAGATATTATTATTCATAAGTTGGATTATGGAAGGAAAGCTGGAAAAATTAATCTTGTGGTGGAATCAAGTTATATTGCTGCTTATGCTGTTTTGTCTCAGGAAGATAAATCTTGGAGGGTCAGGTGAGTAAGGTATGAGTCTGTGGTTTTTAATGAGGTGAAAATTAGGTATTCTCAGCCAAAGTTGGAATTGTGTGGTGTAGCAAAAATTTTGAAGAAGCTACAAACTGTTTTGTGGGGGCAGAATTATGAGCTGCAGGTAGATGCAAAATCTCTGGTGCAAATAATCAACACACCTAGTCTTCCAAATGCTTTAATGACTTGAAGGGTGGCATTTATTCTAAATTTTTCTTTTGATCTGGTGCACAAGCCAGGTAAAACTTTTAAGATGCCAGATGGATTATCGAGAAGACCACCCATGGATGAAGATTCAAACTCTGAAGAATTTGAAGAAGATGTCCTAGTGGTTAGAGCCAGCACAAAGGGTGCTAAAGATTATTCTCTCCTCCCCCATGAGGCTGAACTGGATGATCATTCTCTCCTCCCTCATGAGGCTAAACCGGAAGATTGTTCTCTACTTCACCAAGAGGTTAAACTGGATGGTTCTGATCTTGATTCTGGTGATCAGGATTTTTTTGTTGATGAAGATGGGGCCGTTTTTTGGGATGGCTCAAAATTGGAGAGTGGTGTTTTTGTTGGTGAACTGGATTCTCTTAAGATTGAGTGGAAGAAAAAAGTGGTTCCAAAATTTAGGTGTTGGTGTCCCAGATGGGCTGGTTGTGTTGCTCATGTGTACACTGGAGATTTTGATGAAAGGGTTGTACCCTTGGATGTTTTATTGTTGGATTTCGAAGATGAGACCTGGGGTCAGATTGGGTTATTTTTTTATTGTTGAATATATGTTAACCTTGAAGAGGCCAGATATTTGTGATAATAATACTTGAATGGAAATCAAGAAGAAGAGTCCTGGATTTTATGTGTCAGGAAGGAGGTTGATGAGGAGGAGACATCCAAATCCTCAGGTAGTGGTGACTTAGAAGAAGGGTCAAGAGTAGGTGTTGAAATCTTTGCATGAAGACCTTGGTTATAAATGCTTTGGGGAGACTTATAGAAGAGTATCAGATAAATTTTGGTTGCCAGGTATGAAGTTGGCTGTGCAGGGTTGGGTTTGATATTGTGAAGAATTTCAAAGAAGAAGTCACTTTTAACCTAAATAGGTTGGCCTTGCTACTGGAGAAACAACTGTGTTTATAAGAGTCAGTTTGGATGCTGCCCATATCAAAGAAGGCAGGTATAAATACTTGATTTTTTCCAGGGATAATTTTTCTGGTTGGGTTGAGGTGGTGCTTCTGGTTAATTTGACTGCCAAAAATTTGGCAGAATTTTTGAAGAAAAAATGGTGACTGTTGATGGTGGGCCAGAGTTTGTAGCTGAATTAAAAGAAGCTGTGGTAAGTATTGGTTCTAAAGTCAGAGTGGTTGCACCTTATTATCCTGAAACTGAAGGCATGGCTGAAAGGAGCCATCAAGCTAACAAGAATGCTTTGGTGAAAACGTGTGGAGATAGTGCTGAAAAAATAAGGCATTATATACCCTTAGTGTTTTTTTCTGATAGGGTCACGGTGATAAGAACAACTGACTATTACCCTTAAGAATTAATTTTTGGGCAGAAAGCTGTTTTACTAGTGGATTTTGAGGCAGTCTCTTATCTTAGAATTGATTGGGATGATGTATTCTCAACAGAAGATTTTCTCTGTGCCAGGATTCAACAGTTGGAATGTAGAGAGGAATGTCAAGAGAAGTCATACTCTAGAATGATGAAGATAAGAAATCAATCATTAAGATACCGGGACAAGAAGTTGGCTCATATACTCATGAATCCCTTTAAACCTGGTTGTTTGGTTTTGGTGTATAATAGAAGTTTGGAGTGTCAGTGGGGAAGATGTTTTCTGAGAGATAGAATGGACCTTACAGAGTCAGATCTCAGGTGTCTGGAGGTTCTTATGTTTTGGAGGAATAAGATGGAACAGTATTAAAGAAAAGAGTGGCTGCTGATTAGGTGAAGAGATTTTACCCTAGAGGCAATAGAAGTGAAGAAGATTGACTCCGCAATGAGGATAAACTATGGACCATTCTTTAAATTTTTGATTTTGGTGATGCTGTGCATCTTTTTTGTTGGAAACTTGTTTGTTAGAAGTTACCCATGTGTGGGGCTTCTAGATTTTATTTTGGAAAGTGTGGGGGTAACTGATGGGCTGGCTGCTCTTTCAAAAGTTACCTCAGATTGTCTGTTTCCAACCCTGTCTCTTAATTTGGTTGAACTCTAGTATTGGTTTCTTTTCACAGGTTTAGTCCTCTATTACTTTAGTCTGGAAATTATTTTGGTCTTCAAGTGAAAAACTTTTCACTCTTATTGGTTTTGGTTTAATGTGTTGAATTTTGTATTTTTGTTAGAAGGTACCCAGGGGGGCTTCTAAATATTATTTTGGCAAGTGTGGGAGTAACTGATGAGCTGGCTTCTCAGTAGAACAGTTACCCCATAATTTCTGTTTCAAGTATTTTGTTTTTCCTAGTTGAATCCTAGTTCTGGTTTTTGTTTTTCAGGTTTCAGGTCCACTATGACTTTAAACTGGTTTACTGGTTCAAGACTGGCTTCTTTGGTTTTGGTGGTGGATCACTGGTGGTCTCCCATCATTTTTACTTATTGGAGGGAGCCCACACAGTTAACATTTCCTTGGACTGGACTTTGTCTTTTTCTTTTCTTTAATTTTTGTGTCTATGGTTGCGTTAGATAGTAGTTTTAGATTTTTTTCTTTTTTCTTTTTTTTTTCTTTTAATTTTTTTATGGGGATTATTAGGATATAAGAGGGAAAAATCAAAAAATAATATTATATGGTGTCACCACATCAGGGTCCTCCAGATGTGGGCAAGCATTGGTTGGGAAAGGCTCATCAATTGGCCAGGCAATGCTATTTTCTTTTTTATCTCTATCTCATTTTTTATTAATTTCTTTGATTTCTATTTATTTCATCTTTTCTTTATTTATATTATTTTTCTTAATTTATTTTATCTCAACTAATTTAAAAATTATATAAAGGTGTATCCACATCAAGGTGCACTTGAATGTGGGTAAGGTATCAGGGGATCAGCTCATCAATTGGCTGGGGGATACCATTTATAACTATTATTTATCTCATCTTATTATTATTATTCATTTCATTTTAATATTTTTTGACTCTTATATTTTTTATTAATTTTGTTTATTATTTTCAAGTTTTTTTAAGTATGTTAGTAGTTTAAAATAAAAAAAAGATAAGAATAAAAAAAATAAAACAAATAAAAAATACAAATAAATAAGTTTTTTTATATATCTGTTAATTATTATTGTTCCTTCTAGTTAGTGAATTTTTAATTTCTTTTTTTTATTTTAATTTCTGGAAGAGAAGCCCCCAGAAGTTGGTCCGGATTATGATGGCATTTTTGGTTTTTTTTAGGATTGGTGCATGAACTGTGTTCTTTGTGATTTAGGTATCTTGAAAGAGTATATAGATTCTAATGGTCAGGAACCGGGTTAGAAGGTAATTTTTGGGAAGAAGTGGAAGAAGCAGGGATAGAGTGTTGGAAGGTGTGCTTGATTATTCTAGACATCTTCCAGTGGTAATTAAGGAGCTGTTTCCTCAGATTCTTTTCAAATTCATTCAACAGACCATGCAGAGCAAAGGCCTTAAGCATGTTTGAACAAATCATGCTTAGGTGTTGTTTCATGTTGGTGTAATCCAGCGTTAAGGTAGTTTCTAGAGGTTGGCCAATCCCAATTTCAGTTTCAGGAGGTGGGGTTACATTTCAAACAGAATAATTGGACCAGTAATTGTCTCTGTTGAAGAAATCGGATTCATTAATTTGGTACTTACAGACTGGGAGCTCATCAAATTTATATTTGGCCGGCAGCTAGACTTTTGAAGAATGTTGAATGGATGTTGAAGGAGGATCAAACATATGGAGGTATGAACTTTCATGATCATCCTCTAAATGGTGTTGAGAAAATGTAGTATAAAAGGAAGTTCCTGTGGCCTGGTTGGAGCAGCAGGGCTGCTGTTGTTGCTGTTAATATTATTGCTTGGCATAGGTTGGTTGGATACTGGTGGAGGAGTACCAGTTTGGTTGTAGGAAGAACCAGGAGAAGGTGACCTGGAAGCTGATTGGGATCTGCTAGATGAAGATCTGGAAGAAATGGAACTATCAGAAAAGTAATTGGCTGCTAGAGGAGAGGTGTAGTTGGTTCTTCTTGTTTGAGAAGGAGATTTTTGTTTGGGAGAAGTGTTTGGCACTTTGGTGTTTTCTTGAGGTCCCCTGGCAGGCCTTCCAGAATTTTTGGTATTTTCGGAATTCTCTGATGAAGAAATTGTTGTATGCGTTGCTCTGGGAGCACTAGGAGGTTGTTGCATGGAGTTGTTGTTGTTTACTGGTGGATTTTGGTTGTTTTCTGGCTGAATTTGGAGGTTTTGAGCCTGATTTCCACTTCCTAGAAAGACAGGCAAGCCGCCTGGACACAATCTAGCAGCCTGGGAGCTGATTTCGAAGCTGTTTTAGCCAGATGTTCTATGAAAAATTCTGTTTCTTGAGATGATAAAGTAGGTCTTTTGGAAAGAGTTCTGGGTACAGAGCAGTGTGATCTTCTGGATGGAGCTGAAGATAGAGATGAGGAAGCAGGACCTAGTTCTGGGGATCTGGTAGGAGATCTAGAGATGTATTTGTGTGAAGTTGAATGTCAGCCAGGCTATTCCAGGAGTCCAGTAAATGATATGTAACTTATAAAACCTGAAAGAGTGAGTAAGAATTGTATTTAATGAATATAACTTAATATTTTATTGCATAATAAAACTATATAAGTATTTTATTATATACAAGTGTTATATTAAATTTATTGGTTATATAAATTTTTATATACAAGTTAAATTGAACATAAGATAATATATTCTACAAATAAGGGCGCATTTTTATGTATTTAATAATTATAAATTTATATTTAATTAATTGAAAAACATATATTATAATCATAAGTGTAAAATTGACTTATAATATATTTAAATTAATTATTTAAATTTATATATTAAATAACACCTCTCATATAATACTAAACAATAATTAATGACGCTTCTTTTGACCCTTAATTGTGTTAGAAAAAACCAATTAATTAATTTATACTAAATTGAGATTAATTACATGTTTTGTTGCGTCAAAGTATTTTTTGTTTCACTTAAAATATCCTTTAATCAGACTGTACCATCTGTTTGGAATTATTTTTCTCATAGTTCCTATGTTCCAATCTTGTTTAGTTATTCACTATTTTCATTTACTGATTTGGGAATTAATGGCGGGAAAATTGGATTCTTAATTGGGGTTTTAATTATTTGTTTCATGTTTTTCTCTACATTGTTATGTTTCATTTACTCTTTGATATATTTGTTTTATTCTATTCTAATCATTGTATTTACAAATATAGTAGCGCTTCAGAGGACCCATTGCCTATAAAAGGGCCTTGGATAATCCCCTTTAGACTCATCACTTATTAAACACTCAACAAATTAAATAACTATTTTATTATGTTTATATTTTTTTATTAGTAATACAATTCTAATTAAAAGTCTATATAACAAATTAAAGGTTGCTTTAAGTCTGATAGTAATTAAAAGTGTTTGCCGCGCAGAACCCTTACATTGAATAATATTATTATTAATAAATACTAAGCTTTTGTCATCTCTCAAAGTTGCTCGCCGTTGTTTTCCCTCTTAAATAAATTAAATATATTATTACAAATTATTCCTTTTATTTTCCCTTGTCCTCCTCCTTCTCTCCTCCTTTTCTCCTATTTTTCTTACCTTCTTCTAGATGACTGACCGACAACTGGGGACCTTTCCAAACGACGACGACGATCGAGCCTGGCGACGAACGACAAAACGCACGGACCACCTAGCAAAAACAAAACTTTTGCCGCGACTGTGTTTTGAACTTGGGTTCGATATCTTAGGTTTATATTATATTAATTTTTATATTATTTTGAAGTGATTTTTTGATCACTATTGTAAGTTCACCTTTGCACCTCTCACTCATATTACTATATTTTTACTGCAATAACAGTGATTGTGGCTTAATTGCTGATTCCGTGAGTGTAAGTGTTCAATTATTAAAAATTTTTTTTCCTAGTTGACCATTATAGAGTGTTAAATCCTCTTAGTCCTAGAAGAATTGACATTTTTATTAATATAAATTGAATTATTAATTTAATTTTTTCTATTAATTATTGTTAATTTTGGTTGACTTAAAAGTACTTTGTGCTTAGTCCCATATATATTGCCATATTTAATATTGGTAATTAATTGGTTGAATTAACTTGATTGTTATTCCCAATTTAACCTTGCAATCCATTTTTTTTAAAAAAGAAATTAATTTTTTATAATTATTACTTTATATTGAAAATTTTTTTTTTCTATAATTTAATTAATAAAATTTTTTTTATTATTTGGAGCAATTATTGACTAACTTTTATTATTTTTTTTAATAAATAATAAGTAAATTAAAATCTTCCCACTAGTATGTCCAACAATTTGGCAGAAAAAATGGATAACATGCAAGTGGATGAAATAGAAATTGACTATGATGCTGACACTGTAAGTTCTTCTAAAGTTGGTCATAAAAAATCTTATACTAACACAAAGAATTCACATACTGCAGGATGTGGAAATGACAGGAAATGCAAACAAACCAAACCCCCTTCCCCCAGTACCACAGAAGGAAGTAAAGCCTCTAGTGCCTCAAGAAGGTCTTCCAAAAGGCTTCAAAATAAAAAAGCTTCCTCTGCCACAACAAATCAGCAACCTATCCAGTCATATAAAAGAGTTGAAGACAGAAAATATGACGTACAAAGCAAAGGTAGACACATTGTGGGATCAGGTCCAAGAACTCAGGAACCAGTTTCAGGCCCAGGCCCCTCCTCAGTTGCCTCCCAATCAGCCTCAGTTTCAGGCTCAACCTTCACAGCCACCCAGCTCAACCATCCAAAATACAAATACTATGGAAGTAGAGCAATGGAAATGGGATTATCTAATGAGTCACTACCAACAGAATGTGCAACACCCTCCTCATCATCAGCCTGGCCCATCCAGAACACCCAATTTCCATCCACCTCCTCATCCCTACCAACAAGGCAGGAGAAAGAAGGCCCAAGCAAAATCCCAAACCCAGTCCCAGGGGAAGTTTCCTCCTCTGCCATGGTAAGTAATTTGGTTGATAGTCACTTGGGTATGTTTTCTAATAAATCTTCTTCTGCAGGTAATATTATTGAACATGGTGAAAGAACAGTTAAACCTGTTAAAAGACAGCTTCCTGTAACTAGTAGCCCTATTGATGTAATTAGCAAATTGTCATTTGATGAACCTTTACATTTAACTTCTACATCTTTAATTAATCCTTCTCTTGCAATTAAAAATGATTCTGTTCCCCCTGAAATCTATACCTTAATTGAAAAAACTTCTGAGGAAATATTGAAAGATACCCTTGATTTTAATATTGTGAAAGTCAAACATGTGAGAGATGTGTTAATCCATGAAAATGATAGATTAAATAATTTACACTTGCAATGTAAAGTGAGTTCTTCTGTACAAGATACAGCTTATTTAAAAATCAAAGAAACCTTGAATATTGTTCTTAGTCAACAAAAACAAATAAGAAGTGACCATAGAGCTATCTCAGATAGAAATATCAGTCTACATAAGACCTTGAGTGAATTGAAACCCCTTATTGAGGAAAATTATTCATTCAAGAATGAAATAAAATCTCTGCAAAATGAGTTTAAGAAGCTAAAAAATGATTTCCATGCACTAAGTACCAAACACTCAGTTTCTGAGGACAGAAATGTTCTATCTCTTGAAAAAGTAAATGACCAGATGTCTGAAATTCCAAGAATAAGAAACTATGTGTCTGACCTACAGGAAAAGTTCTCAACCTTAACCATCAATAATGAATTAAATGAGATTTCTGTAAATAAGCTGCATAAAAATATAGGAAAAAAACCTGAGCAAGGTTCATCCTTTCTTCCTCATATTTCAACCATTAAACAAACTGACAATGAGTCTGTAAAATCTTTTGCTACTAGCAAAAAATCTTGTGATGGTCATGCACCAGCTGTTTCTGTAAATAATGAAATTTCTGAACACCTGGCTAAACTTCAGGAATTATTAATAATGAATAATTCAAACCAAAAAATGGACCATCCCAGTAGTCAGAAAAATTGGCCTAAGTTAGACCAATATCCTACCTTTGATGGTGATTCTTCCTCTGATTGGCAACACTTTATCCAAAGAATTGATAATTTAAAGAGATCTTATAAACTACCTGATGAGGAAATTGTTTCTAAGCTAATTTCTTTATTTTCCAATGTAGCCTTGATGTGGTATGAATCTGTCCTTTTAGATAACAATCATTATACATGGAATGATTGGAAATCCTTGATTGAGAATCAGTTTGGTGGTTCAAAATTCAGGTTAGCTCAGCAGAGACTGTATGAGAATACTAGATATGTATCCTCCTCTGTTGAAAAGCCCATTGTTTTCCTGATGAAAATAACTAAAATCCTTAGAGCAATTGATCCAAAGATGGATTATGATATTTGGAGAGATAAAATCTTGTATAAATTACCAAATTCTCTTAGGGATTTGATTGTTGCTAGAACTGAGCATGTAAGGGAAAATTCTTCTTTCAATAATATCTGTAATGAAGTACTACTCAACCATAGATATGAACCAAAGAATTACCTTAGTAAATCTTATAATGATCAGAATAAACCTTCTATAAAGCTCCCAGAAAAATCTGGTAAACCATCTGCCCCAGTTGCACCTAAAAAATATGCAACAAATACTTGTTATAAATGTAACAAACCGTGGCAGAAGGGTCATGTTTGTGACAAGAAAATTCATCTTGTTGAACAAAATGAAGACACTGATGAAGTTGAACTTGATGTCAATAATTCTTCCAGTGACTGTGAAAGTAATATCTCCTATGACAATGAATCTGTTAAAGATGTTTTAATTTTGGAACATGATGTCCATTATTTAAATAATATATCTGAAGATTGTGTATTGAATTTATCTTCAGTAGAAAATGCTGAGATAATTAAAGATATTACTAACAATTCTATTCCTATATCCCCTTTAAAGGCACCTGTTATCATTAATGGTAAAAATGTTGATGTAGTTCTTGATTCTGGTGCTGGAGGAAGTGTAGTATCTGAAAAAGCTTTGGCTTCAGTGGATAAGGAATATTTGAGTAAATTATTACCTATAACTTCTGAAAAATGGAGAGGGTATGGTTCAACCTTATTTCCTATTGGCAAATACAAAACCTCTGTATTCTTCAAATATAATGGTGGTTTTGTCAGAGCTATTTGTGAGTTAAAATTGTCTACAGCTCACCATCCTCAGACTGATGGTCTAGATGAAAGAATGATTCAAACTCTAGAAGATATGATTAGAAGGTATTGTGCCTTTGGTTTAGAATATAAAGACAATGACAGATTTACTCATGATTGGGTCACTCTTTTGCCTGGTCTTGAATTTGCATATAATAGCACTGTTCATTCTGTCAATGAGAAAAAGCCTTTTGAGCTTTGGTTAGGTTATGTCCCAAACACTCCTGCTCAGATTCTCAATAATAAATTACCTAAGTTGGAACTACACCCTGGTGTAAAATCTTTTATGCAAATGCAACAGCTATGCAGAAAACATGCTCAGAGTTGTATTGATAAAGCATTTGAATATGAAAAGAAAAGATGGGATAAATCCCATAAAGAATACACATTTAACAAGGGTGATGAAGTGTTGATCTCTACTGTCCATTTCAATTTACAAGGTAACCACAAATTAAAAGATCCTTTTGTAGGACCATTTGTTGTTAAAAGAATGGTTGGTGATAATGCAGTAGAAGTTGTATTGTATTCTCCATATGATAGGAAACATCCTGTCTTTCCCATTTCTTTGCTTAAGCCTTATACTTCCAACAGTGACTTATTTCCAAAAAGAAGAGGAAGACCTAAGAAGAACCCACAGGAAGTCACAGAAACAGCAGAAATTGATAAAATTCTCAATGATAGAATTATCACTTCTGAGAGAGGTACTGAATATTTATTGAGATATAAGAACAAATCATCTGAACATGATGCATGGATACCTGGCAAGGAAATTTCAAATCTGCCTACTCTGTTGAAAAAATTGAAAAGAAAAAATCTTAGCATTTTTTTATTGTTTTTTTTAGAGTGAGGGAGTGTCAGCCAGGCTATTCCAGGAGTCCAGTAAATTATATGTAACTTATAAAACCTGAAAGAGTGAGTAAGAATTGTATTTAATGAATATAACTTAATATTTTATTGCATAATAAAATTATATAAGTATTTTATTATATACAAGTGTTATATTAAATTTATTGGTTATATAAATTTTTATATACAAGTTAAATTGAACATAAGATAATATATTCTACAAATAAGGGCGCATTTTTATGTATTTAATAATTATAAATTTATATTTAATTAATTGAAAAACATATATTATAATCATAAGTGTAAAATTGACTTATAATATATTTAAATTAATTATTTAAATTTATATATTAAATAACACCTCTCATATAATACTAAACAATAATTAATGACGCTTCTTTTGACCCTTAATTGTGTTAGAAAAAACCAATTAATTAATTTATACTAAATTGAGATTAATTACATGTTTTGTTGCGTCAAAGTATTTTTTGTTTCACTTAAAATATCCTTTAATCAGACTGTACCATCTGTTTGGAATTATTTTTCTCATAGTTCCTATGTTCCAATCTTGTTTAGTTATTCACTATTTTCATTTACTGATTTGGGAATTAATGGCGGGAAAATTGGATTCTTAATTGGGGTTTTAATTATTTGTTTCATGTTTTTCTCTACATTGTTATGTTTCATTTACTCTTTGATATATTTGTTTTATTCTATTCTAATCATTGTATTTACAAATATAGTAGCGCTTCAGAGGACCCATTGCCTATAAAAGGGCCTTGGATAATCCCCTTTAGACTCATCACTTATTAAACACTCAACAAATTAAATAACTATTTTATTATGTTTATATTTTTTTATTAGTAATACAATTCTAATTAAAAGTCTATATAACAAATTAAAGGTTGCTTTAAGTCTGATAGTAATTAAAAGTGTTTGCCGCGCAGAACCCTTACATTGAATAATATTATTATTAATAAATACTAAGCTTTTGTCATCTCTCAAAGTTGCTCGCCGTTGTTTTCCCTCTTAAATAAATTAAATATATTATTACAAATTATTCCTTTTATTTTCCCTTGTCCTCCTCCTTCTCTCCTCCTTTTCTCCTATTTTTCTTACCTTCTTCTAGACGACTGACCGACAGTGAAGGTGGTGGTATAGGATAATTGGGGTCTCTGTCAAATTTTTTCCTTTTGGAGTTGCAAGAATCACAGGCCCTGTTGTAGAGTTTGGCTTCATAAGTTTGAAGAGTAAGGGGCAAGGTCTGCACATGTGGATGAAATTTTTGTAAGCATAGTGCTTGGGAGCAGTGAAACAAGGAAGGTCTTATGGGTCAAAATCTGGGGATACGGCCATTATCTGTGATGGGACAAGAATGAAGAGAGAAGAGATAAAAGAAAATTTTTTATCAGTGATGTGTAGATAATGAAGAGAAAGTACAAGTTCAGTAGGGTGGTTGTGGAGTATTGTGCATGGAATTGGCTCCATCCTTTTTTGCAAAATGTGGAAAGTCCATCAAGACATTAAACTGAACACTGTGGTCAGTCCATCAAGACTTTAAACTGAAGAATTGTATAGTCCCCCAAGACTATAAACTGAGGATGGTTTGATGGTTGAGTCTTTTAGGACTATAAACTGATAATGTGTTGTTGGTGTAATTCTGGCAGAGGGAATCCAAAGGAGGAGTCTCTAAATTTAGTTAAGGCAAGTTTTGGCATAACTGATGAGCTGGCTGCTCTGTAGAACAATTACACCAGAATGTTAGTTTATTTTCTTTGGTCTTTAATGGCTTGATCTCTTGTTGTGTCTTTATGATTTAGGTTTTGAGTCCCCCAAGACTATAAACTGAGGGTTTTTGAGTCCCCCAAGACTATAAAATGAGGGATATTAGTTCACCAAGACTGAAAACTGAGGATGAGTCCCCCAAGACTTTAAACCAAAGAAATCTTTTATTTTTTATTTCTAAATCAAGAATTTCAGGCAAGAATCAATTACTGAAGAGAATCAAGAGATGAAACAAAGTTTTCACCATTAGTCTTGAACTGGTGGATGAGGTGTCTTCTTTTCTCAATCTCCTGTGGATCTATGGCAGGAGTGGATTGGAAGTAGTTTAGAATGTGATGTTTTTATTGAGAATAGTTTTGTTAGAATTTGTCCTTCATGGTGATGAATTATTGGGTGGTGGTGTTTCAATGGTTCCCACATTGTCATCATCACTGTCTGGATGGTAATGAGCTGGAAATTCATCAGCTTAAATTTCAGTATGCAGAAGCATTGGTTTTACCAAATGAAGGACCAGGTATGGTAGAGCTAGTGGTTGTAGTGGTTTTGGCACTCTTTTTGGAAGGGTTTAATTTGTTGATTAATCTGGGTATCAAGATGGAAGGCCTAGATCTTTTGGTTTTGCTGGAAGAAGGACCAGGTTGAGGGGAGGTGAATCTGTTGTAGATGATAATGGACCAGGTCTGGAGAAAGATTTCTTTCTGGAATAGCAGGAATCACAAGCAGTTCTGTATGGATGAATTGGTGGTGATATGGTGCAGATGATGTTATGGTCAATACAGTATTGACAGGGACCCATTTTGGAGATGGATTTTGAAAAATATGTGAACATGGTAGTTTTAGTGAAGGAGAATGTTGACATTCTCAATTGGTGGGAGGATGTGGTCTTTCAACATTGGCAGAGGCCTTTATTGGGCTGTTTGGTGCTGTTTTGGTATGTCTTAATTGACATTGGTTGAAAAATTGGGTGTTTTTTTGGTTTTATTCAGTGAATATTGGGACTATGAGTATGTGGGTACTACCATTGTATAGCCCTAGTTTTTCTCCATATTTTATGTCTTCTTGACATTTTTCATATTCTAAGTTTTAAGGAGCATTTACTCATTTTTCATTTCTAAAAGATAGCTGTTTAATTTTGTTTTTCCTGTTTTACAGGCTAACCTTAAGTCTTAGGGTTAAGTGCTTAGTACCATTGGATAGAGCTAATTTTTCTCTATATTTCATTTCTCAATGTTGTCATAGCTTAATTTTGTGTTCAAAGGGTTTTAGTAGTTGGGGTGGATTTTTCAAAGTATTTTGGGCTATCTTGGAGGTTTTTGGTGGTTTTCTGACTTCAGGGAGGTCCGACTGCTTCCAGGCAAGCCACCCATGTCAGGTGGCCCGCTCAACTTGGTTATAGAAGGCTGGGGAGTGCTACTAGAGGGTTTTTATTCAATTTGGCAGCCAAAAGTGCCAAATTTGTTGCTGTGCATGGATTTTTTAGATGGTGGTCTGTGTGTACATACTGAATAAGACAGTTTGGGGAAACTTTAACTATCATACAACCATCCGGAGGTGATATCATTGTTCTCACTCAGTTTTCACTGCGTTTTGGCCTCAATTAGCTGTGTGTGTTGCAAGGTTAGTTCTTCATTTAACTAAACTTTGGCAACTGGTTTCTATGGTGTAGCTTTGCAACCTGCATCAAGTATTACTGCTGTTTTCTGTGCAACAAGTGCACAGTGTTTTGTTTTTCTGGTGTGGATCTTTCTTCATTTCAGGTTTTGGGTTCTTTGATTCTCAGTGGTCTGCTATTGGCTTCTGTCTTGACTTGTTAAGCAGTCAAGAAGTTTGTTGGAAGGGGTATAGTAACAGTCTCTAATTTGCTGTAGCAAATAAATTTCACCTGGTATTTTCTCAAAGAGACAGGGGTTTTTCTCTCCAGCTTTACTCCACCTCCCTTGGTCAAGGCCTATAGCTAGTTTTGTAGGATTGCTACAATGACATTTCAATCAATTCCAAGATATGAGACAGCTACCAAAGCCACTTGTAGAACAGCTTTCTGCTCAAACTTTCATTTATAAGTAGAATAGCCAGTTGTCTTTTTCACAGTGACCCTATCAGCAAATAACACCAAGGGTAAATAATGCCTCCACCTTTCAGCACTATCTCCACACATCTTTAACAAAGCATTCTTGATAACTTTATGGCCTCTTTCAACCATGCCTTCAGCTTCATGATAATAAGGTGTAGCCACTCTAAATTTAGAACCTATACTTGCCACAGCTTTTTTTAAATTCAGATCCAAACTCTGGCCCACCATCAACAGTCACTAACTTCATTAACCCATATCTAAACACCCATTCCTTCTTTAAAATTTCTGCCACATTTTTGGCAGTCAAATTAACCAGAGGCAATGCCTCAACCCAACCAGACAAATCATCCCTGGAAAAAATCAAGTATTTATACCTGCCTTTGTTCATATGGACAGCATCCAGACTGACTCTTCCAAAAACATTTGATTCACCAGTAGCACGGCCAATCTATTTAGGTTTCAAGTGACTTATTTATTGACATTCTTCACAAGATTGAACCCAACCCTGCAGAGCCAACTCTAAACCTGGCCACCAAAATCTGTCTGCAACTCTTCTATAAGTCTCCCCAAAGCCTCTATGACCAAGGTCTTCATGTGAAGACTTCATCACAACTTCTTGACCCTTTTTCTGAGTCACCACCACTTGAGGATTTGGATGTCTCATCCTCATCAACCTCCTTTCTAACTCATAGAATCTAGGACTCTTTGTTGTGATTGCAACCCAAGTATCATCATCACAACTATCTTACCTCTCCAAGGTAAACAGATATTCAACCATAGTAAAATAAAACCCAGACTGACCCCAGGTCACATCTTCAAAATCCAACAAAACAACATCCAAGGGTACAACCCTGTCATAAAAATCACCAGTGTGCACATCAGCCACTTGACCAGCCCAACCATGACACCCCAAAATTTTGGTACATCCTTATTCTTCCACTGAATCTTAAGAGAATCCAGTTCACTAACAAAAACAATATTTTCTAATTTTGAGCCATCCCAAACAACAGCCCCATATTCATCAACAAAAACATCCTGATCACCATAATCAAGATCAGAGCCAGCCAGTTTAACCTCTTGGGGGAGGAGAGAACAATCTTCCTGTTTAGCCCCATGGGAGAGGAGAGAACAATCTTCCAGTTTAGCCTCATGGGGGAGGAGAGAAAAATCTTCAGTACCCTTTGTGCTGGCACTAACCACTGGGACATCTTCATCAAATTCTTCAGAATCAGAATCTTCATCTGTGGTTGGTCTCCTTGATAATCTATCAGTAATTGTCAAAGTTTTTCCAGGTTTTTGTACCAGGTCAAAAAAAATGCTAAGTAAATGCCATCCACCTAATCATTGGAGCATTTGGAAGACTAGGTGTGTTGATCATTTGAAGCAGAGATTTCGCATCCACCTGCAGCTCAAAATGCTGCCCCCACAAAACATTTTGCAGCTTCTTCAATATTTTTGCTACACCAGACAATTCCAACTTAGGTTGAGAATATCTAAATTCTACCTCATTATATACCACAGACTCATACCTTACTGACCTGACCCTCCCAGTTTTATCTTCCTGAGACAAAACAATACCAGCAGCAATATAACTTGAGTCCACTTCCAGATAAATTTTTCCAGCTCACACACCATAATCCAACTTGTGAAGAATAATATCTTCACCCACCACCTTTTTCAACTTCTGATATGCCTCTTCACACTCTTGAGACCATTCCCACTGTGCATCTTTCCTGGTGAATATCTTTAATGGTGAAGCCAACAAAGAAATATCTTTAATAAAAATTCTGAGATACACACAAACCCCTAAAAATACCCTGACTTCAGTAGTATCTTTAGGCCTTGGTCATGACTGAATTTTATTAACCTTTTTCTTTGCCATAATCCTTCCCTCTTTACATACCACATGACCCAAAATTTCCAAAGCAGGAACACAACAACAAATCTTTGACCCAAAAATTTTCAAACCAGCCTCTTCAAGCCTAAAAAATACTCTCTCTAGAGTAATTACATATTCCCAAACAAATCTCCTTATACCAGGGTTCTCCTTCAACACGGAATTTCCATAATCAGTGGAAGGTCCTTTGATTCCACTATCATCAATGAATATACCAACATGAGTAGGGACCTCATCCCATAAAATCCATGCCATTTGTGCTTGATATACCGCTACTTAATTAGTTTCTCCTTGAGGAAACCTAGTGATCTTAAATCTACCCAGAGGAGTCTCAAACGTTGTAAGTACCTGTGTATCTGTGTGAAGTTCCCTTTCATCATAACCACCCATAATATCACCCAAAACATAACACACCCTTCCAGAAAAAGCTTCCACAAAGTCCTCTGCACTTGGAAGCATCCCAGTATCCTTGATATTGACTCTATTAAAGGCTCTAAGATAATTAACAACCCTCAGTTTCCTATTCTTCTTTTTTACACAGAAAACTGGACCTGAGTAGCTAGATGTTGATTTTTTGTCTAAACGAGTCCTGACTCTTTCCCTAAAAACCTCAACAAAATAATTCCTGATAGAAACTGGAATTGGAATAGGTTTGATTTGCCAAAGTTTATGAAAAACCACAGGAATCAAGTAAGGTTTTCCATAAGAGTGTTTCAACACACCCCTTTTATCTTCAACAAATGCCACCCCTTTCTCCCTGAGAAAAATAACATGCAACAACAACTTATTTTTCACATCAGACAACCACCCATTGGGACAAAAATTACCAACTTTCATCCTCTCCACAGTCACTCTAGCAGTTTCCACAAAATTAGGAGTATTCTTCACCAGAGGAGTACAGTATGGATCTCTTGACAAAGGAGGTCTCTTCAATGGAGGGTTCAAACCTACAGCCATAGGCTCATTGACAGGCCTAATCTTCTGTTTTAGTTTCTTATACTTTGCAGCTCCCACTTCCACTTGAAGGATCTTCAGGACATCTTCACCACCAGACCTGGAACAAAAACCAAGAGTTTCCCCATCTCTCACATTTGTGGCCAAGGTAATGTTTTTTAAAGGTGTAGAAGAAAGCCTAGTGGTGCACAATTGGGAGGACTTACTTTTAGACTCCAATCTCACCACTCCAAATCTTTTCCGCAATTCCACATCTTCATTTTCACTTTCATCTTCTAAATCTTCAAATCTTTATTCATCTTCTGAATCACATCTTGTAAAATTGTGCAGTTTCTCTTCATGCTGGAGGACCAAAAATTTATCTTGCTGATCTTCCTTCTTCAAAAATTTGTGCAATTTAACCTCATTCTGGAGGCCCAAATATTGATTTTGATGATCTTCACAAAAATAATTCTTGTCTTCTTTCTTGATTATCTTCAGAATTTTTCCTTTATTTTCTTCAGTTATCTTGAAATTTTTATTTTCTTTTCTTGAGTTTTCTTATATCCTACAAAAATAACCAGGGGCTTCCCCAATGCTCACAGACATGGCCAAGGTAATGTTTTTGAAAGGTGTAAAATAAACTCTAGTGGTGCACAAGTGGGAGGACCAACTTTAGACCCCAATCTCACCACTCCACAGCTTTTCCACATATCTTTTAATAAAGATATATAACCAATCTTCTTATTTGAACTTGAATTAAAAATAATTGAAAATTTTTAGAGATAACATATACTTGATAAAAAACTTGAAGAATACTTGCAGAGAAGAGAAACATTAAAAAAAGAAAGTTGAAAATCCACTTGGTATATCTCTAAGGGAGCTGAACTAATAAAACCTGGGATTTCCTCATCTTGGGGAGAGGTTTTAGCACTAGGGTGATCAGCCCTCATCACTCTAAAAAAGACAGACTCCCACTAGAGCCTGAGCCACACTCCAAAAAACTAGTGGCAGCACCCACTTCTCTTCTTCTCCTACAACAGTCCATGCACTGGCGTATTGAAGACAAACCAGCCCTGGTCTCCTATCTATCCTCTCCAGGAGATGATGACCTCATGTGAAGTCTCCTTTCATTTTCACCAGTCAACTCCAAACTGATTCCCAAATCAAATTGATATCCAATTCTTGCTTGAAAATCCATCAAGAATGGCCCACCCAAAACAGCTTTTACTGCTCCTTTTGAAATATAAAAATGAATATTTCCTGAGGCTCCACCAACATCTAACTTCACAAACTTGGATGTTCCAACCAATTCAGTGACATGGCCACCAATCCCTCTCAAATTTCCACAATACCTGTTTTGATGGGGAGGCCAAAATGAGTAGCCTCAAAAAAAGAAATCAGGTTAATCTGAGAAACTGAATCCACTAATAGCTTAGCCTCCCTACCATTCAGAGTGACATTGATATAAACCAGAGGTGCAGAAAAATGAGTTTCCAGCCCCTCATCAAATTTTTCAGCAGAATCACAAATGTATTCTACCTCCCCAGAATAAACCCTTCTACTGGTCAAAAACTGTTTCTGCCTATCAGCCAACCCAGGACTGATAGCATACAACTCCCCATAAGTAAGGGAAACCTGACCCTGATTCATCCTTTCCAGGACAGAGTCCATACCATTAACTTGGGCAGAAACCACCAGCCTCTCAAAGTGAGCTCTTTGCTTTACTACTCTGGTCCTAAAAGATTCTTGAGGACCAGAACCACAAACAAATTTACCATCAAAAGGAATCAAACCAGATACCTCACCAGAACCTCTAACTCCAGAAGGCTTTGTCAATGAAGCCAAAGGGACATCCTCCTCAGAGTCAGAATCAACATCCATAGTCATTGGCTCACCATTCATGTCCAAGGCTCCAAAACTAGGGGGGGCCATATCTGCCATACCCTTCTACATTTTATACAGCTCCTCTTTGATGTAATTCTTCCTAGCTTCACTCAGCTTAGGATCCATATTTTAACTCTTAGGCTTTGGTTGAGCCTGAGCACTGCTCTTAGGCCTTCCCACCTTTCCTGCTTCCACATGATAAAAAACAACCAAGCATTTGCCACTTGACTTTCCACCACAAGAATTCAACTCCAAACCACCAAAGGAAGATGTAAATGAGACTCTATTAGCCTCCTTTCCCTTTCCCTTGCCATCATCTCAACCTTTACCAGAAGAAGAAGCCTCATTTGGAAACTCTTCAAATCTTGACCTCCTTGAGTTGACATTATGTCTCCTCCTCACCAATTCTACTGGAGCTTGACCATCATTAGGCTTCACAAAAGAACCATCAGGGAACTTGAACACTTTCCAATAAAATTCTACCTTACTTTCAGACACATTCCTATTCAGTGCCCAAAAATCATTTGACTTGTGTCCCTTCCTGCTGCAATAATAGAAGACCCAAGGATCACTCCTACCAAACTTCATATTAGAATCTCTAGTCTGAAAAGAAGCCTTATTGGCCTTCTGAGCCTCCTGAAAAAAAATATGTAGCTGTTTTGTCAGGTCAGCCAACAGCTCCACAACTGTATCAACCTCTTTAGGCTTCTCAGGTGCCTTTCCATGTTCACACTTTCCTTCTTCCTAGATTCCTCCACATCTTCAGCAAAAGCTTCACTGACCTTGCAAACATACTTGGTGCTAGATTCTTGGAAAGAATCCACTGCCAAATTTTTCAGATGACCCTCCACAAACTCTTTCACCACAGAAAGAGCAGGCAATTTCTGATTCCTATTAGGAAGAATTTTCATATTAACCTTCCTTTCCAACTCCTTCAACACATCAATCCTGACATTCCTAGCCAGAGCAGACCAGAAAATATCTTTTGCAGAGTCAGTACTCTCCAAATCATGCATATCCACAAAATAATCCACCACTGGCTCCAACTGAGCCAGAAACTTCCTATAAGTATGGAGGTTGTCCACACCTCCTTAAGATTTCCATTTACTTGAAATCATATTGATATCCACCATAGAGTACCTGGATCCCCACCTCTCTGTCATCTGTAGACACAACTGTTTCCAATCCTTTCTCCTATAACCCTCAATAGCTGCAACCTCCTTCACCAGAGCCCTGTCACCAATTTAGAAGATGAATTGCTTCACCATGTCCAATTGAGAAGCACCATACACATTCCTAGAAGCCTCAAACAGCTCCAGAAACAACTTTACATTCTTCCCCATAAACATAGGCCCCTTCAAGTACTTGATCCTGACAGAAGGCTTAAAAAAACTGGAGGAGTACCATCCTCAGCAGCACCAACAGTGCCACTACCACCACAAGAGAAAGAGAATCCAGAAGCCATGGTCCAATAGATTCCAGAAAACAAATCTCCAATCACATAAGAGAATTCAAAAGTAGCAGAAAGTCGAAAAAGCTAACAAATCCTCACACCAAGTTGGTTTCCAGAAATGTAGACAATTTTATAGTACTAGCTATAGTCCTTGACCACTGGAGTTGAAGTAAAACTGGAGAGAAAACCCCTGCCTCTTTGAGAAATGCCAGGTGAGATTTATTTGCTACAGAAAATTAGAGACTGTTACTATACCCCTTCCAACACACTTCTTGACTGCTTAATAAGTCAAGACATTAGCCAATAGCAGACCAATGAGAACCAAAGAACCTGAAACCTGAAATGCAAAAAGATTTACAACAGAAAACCAAAACACTGTGCACTTGCTGCACAGAAAACAGCAATAGTACTTGATGCAGGTTGCAAAGCTACACCAGAGAAACAAGTTGCCAAAGTTGAGTTAAATGAAAACTAACCTTGAAAAAAACACAGCCAATTGTGGCTAAAAAAACAGCGAAAAATGAATGAGAAACAATAATACAATTACCAGATGGTTTTATGATAATTAAACTTGCCTTAAACTGTCTTATTCAGTTTGTACACACAGACTACCATCTAAAAAAATCCATGCACAGCAACTAATTTGGTGCTTTTGACAGCCAAATTGAATAAAAACCCTCTAGAAACACTCCCCAGCCTTCTATAACTGAGGTGGGAAGACCTCCCTGAAGCCAGAAAACCACCAAAAACCTCCAATAAAGCCCAAAATACTTAAAAAAATCCACCATGACTACTAAAGCCCTTAAAACACAAAATCAAGCTATGACAACATTGAGACTTAAAATATAGAGCCAAATTAGCTCTACTTAATGGTACTAAGCGCTTAAACCTACAACTTAAGGCTATCCTGTAAAAAATGAAAAAATAAATTAAACAGCTATCTTTTAGAAATAAAAAGTGAGTAAATGACCCCTTAAAAGTTGGAATATGAAAAATATCAACAGGACATCAAATATAGAGAGTAACTGGGGCTATCTAATGATAGTACCGCATACCCATAGTCCCAATATTCACTGAATAAAAACCAAAATAACACCTTAGTCTTCAACCAATGCCAGTTAAGACATACAAAAACAGCACCAAGCAGACCAACAAATGCCTCTGCCAATGTTGGAAGACTACAACACTTTGACAAATCACACCACATGGTGTACTTCTGTATTCTGAACACAATAGTAATCATAAAATTCACAAGGAGTTCAATATTTTCTGTATTAAATAGTGAGATAATATCCTTGTGATTTATGATGTCTCTGAGTAGACAAAGAAGAGGTGCTACTTATTTAAATAATTTCTAAAGGACTGGGTAAGGGTTTGAGAATTGAAATATAACATTTTTTAAAAAAAAGTGAGGTTTTGAATTCTGATTAAGGAATACCAATTCTTTTGTTCACCAGATAGCTTTTATACATAAGAAAACTTCATTACTTGTTCTTCTTTTTGTTATCAAAATGTAATTAAGTATAATGAAAATCTGGTACATTGTTCTTATCATGAATTTAATCAAAAATGCATGCATGTAAGTTAATAAATGTCTACTTGTCTAATTTTCAAATTAAATTCCTTTCAATTTGTTAAGTCTAAAATATTATAAGTTTCTTTTTTTACCTTTTTTTTTAATTTTTATGTCCAAAAAAATGGCAATACCTCCCGCTGCATTTTATCTTAGTAGGGGGTCCGGATTGCCAAATTTCAATTAGAATACATAAATAAACAATAAATAAGTCATTCAGAGAAAGACACAAAGTTTAAGTAATTAGAACTGAAGAAAATAAATGTTAATCACAAATAAATTCAAGAAAAAATGCCACAAATTAATGTAGAATTGATACCACAGCAGTATGGCTCAATATCCTAGAGCCTCAAGTAAGTGAAGTGGATAAATGACTTGAATATGTTAAATTATGACATTTAAAGAGAAAAATGACAATCTTCCTCAGAACCTGTACTTTTCACCTCTACCTCAATGTTTTGTTTCAACAGAAAATTCATTTCTTATCTTCTTTACACAATTTATTAAATCTTGATTTAACTGAAATGAGCACCCAAAATGGGTTAAATTATCATATAATTCCAATTCAGGGGGAGCTCTTGTTGTTTGATGGTTGTTCCTAGAAAAATTAAAGACTGTTTTAATAATTCTGTTCCCTTAACCAAAGTAAATAATAAATTTTTGATCTAGAAAATATAAACCATGCCTTTTAACTAGTTTTGGAGATGTAATTGGACAGCCAGTAATAGGGCTGATGTAAGAGAAGAGACCATAGGTTAGGGAATTCGAGTAATTGCTGTCCATGTGAATATTATCATGAAGTCCTCCATAAGTAATGGTAAAATTATAAGTGAAAAATTACTTTCATCCAAAATTATCCCTTCAGAATTTTACCAACTAGGTATTCCTATTTTTATTTCCAGTTCATGATTAGTTTGAAAAGCAGAAAAACATAATTTCCTCATAAAATTTTCCAAAAAAGAATTAAAATAACCCAATATATTCAACCTTTTCAAATATTCTGTCATTATTTCAGAACTAATCTTTCTATGAAAACAATATATACCTAAAGAAATTGATAAAATAACAATGATAATGATAAATTTTAATTTTCAATAAATAAAAATACCAAAAGAAATTTCTTTGTCATATCCAGGTCTCCATCCAAGGCAAATCCTAATCCCTTCATGTTTGCTTTTATTAGTCAAAGGTTGCCTAACAGAAGACAAGTTTGATATTAAGTAAAGATAAGATCTGAAAATATATTAAAAGCTTCATCTTGAGCTTCATTGAAAGAATAAACCTGTAAAATAAATTGAGGTTTGAAGCCATTACTGACAGCCACTATAGCTTGATTACCATCATCTTTAGTAAGAGTTTTATATTTTTAGGTCAGCTTTTAGGATATTTTTTCTTCTTGACAATACTAGTTTTAGAAAAATTTAATACCAGTTAAGTGACAAAAAAATGCTTTACTCCATTTTTTTCTTTCCTTCAAATATTTCTTCTGTTTCTTGGATATTTTATTTGATTTAATTAAAGATGGGGCTAAGGATAGAGATGAAAGTGATGAAGAAGAGAGTTAAGTTAGAGAAGATAATGAAAAATAGCTATATCCATCTTCATTAATTTGAGTTGACATCATTCTATAAAGCAAAAAAAAAATCTAAATAAAGGCTCCCAAAAATGCCAAAAAATGAATCCAAAAATGCCAAAAAATGGCCCCAAAAATTCCAAAAACAAAAAAAAGGTTCAAAAGGCAGCTGAAAAATGAATTAAAAAAACTTCTTCTAAAAATTCAAAAACACCTTAAAAATACACAAAACCACCTGTAAAATATTCCAATTTACACTTGCAAAAAATAGTGAAAAATTCCTGAAAAATATGCTAATAAATGTCTGCAAAATATATTGAAAAATGGCTGCAAAATATGCCAATAAAAAATTAAAGAAGACATTAAAGGCCAAAAAATGCAAAGAAAGGTTTTGAGGTAGTGTGGAAGCTGAAAAAGAAGGGGATGATAATCTTTTGAGATATAGGGAGAGTGATTGAATGAAAAATTAAGTTATAGGGGGAAAATGCTACTTGAAATTATGGAGGGAGAGGAAACCAATGAATTCAGTAAACCAAAAAAATTTCATGTAAAATGGAAAATAATTACAACCAATATTTAATTGGAACACTACCAAGACCATTTTTTATGCCACCAGGCATAACAAATGCATAAAAGTTCTGTAAAAGTTGCATAATAAATACATAACAAACTTCATGTACCCTAGGAATCAATAATAATTTATATGTATTTGTTACACAAACATTATGCAACTGTTATTCCATGTGTTGTAACAAAAAACTTTGGTAGTGGAGGTTACAGAGAGGTGGAGAAATGAATATAATCAGAAAAAATTATATTTTAATTGTTAATATGAGCCAAGCATTCCAAAAAAAAATCAATTAAAAAAGTTAAAAAAAAATTAATGTCCTCCTAAGATTGGCCATTTTTTATACATTCCATAATGAATTCTTTTTTTTTTAATTTTTCTTGATTTTCCAGCTTCAAAGTTGTTATTTTTTAAAAAAAATTCATTGTATTTTGTTTTCTCAGAGCTAAGACGATTTCTTTCCATCTCCTCTTCCTCAAAATTTGCCTTTCCAAAGCTTGATTGAAGCAAAAAAAAATTCTCCAAATATAAGGCCCAATTCTCTTTCATTAGCATATGATCAAACTTCATCTTTTCAAAGTCAGGGTTATTTTTGCAATAGAAGATTTTTCTAAGAGAAAATTAAATATGAAAAAATAAATAATAATGTTATTGAAGATGATATATGGTGGAAAATTCTTACTAAGATCCTTTTTCTCAGAATAATCATAAAGGAAGCCCATAGAGCTGGTTGAATTATTACCACTTTTTAAAAGATGATTCAAGCTCATTGAAGTTAATTCTTGATGCTTTTTTTAGATTTTGAGCTTGAGGGTTCAGGAAGTTCATCTAATGCAGGATCCACATTTCTGGAATTGTTATTATTTTTTGAAATTTGGGTTTGAGTCAGTGAATAGAAAAGGAAGAATGAGTAATTTAGTTCAAAAAATTATAAAAAAAAGGAAACAGTAAACATACATCAAAATATGGGGGCTCTGAGGACTCAGATCTAATCCAAAATAATTGTTCTGCTTGATAGTTGTGATCTTTGTCAGCTGAAATGTGGTTAGAAGATGCAAGAGATTGATGTCCTTGAAGTACAGGTGTTTCAGGAGGATTATTAGATTTTTGAGATCAAGAGGGTATACTTTTAGTAGTATCATTCAGAAAATAAGGGTTGAAATCAACTTGGGAACCAAAAAAAATATCCATTTCTTTATAGAAAGGACACAAGACATTCAGCTTTTCAGAAACAGTAGTAATCACAATCTCCAGAACATCATCATCAATACTAAAACCAGTGAAAGTGGCAGAAAAATGAGCCTTTTTATATTTTGATTAATAAATTTTGATTCTCTCCTTCATTTGCTTAGGATTGATGTCAATTTTCCCTCTTGTTTTCTTCTTTACTTCATTTTCCATCAACCAGAAGCCTTTGATCTTTGATGAAGGTCGACATCCAATACATGTGGATTTCTTGCATTCAAAGCATGCATTGTAATTTGATTTTATTTTGAAAAAGTTGATGATGATTAGATCATCTTCCTTTTTCAGATGTCCAGACTTTCATTTTTTAGTTGAGGGGTCGGCTTTACAAGGAGACTTTTGTGATGAAGCATCTGTTTGATTTGACTTTTGAGTGTTGGATTTTCTGAGAGGCATTATGAAACTGGTATGTTACATCAAAAGAGATTAAGAGGTTGAAAAAAATAAAAAAATAAAACAAGCAAAAAAACATGCCTGGTTAAAATGTTGTGAATCTTAGTGAGGGGTGTGTGCCAAGGATTGATGAGGAAAGGGAGGTCAGTGCATCAAATGTGAAAGAGATGAGGTTGGCATGAAAATTATTTTGTGGCCAACATGTGATTTTGAAAAAAAAAAATTAGGAAAAAAGTGCTGATTTGTTTTGAAATCCACACTTAAGTTAAGTGAGGAATTTTCAGAACTGAAACCCCCTAATTTGGTAAATCTAGTCAAGAAACTGGATGGTAATTATAAGTATACTAGATTAGAGGAGGTAGAAACAGTGGTAGAAGTCAAGTAGAGAAAAGAGAAGCAAGGGTGGCTCTGGATGACATTGAGGTCCTAGAAATCTCATAAACAGGAGGGCCATCTTCTCCCATTATAACTCCTAAGTTGAAGATTCTGTCTAAGGATCCTAATTCTGTAATGGTAAGAATTGATGAGCTGGAAAAGAAGAAAAGTGAAGCAACTAAAATTAAGGAATCTTACACCAGAAAAAAAACATGGGCACCTGATAGCAGGTGCCAATCCCTATCTTTGAATTAACTCAGTTTCAGCTCAGCTTTAATTTGTCTGGAAAGACTGTGCACTGGACAATGAGGATACTAGCTTGCGCAACATCAAATCAAATTTACTCTTAAATCAAAACTGAATATAGGGATAGGCACCTGCTAGCAGGTGCCATTTGATTTTTTGCGGTGTTACAAACCCAGGAATAGTCCTAAAATGTCATGCTTCAAAAGCATGGTATGCTATTATTGCAGTAAAAAAGGGAAAAGTCAATTGCAATTCAATGCACTTCAAAAGGATAATGAAGACCAAGTGGGCTATGAGGATGGAGTAATGCTAATGTTGGAAGATGGGGCCAAACCCCTTATGGATAAGGATCAAAGGATGCACACAAAGGTCATTGATCATAACAATAAAAATGCCATGGAAAGAAAATCTAGTCAAGGCAAGGATCCGGAACTAATGGAGAAGGGTAAGGGTGCTAAGGCAGTCAAATTTTCAGTAATGTGAACTGTATTGTATTTTAAGGTCAAAGAAGGTACAGTTGCCACACCACTTACTACTTCTCAACTAGAGATGTTTGCAGCTAAACACAAGAAGATGGCACTTCCAACAATTATTAGGCCAAGGAGGGGAAGTACATAAAATAAGACTTTTTCAGTTGTATTTTTCTTAAAGCCAACCACAAGATCCAAAAGCCAGTGGACAAATTTCTCCCTTAATAATGGTAATCATATTGGCAGTGACAAAATCCAAACAGCAATAACACAAATTCAATCAGCATTGACAAAATCCAACCGAAAATAACAAAGACTCAAATAGAAGTGAAGGAATTCAGGGAAAAAGAGGGATTAAAAAGTATAAAGGAATTATTAATTTGAAAAGACTCCCACTTGTCAGGGGTTGGTCTAGAGGTAAGAAGATAAACAGTAACCCTAAAGAAGTTACATTTTTTTAAGTAGTAATACTAAAATAGTGATTTGGCACAAGAAAAGAGACATTAAAAAACAAGATTGTATTATGTCTGGATGATTTGTGGCTCAAGTCAATTTCATTTTGTTTTCACAGTGTTTCATGAAATCCTTCAGACAGCTTGCCATCATGGCCATGGAAGAGGACTTCACACTTTTTCATTGAGATGATTTCTGAGTGAGAGATTGACTGATCAGCAACTTCTTTGCTCAACCAATTGACTAAACTGATTAGTGATCAGATACTCCAACTTTACCAGTGTCTTAGTGATATCTGAAAAGTCCAAGTGAGGGTGTTTCTTTGTAGTGCAAGTGCTGGACTGCAGACTGCCGATGCATGACCCATGCATACGCCTACTGCCCCAACGATTTTGTTTTCAGTCAAATAAGTCTACACTTTTCGTTGGGGCATCATGTCAAACGCTCACCAGCCTCAGCGGAAAGTCACTCGACCAACCGGTACTCCTTTCCGTCCGGTTTCTTTTCCCGTCCCATCTCCACTCGAAGATCTCAAGCAGAAACGGAAGCGGCCTTCTATCGGCACTCTCCTTCCTACTTCTCTTTCTCCCGGTAACATTCCTCTTCATCATTCAGCCACCATCTCTAACACCACCACCACCAACAACAACAACAACAACAACAGCAACAGCAACAGCAACACCGGAAATGGAAACAATAACCCTGCAACAAGTCGTACTCGTCGTCTTGGATCATTTAATTCTCTTGCCGCTACAAACCAGTCCTCCCACTCATCTTCTGCTCTACTAGATTCATCTCATCCTCTTCAGTCAGAATGGTCTTTTTGGTTTCTTCATCGTAGTCCAAACAAGAAAATGAATGATGAAGAATTTAGTCGTGCGATGAGAAAACTTGGCTCTTGTCATTCAGTGGGCTTCTTCACTTTTCCCGTTTCCTCATGTCCTATTACCTCTGCTCTTCACTGAGCATTTTCTCTTTATCATGGTTGGCATAGGTCGAAACGTTCTATTCTCTCTACCTTCATATCCGTCGACCCTCATCTCTCAGCCCTATCGCTGATCTTCATTTATTTGTTAACCCTATCCAACCTGTTTGGGAAGACCCTGCCAATGTAAGTGGAGGTAAATGGACTATTCGTTTACGCAAAGGTCTTGCCGATCGCTTGTGGGAAACGGTTTTACTCAGTCTCATTGGTGGAGATATGGAAAAAGGTCTTTTATCAGATGTTGAGCGAAAGAAAGGTCATCATGAAATTTGTGGTGCCGTATTGAGTGTCAGGCGTGACGAAGATATTCTTGCTATATGGCATCGTTCAGGTGATGCCGATAGAGCTGGAGACGGAAAAGTAGCAAAACTCATCAAGTTTGTTGTTCATATTTATATATATATATATATTATCATTCTTGCCAATACTTATCATTTGAAGTTGTTTCTTTTTCTCCCTTATAGAGCTACTGTTCAGTCAATTTTACAACTTCCTCATAATTGTTTAATGCAGTATAAACTTAATGCTGATAGCTTAGCGAACGGAGCAGCTAAAGCAATTCAAGCTGGTAGTAATGTAAACGTTGGTCCCGATGTTGGAGCAACATTATTGAACTTTCAGACATCTCAAAAACTTTCAAGCTATCGAAATAAAAGAGACCACGGCAATCTTATCACAGGAATTCGTCCTAGTTCTCCTCATTAATACCAGGAAGGATCATTTTTTTGATTCACTAGGGAAATGTGCAGAAAGATGGAGATGGGCAAAAATTCAAAAAAAAAAAAAAAAGACAAGACAAGACAAGACAAGACAATAAAAATATACCCTATGCTTTCCATGGCTATTATCTCTTTAAGAGGTTTTATTTGATGTTTGAACTGAATGGGCTCAAACATTAATTGTAGTTCTATCTCATTAGTGAGAAATCAAAAACAAAAGCACTCATCATACATATTGGTGACTGAGATAATGAATGGATTAAAGACTGTGTAGGAAATGAAGAAGAGAGAGAGAGAGTTTATGTGTTATGTGTTCTAATTAAAAACTGGTTGATAGGAAAATCAATTTCCTTGACTATATAATAATACACTAATAAACTTCACTTAACAATGGTATAATAACTTGAACTAATAAGGATTTGCCTCTCTCTCTCTCTCTCTCTCTCTCTCTCTCTCTCTCTCTACAAAGTGTTCCATTTATTCCTATCCTCTCTCTCTTCATCCATCCTACCCACCTAAAAAAAAAAAGAAAAAAAAAATTCTCCTTTTCTCCTTCCCAAGACCCTCTCTCTCTTCCCACCCCTCAAAAAAAAAAAAAAAAAAGAAAAAAAACCAAATCAACAACCAACAACTAACAAGAAACTTTATCTGATGATTTTAATCATACAACAACAACAACAGCAACAACAACAACACTTCAAACATTAAATATAAAAGAAACACAATTCCGTTAATACAAAAAAAAGTAAAGAAGTGCTTGTAAGATTGTGAATTAATTTTACAGTATATACATATATATATATATATATATATATATATATATATATAATTAAACAAATCAGTATTCTTAATAAAATAATCTGCAAGCAACAAAAGATTTATTTGTTTTTTTTTCAAAAAAAAAAAAATAATAATAATATAAAATAAACAGACTCATGTTCACAGTAAAAAAAATCTAGAACAAGAAGAAGAAAAGAGAGAGAAAAAAAAAAAAAAAAAAAAAAAAAAAAAAAAAAAAAAGGGTATCACAAGTATCATAAATTCTGAACAGGAAAAAAAAAAACAAGATAGAAAGAAAGAAATAGAAACAGAAACAGAAACGAAACAAATAAAAATAAAAGTATATCACAACAGTAGAATAAAAAAATCAATCAATCCATATCAATATCAAAGAGAAAAAGTCACAAAATACAAATTCCATTCTACCCTATACGCTAACTTGAAGAGTACATAATATACATATATATATATATTATATACACGAAAATTGCCACTGATCTTCCAGAAGTGTTGAACAAAATTTATGTCGGGTAATAGAATTTCGGATATCAAGTCCATCAAATGCGGTTTAGTGTAATACCGTGAGGATATATATAGAGGGTCAGTTTTCAGATATCGAGCCAAACTTGTTTTTGTTTCTTGAAAATCATATCCTCCCACACAGTAACCCGAAGTGCTTCTGCCCCCTCTTGCTCTGCATGATATATTGTCGCACACACGCATAAATATATATTATATATATATGTTTTGTAAAGCAAAAAAAAGAAAAAAAAAATACTTGCTGCCATTTTAGGAAGACTATACGGCACATAACATATGACCGAAATTTATCTTGGATGCCGATCAATTTCAGAAGAGATATAATATTCACTTGGGGGCTCATAAGTCACTCTTGAGTCACCAGTAGGTGGTCGGATTTGAATTTTAGGCACAAAAGCAGGTATAGGAGTTGGAGTGAGGTCAACATTTGAAACTACATCCGCACAATCAATAAATGATGAATCAGATGGGTGGGGATCTGGTTTTTCTGCTCGCCATGTGTAAGGAGGAAGTGGATTGTCGTCTAATCTAGCATGGTTACAACACAAAAGTTTTCAGAAAAAAAAAAGAGAGAAACGGAAAAAGAAAAAGGAGATACATTCATGATGAGGGATGTTGTGGAAAGAAACAACCTGATGCAGAAAAAACTTACCTTGTAAATGATTCAGGGTGTTGCTCAGATTCAGGGTCGTGACTATCTTCGGAAAAAGATGTATTGGTGTTCATTCTCACACGTACGGCATGAACTCTTTTATAAACATAAAGGGCAGCCCCAATGGAAAAGATGACGCTACTTCCAATGACACTATATTCGATAATTCGTGACACAGTTGATTTTTTGGAGGCTTCAACATCAAATAATGTTCCCATATAAACGCCCGCCAATTGCTTCGGAAGAGATAAAAATGTTGACATAGTGAATATAAACAAGGGCATTCCAGTCAAAGCAAATACAGGTGTAAGTAGATGACCAGGAATGAACGAAAGTCGAGCAAGAAAAGCCACCTAGAGAAAGCCAGTTAACACGCAAATAAAATAAAATAAAAAAAGAAAAGAAAAGAGGAGGTAAGGATGATGGGTATTTTGCAAGACAGAATGATTGAAAAACGAACCCAAAATCCACCTTCTCGAACGACTTCACAAAAACATTGAAAATTGGTGTCGGTGTTTTTGAGTTTTTTGACTCGACTAGTGCAAGAATACTTGAACAAATAGAAATTTGCTAATTCACCGAGCAATGTCCCCACTGAGACAATTGCAAACCCGACCCAAAGTCCCCACACTAAACCAGTCAAAATAATAATGATCTAACAATGAAGGACGAAATAAAAAAACAAGGTAAGATTGTGAGTGTATGGGAGATAGTTTTCCGAGGAAATTTGAGGAAAAAGAGGGACTGAATGGATTGAAGCTGACTTCATGCCCAAATAGAGGCGGAAACGAAACAATGAAGAGAAGAGCAATTGGTATAAGCCATCCTCCAGGAAGATCCTTCAGCTTATGAGCTGCTGGTCTGAGGGCCAAAATAATTTGATGATGATACACTAGAGGAACGCAAATTAGAAGGTCAGACTCAAGAAGGAGAGAAAGAGTGAGAAAGAGACCGCACGAATAAGCAAGATGGTAGCTATTCCTATCAGAAGCAAGGCAATATAATATTTGATCCAATCCCGTCGCAGAAAAGATCTAAGACGACAACGAGAGAAAAGGAAAAATAAGCAAGGCTCAAGGAGAGGCGAAGAAAATCCGCATACCTAGGACCAACCGAGCCAAAGGGGGTGTTCCATGTTTTGTCCATTGTTCGAATGTTTTCGAGGGAAGAAGAAGGTTGCAAAGGAGAAGAAGAACAGGGGGGATATGAAGCAGGATGGTCCTGAGGGCGGCTCATGGTACGAAAGAAGGCGATACAAGGAAGAAAAACGAGGAAGAAATGATCACGAGGGAGCAAAGGGACTCAATAAAAAAACGAGGAATCTCGACTAACAGAAGTAGACTATTACCATTGCGACTATTGTTACTGTTATTGTTATTGTTACTCTTATTATTGTTGTTGTGGTTATTGTTATTGTTATTGTTATTGTTATTGTTATTGTTATTGTTATTGTTATTGTTATTGTTATTGTGATTGTTATTGTGATTGTTTGTATTGGTATGTATGACTATTACTTGTATCTCACCCAGCAACCCAGCCACTAAACGATAAGATTTACCTTGTCAGTCCAGCTCGCTGCTTTTCTGCGGTTTATGTCCTTTTCTGATGCCCAGCGTTTGTACATAAACCCTTTTAATGATCAGCTTTCTCTGTCTGACCCTAGTGCTTCTGCTCTCAAGGATGACTGAACCCTACTTGTAACAAGCAATCACTCTTAGTTGCTGGGTATTTACTGTCCCCTGAGTGAACTATCCTCTATCTCTTCTCTTTTTAAAATACATTATGGTTCTACATCTATTCTCCTCCTTCCTCGCTCTATTCAGTGTTCCTTCGTCTCATCTCCATACTTGTTAAGGATGATCTTGTTGTGACAGACCATCTCTCACAAAGGATTGTATTTGACAACGTAGATCATAATCACACGTAGCTACGATGGTGGACAATATAGTCAAACCTGTAAAGCTTGAGACGAACAAATTTTTCTTTTTTTTTTAATTTTATGATTTTCCTCTTTTTTTTGACCCCTGCATGAGGCCTGCATGAGATATTGAACTGTGCTTACTTGCCTTTTGGTGCTGGTATAACTCACCCCTATTCTCTCTCCGTTTCACCCCATTCCTGTTTTCCCCCTTGTCTGCCATTCACTATCATCCTTGTCTGCCATTCGTTATCGTGCTCATCTGCAATTAACACCATTAACACTGTCTCCGTCAAACTGGGGCTCTCTCAAACCATGTAAGTTTTTTTTCTTATTCTCTTTGCACAGCATCAATAATCAAACTCACCTACTCACATGCCCACAAATTTTCCTCATGGCTTTGAAAGTAACCATACTAATCGTACTTTTGTTGAAGTTTCCAGCTCAGAAAGAACCTTATTACGCCATAATTATGATGCTGATGGCTATTCACACTACAATAAATATTCGTTTCGTGTTGGGGCGCGACAATGGCGCAACGATTACGCAACAGTTATGTAACAATTATTTTTGGCACCTAAAGGTCTTACAGCTAGATCCGAAAACATTGAGACTAAAACACAAAAATGGCAAAATTGTTTTGACGGGATTAAAAGTTGAGCCGCATGAAGTTTTGAACAGCTGCAAGCCAATTTTGTGGTGAGCGCTCTCAGTTTTGCAAAAATATTTTTTGTTTTCTTGAAAAGTTTATTCAAGGTTTTTTTTCACTCAACTCATTTTTTTGTTTTCCAGAAATGACCTCCTATCCCATTGACCATTTCTTTTCCAACCACCACCCCAACCATTTGTTCCCCTCCTCCACCTCAATTGATGGTTTCCGATCCTCCATGATGTTGATTGACAGTTTCCGATCCTCCATGACATTGATGGTCCCCTCTCATTCTCTTCTCCTCCATCTGGTGCGCACAGTTCTCAATTTTTTCTTCCTGACTTTACTTTTGATTTTTATTCTTTATTTTAGGCTTTGCTTCTCCTTCACCACATTGACTGTCACCTCTGTGCAAGCCACGTATAATTTTAGTAATATTTCAAGTCACACTTACAGCTGTACATTTTAATGGGAATTATGATCCTCATAGTACCCCAAATGACCCACATACTCCTTCTCCAGCAAAATTTGCTCAATTCTTAAATCCATTCAGTTCTCTACCCCAACTCGATCTTCATGAAGATTTCAACCAAGAACCTTCAGTTGGAGAATTCACAACATCTTCATTACCTGCTGAAGCTGTTAGAAGAGGCACTGTGAAGATTTATCTAGACTACACCTATGCTAGAAAAAAAGAACCTCAATCTTCTGGACACAGGCAATGAAGTCTCATGCAAACATCCAAAGTTGCTTCAGCTCCCCTCTAGTTGATGTTTGACTAGGATGTTGAAAAGAAGAATTTAGTTTTGTTTAAAGATCAAGCATTAACTACAATACAAACAGAAAATGGTTTGAAGGTTGGTATGTTAGCACAAAAGATTGTCAGTGAAGAAGAAGTTATTTGGAAGGTTGTTATTCCACATGGAGGTGTATTTTCAGCAACACAGAAGGCACAATTAGATTTGGAAAAGAATTTTCTAGGTTCCTTGATATGGCTGCAATCACCCCTGATACTCAAAAAATTCAGTGTATTATTGTATATACAGATCCTAAGGTGGAGGAAAATGTTAGTTTTTTCTATTTTTATGTTGCTGCCTTATTTTTTTTGACTGGGGGAATTTTCAACTGAGGAAAGCAATCATAGATGATCTTGATAGCAATGTTTAGCTAATTTTAAACCAACAACTCACTTCCATTGGAAGGGGCTCAAAGTGCAGTCAAACATATAGAACTGATCATAATGATCATGAATTCAAACCACTGTGGTACACATCTTGCAGCAGCATGTGAAAAGATGCAATGTATGGTTGCTAGGCAGTAGTTCAGTCAAATGCAGTTGGGAAGTCCAGAAGAAAGGACATTGCTATGGGATCAACTAGAGTACAGGAAAATAGTGTGCTGCACTCAGTATTAAGTACCATGATAGCATAACAGCTTAAGATGGAGTTAAGGTAGATGTTATTAAGGGTATTGATTTACAAATGCAAAAGCAACTGTGATAAAAATATGTGATTAGTTTGGGAAGGACTAATTAGTAAAAATGTACTAGAGTTAGCTAAAGGCAACCCAAGGGTATTAACTAAGGAGTTAAAAGTGCAACTACTAATAGAGACTTGCATTAGGATCAAGCTGCAGATGAGTAATAGCAATGAAGGTGGAGCACTACAAGGAGCACTGAAACAAGCTAACAAAGCATGTGTAAATGCTCAAGGTTATAAAGCAGTAAGGAGTGGATGGACAAAGAAGTGGATATTACAAGTAAAAAACACTGGAGACATAAGTGAAATATGAAGGCTATGTTAGAAATGAGTGCACATCTGAAGGTAAAACTTGAAAGAAGGTGTATTGGTGATCTCAGTAAGCATAAGGTATGTTTATGTGCTGTTAGATTAATGTTTAATAGAGGGTCTGTATGAGATTAAGGCACTATAGGCTGATACAAGCAGTGTACCTAGATTACTGAGATTGATAGTTCATTAATTTATTGTTTTAGTGCTAGAGCTTGTGCTAGAGAACCAGTAGGGTAATACTGTCAGTGTATCTAGTATTTAAGTATGATATAATAGTATTTATTTATGGTCCTACTACTTATTGATAAATGATTTAGTGATTAAACCTCAGGGGAAGACTAATAAAATAGTTATACTCAAATAAAACTCACAATACTTGGATTTAAATGCATGCTAGTGGTGAAAAATAGATGAATATAATATAGTTATAGCTTATATAAAGATAATATCAATTTATAATGTCTTTATAATATATCTTTGAATAATAATAATTGTTTTATAATGTTTATTTGAATTGTAGTAAGTGAATGATATCTAATAACCATCAAAATCCTCCCTTACTTATACCAAAATCCACTGGAGTGCACAGACCTTCAATCCAGATGATGTCACTGCTATACCCGGCAATTACAGCACTGTGAGCGCTCATCACCTCCCCATGGCATCCACTTCAAACAGATTCAACACCCAGACCTCCAGTAAGGACCCTCCATCACAATTAATGATAACACAGACCTATACCATAAATAGAAAATCCAGATAAAAGCAGATACCATAAAGAAATAGGTAAAATAACTCATCCAAAGAGAATATAATGAAACCCAAAGCATATAAAGGAAACAAATGAAATGTCCAAGACCCCAATAACATCCCCAAGCATCCATATTAACACAGAAATGACCTCCCAACCCATAAATCCGTGAATATCCATCCAAGGAAGCAGATTAAGTTGTCCAGACTGAGTGTATGCGCCTGAAATAGATGTTTATGCTTCTGTAGGCGTTGTGAGTCCACTGGATACGTCCATATGACCTAAAATAAGCAGAAAAACAAAGGTAATAGGCTATTAAGAGGCTAAAACCCACTTATATACCTAAATATACATAATATACTGCATATTTCACTGAATATGAGATTTATGTATACATATAAGCTTATGTATGTCAATAATTACTTAATATCACTTAAGATAAGTATATTATGACTCCATTAACACCTTAATAAGTATTATTAGGCTATGGATAAGCTATTTAAACTACTCTAATTTATATAGTAGAGTAATGATTATATATATATGTAATATAATCATATATATTATTGTTATAACCTTATTTTTAAGATATAAGCTTAATGAACTTAAGATTATCTTATTTTAAGTATAAGAAATACTCAGTCCTAGGGATATCTAGGCTGACAAATACTGTCACCATGGATATTCCCAGGACTGAGTAAAAAATGCTTATAAATTATGTTAAACACATCTAGTACATATGGGAACAATAAATAAAGGTATACAAGATGTATACATAAGGAAAATTTATGATTAAATACAATATATGCCATTATAATACTCTTTATTCACACATATATCCACCTTTTATAAGTCTACTTTAGTTAATATTAAGTTGTAATATGTAAGGGTAATATTAATAAACTTAGAAATAAGGCTACATAATTTTTAAGTAGAATTAAAGCTGTTACTTTCATTTTTTTGTTAAAAATCAGAAATGTGCTTTAGAACACTTAAAAGTTGAATATATGCACTACAAATTTGATAATATTAAAAATGCACCTTGACAGATCAATTTGTCTTTATTAGAACCTTTGATTTGGCTATTCAAATGCATAAAAATAACACTTTTCAAATTCTATGTTTTTTTACGCCAGAAATGGCTTCTGTGCACTGGCCACATACTACCTGCATTTTTCCCACATGAATAGTTTCATTTTTAGCAAAGTTAGAAATCTCACACTATAATTACCCCACATTGTATGCCCACTATGGGGAAACATGCTAAAATAAGCAACAGGTGCTTATTTAGTGTCCTAATTTCATTATTAGGGGGTATCAAAGTTGACCAATCGGAAATTAAATTAATTGCAGATAAAAATCCTTATACCTCAATTATCTTCTGCAATTATTTTTACTAATAATTGGGTTATTAGACATTTTACATGTCAAAGTTGACCTCTTATCTGACATTTTTCTACTCAATTTTTCATAACCACATCTTGGCTTGCTTTTATTCATAAACACATCTTTGACTACTCTCTGGATATGCCTTCTACCTTGCTGCGCACTCCCATTCTCATCTCATCCTATCTATTCTCTCCATTCAAAACACCTCACCATCTCATCTACTTGTTTTTGTTCCTTTTTATCTTCAATTATCTTAACATGCCCCATCATCATAGATCTTCTCAAAAGCAGCCTTTCCCCAGTTGTTCTTCGAATCCCACTACTCCATCTTTCCCCCGCTCAGCTGAGAAATAAAAGACCGTTCAATTAAAAAAAGATGATCATCTCATTCTTGTCAACTGGCTGAAAACTAAATTTAACTATGATTCTTGTTTTGGTACCAAAAATGCAACTTAAGTAGGATGGCCCCCAGCATCAAAAGTTAATGGTTATCTTCTAATGGCCAAAGAATTAAGGAATAAGACTAAGGGAAGGATAGATCTTTTACCTAAACAGATGTCTGAAAGCTTCAAGCATTATCAAGCCAAATACAAGAAGGCAAAGACTCTTTCATCTTCTACTGGTCTTGGTATTACTGACCTCAATATCAGTAATGGCATCAAATCCATAGACAATAAACTTGATTCTTTATGTCCTTACTTTAAAGAGATGGATGCTATTTTTGGAGAGCAAGCTGATGTTAATCCTGAAAACATGTTGGATGGTGAAGATGCTATCTCCAAACACAATGTCAAAAAAAATTGTTTTCCTTCTTCTTCTAATCAAGCCTCCCCTCATTTAACTTCCACAAATCAAGATATCATTTTCAATAGATCCATATGGCAATATAAATCAACCTGATCTAACTAAAGTATGTTTTTTTTCTTTTATCTTACCAATTATTTTTTTTATTTACATTTTTTTATTTATAAAAAGGCTTAAGAACAAATTCAGGAGCCAAAATCAATTGAGTCAGAAGCCAGAAACAATGATGAGGAGGAAAATGTAACCTTGAACAAAAATAAAAAGGCTTCAAGTAGTCTAAATTTCCACTCTCAAAGAAGAAGAAAAAGTGATACTTCATCTCAAACCCCTTTTTCTTCTATCAAAGAATTTTTGGAGAAAGGTGATGTTGGTAAGTGATATCAAACCTCTTAATACTTTACTCTGCTTTTCTTCTACTTTTTGTTAATATTTATTATCACTCTAGAACAAGTGGAACTTTCTAAAGAGACTCTAAAGTTTGAAAAGCAAAAATAAAAGCTCTCTTTAAGGAGGGATGACAGGGTACATGATCTGGAAGTGAAGAAGTTTGAACTCTCTTTACAGAAGGATGATAGGACACAAGTCTTGGAAGATAGGAAGCACAAACTCTCTTTATGGAAGGATGATAGGGCACAAGACTTGGAGGAGAAGAAATTTGAGTTATCTCTATGTATTGAAAAATCAAAGAAAGAGGAGAAACCACTTGAGCATCAAAACCTCATGGAACAGATGAAATATAAGTTTGATTGTGAAGAAAATTCAAAAAAGAAAGAATTCTTGATAGAATGTGTTAAAGCTAATAAATCTGTTGTGGAAATTCAATGTTTAAAGAAATTGTTTGATGACTAGTTTGCTTTATTTCTCTCATACTTCAACTGTTCATAATTAATTGTACATAAAATTTTATCTTAATTTCCTGTATTTCATTACTCTATCCATCATTAGTTAGATTTTCATATTTTAATGTTATAAATTCTTTTATAAATAAAATTTTCAAGAATTTAGAATGAAACAAATTCTTTTTAAGTTAATATTTTCAAGCCACTTTTGAAAATCTCCCAATCCCACCCCTGAATTTGATTGAACTAAGGGGTGAGTGTCACCAAAATTCTTTCAAGTAAAGGATTTTGCAAGTCTTATATGAAATTTCGGCAATACTCCCCCCTGCATTTTATTGAAGTAAGGGATGGGTATTACCAAAATTTCAAGTCAATTTTTTTTTGCAAGTCTCATATGAAAATTTGACAAAACCCCCCCTCTGTATTTTATTGAATTAAGGGAAGGGTATCATCAAATTTTCAAGTCAAATTTTTTTTAAAGTCTGATATGAAAAGTTGGCAATACCCCCCCCCCTGTAATTTATTGAATCAAAGAAATCAAATGGAAAAAAAAATTAAAAATGAAAAATTTCTTTAACCAATTATTTTCACCAGTCCCAATCAAGTTTTCATATTTTATATAATAGCCAGTAGAAAGACCTAAGGCCAGATGCACCATTATATAAAAACATTAATCTATCTTGACATAACTTTAAAGAATAATTGGAAGAAACAAATCCAAAATTAAATGAAAAAAAATTAAAAATGAAAATTTCTACAACCAATTATTTTCACCAGTCCCAATCAAGTTGTCTTATTTTATATAATAGCCAGTAGAAAGACCTAAGTCCAGATGCACAATTATATAAAAACAGTAACCTATCTTGATATAACGTAAATCGGGGTTCAAGGATTGTGGAGGCAAGGTAAAGGGGAGGAATGGGGCTACAAGGGTTAGTTAGGCTGGAGAGAGGGGTGAGGAAGGATATATCAGGTAGCAAAAAGGTTGGGAAAGAGTTGGAAGGGAAGATTAAGAGTTTCTGAGGCATTTTGAATGAAGAAAAGGGTTGGGGAGAGGTTGAGAGGGGTAAAATGGCAATAAAAAGAGGATGGCTTACAATGGGGCTGGGTGGGGAGGCAAGACAAGCATGTGTTGGTAGAATCAAAAGGAATGGGGATTGGTGCAAACTGAGTGTAAAAATAGGAGGATGAACTCTGTTCTTTGGACAAAGAACAGAGTTCACTGCCATAAAATAATAGCTGAATCATTAAATTTTTAAGATGAAAAATTAACTTCAAAGTAGTTTTAGACATACATTTGAAGTTTAGTTGAGGAATATTGAGAATGGAGCAGAGATCATATCTGGGATCATGATGAAGATTTGGCCCCCTTGGGTTTATTTAACACTTTTTGTAAAGAAAAGACATATAGGCTAAAGCATTGTCTAAATCAGAGTCTGTTTTATAGTAAAGAGCTAAAAGTAAAGCAATAGAATTCATAGTTGAGTGAAGTAGCTTCCTAGTAGAGAGGTGTTTCATAGTTGTTGGTGGAAGGCTTATGTGATGAGGGAAGTGGGAATTCACCACCAAATGTGCAGTTGGGGTGTCTAGATAGAAAAAAACTATAAGTGTTTTCCACCAAAATTAAGTAGCATAGAGTGAGGAAAGACTTAAGGATAGCATCAGTAATTATAAGTCATGTGACTTTCTTAAAAACACATCATGGATGTGATGAGTTTGGGATCAGGAATTAGGAATGGAAATTGGGGTATAAGAGGCCAGATAATGCATTATCATGGATTCCTTATCCACTAGCCCTGGGGCTAGTGGATAAAAATTATCCCCAATTAATAATTTCTGATCCCAGGAAAAAAAATTCCTGATCCCTAATTGTGGATTGGTCAACTTTGATAACCCCTATTAGTGCATTTACCTAATTATATGCACTAATTTCATTAATAACCTCAATATTGGTGCCTATACTTCCCAACCAGGCTTAAAATTGCCTATTTAGTCAAGTATTTACCAGTGCAAGCACCTGCCAAGAGACTGTATTCAGCTACCCCAAATTTCACATCTTATTTTGGGTTTCTCAATGGTTTCTCAGTCAATATTGGTCATATTTGCATGGGTTTTTCATGTATTAATTTGGAATGATTAGCCCTTTCATTTCTACTGTTGATCCTCCTTAATTAGGTGTTATCTTTAGTACTTTTTCATCCTTATTTAGTCTTTTATTTTAAGAATTAAACAGATATACTCTCATTTTGGTCATTACTGTCAGGCCTGAGTCACTGTAAGAGGTATAAATAAGTCTTATCAGCAGCACTAAGGTCTGAATAGAACTAAACCAAGGTTAGGTATAATAATATACTATAAAATCCCACACTATTTATAACTTTGATTATCTGTTATAAACCAGGTACTGTTTATATAATACTATAAATCACTCAATCTAGTGTTATAACAATATTTAAATACTATATATAGTTATTCCCACGTCTGTTTATATACAATATAAACCAGGTTCCAAAACTAAAGTATATAAATAAGTTACCCGGACTAGTAAGTTATTAATTCAATATATTAATAAGATATAGTACTTATGCTTCTGTAATTCTTACTTGGACTACTCAACAAGTTGGGAACCAGGAATAAGATATCAATATTTATAATCTACTGAGAAATAGAGCTTACCTATTTAAGATACAATATCAATAATATAATATTGAATTTATATTAAATGATAAGGGGAAACTAATAATAAATATATTACCCTATGCAGTGGACCTCACTCAATATAGCTGTAATGATATTTAATTATTAAGACTCAAGAGACTACACCAGTAGTAACTTCAATAATACTAAAAGTATCAAGTTTATGTTGTGGTAAAAGCAGATGGTGATTTCTAGGGGAAATCACCTCCTTATATCTTATTTCATCCATACTATTTACATGTATTTTCTTATCTGTATTTTAATAAGCCCTGCATTTAATTTATCTGTACCCCTGACTCCTTATCTGCTTGCATTCATGTTTCTGCATTCATTCCTGCATCTTTTCCTACCTGCATGCTGTTTCTGCTTCTTTATTCCCCTGCATCTGTTCCTGCATCTGCATTTCTTCCTGCATGCTTTTCCAGTTTCCTGCATCTTTATCTCCTTGCATCTACTCTTGCATCTGCTCCTGCATCTACTCCTGCATCTACTCCTGCATCTACTCCTGCATCTACTCCTGCATCTACTCCTGCATCTGCTCCTGCATCTACTCCTGCATCTGTTCCTGTGTCTGCATGCATTTCACCTGATGTCTGATATTCCTGCATTGTATACATATTCTGCATTTATCCTTTACTCCTGTCTTCTTATATATATTCTTTATTTAGTTAATTTATTCTTTACTTTACTTATTTGATACTTACTCTTTTGTCAGCTATTCTACTGATCCTAGCTGACATTCCCTTCTTCTAAAAAAAATAATAAAAAAAAATGTTCATTCTTTATATGATTTCTTCTTATATCTGTAATCTCTTAATAATTTATCTTTTTCTACTATTCCTTCTAATGTTATCCATTTATCATGTTCTGCTGATTTCTTTCTATATCTTACTAAGTAAAGTCTTTCCTCTTTTTTTCCTTTTTTTGTCATTTTCTCATCTATTATTTTTTCGATTACCTCTTCTTTCTCATTTATTTCTTTAGGTATTTGTTTATTATTCCTTTTGTCAAATTTTTCTTCATTGTTTTTATAATATTTTTTGGCTAATGATACTGGGAATGTTGGATGTTTATTTTGGTATTCTGTTGGTAATTGTACTTCAATAGCATTTGTTCCATGTTTTTCTGTAATCAGAAAAGGTCCTATAAATGGATCCTGTAATTTCTTTGGTCCTGGTAAATTAAAAAAATTTTTTGTTGATATTAATACCCAATCTCCTATTTCAAGATCTGGTTCCTGATGATGTTGGTCCCATCTCTGTTTTGAATATTCATGTGCTTTAGTTACTACTTGTTGAGCATGTATTCTTGCTTTTTCTAACATATCTGAAATTATTATTGAATTTGGATGTAATTTCATATCCACTAGTTTGTCTTTTAAGTAGAATAATGGGTTTCTTGGGATATACCCTCTTTCCAATTCAAAAGGTGTTTTCCCTGATATACTGTGTTTCCTTGAATTGTATGCATATTCTAATGCAGGTAATAGTGTATACCAGTCATGTATAAATCCTTGTTTGTCTTTATAATTTATCCCAAAAGCAATATATCTTCTTAACATGTCTTCCAAGGTTTGTATCATTCTTTCTGCTAATCCATCTGTTTGTGGGTGATATGCTGTTGAAAATGATAATGAACATCCCAATAATGTCATTAAATTTTTCCATAATTCTGATGTGAATTTTGGGTCTCTATCACTTATTATAATTCTAGGTAATCCTACATCTGAAATTATTTTCATCCAGAATGATATTGCTAATTGTTGTGTATCCACTTCTTTATGTGTTGGTATAAATCTTGCTCTTTTACTCAACCTGTCAACTATTACTAGAATTGAATTATAATCCAATGGTCCTGCTGGTGGTAAAGCTGTTACAAAGTCCATATTTATTATTTCCCATGGTTTTGTTGGTATTTCTATTTGTTGTAATAATCCAAATTTTTTTCCTGTATATCTATTTGATTTCTGACATATCTCACATGTTTTAACATACTCTCTTGTATCTTTGTTATAATTGTACCACCATGCTGTTTGTTCTACCCTTCTTAATGTTTCTTCTGTTGAAAAATGTCCTGATAATAGTTCATCATGACACATTCTTAAGATTTCTTGTATCATTTTTCTTTCTGTAATTACTATTCTTGTTTGATAATTATCTTTGTAGTATAGTAGTTTATCAATTATTGTAAATTTATTTTCTTCTAATAATATTTTATATTCTTTGTCTAATTTCTCTTTCATTTCTTTTTTTTCTGGTTGTTGTAATATATTTTGTATAATATTTATATTTTTATCATCTTTATAATTATTTCTTATTTTTTCCCAAAATTCCTCACTAAGTTCTATTGTTGTGATCCCCATTATTTCAATCTCTTCTTCTTGTGCTGCTGGGTTTTCTTCATTGTTTGGTAATGGATCTCTACTTAATGCATCTGCATTTTGATGTTTCTTCCCTTCTCTATGTATTATTGTCATATTCCCTCTAAATTCTTGTATTGCTAGTTGCCATCTTAGCATATGTCTGTTTGGTGTTTGCATATTTAGTAAACTTTTAATAGCTGTACAATCAGTGATTATCTCAAATCTTGATCCATCCAAATAATAATATAGCTTTTCCAGTGCCCATATCACACATAAGCATTCCAATTGGGTTGCTCCATATCTTAGTTCTCCATTTCTCAATTGTCTTGATATAAAGCATATTGGTAATTCCTTTGGTTGTTCATTTATTATTTGTATTTGATGTAATGCTGCTCCTAGGCCAGTGAAACTTGCATCTACATATACTATGAAAGGTTTGTTCCAGTCTGGTAATATTAGTACTTGTGTTGATGTTAGTTTTCTTTTTAATTCTTCAAATGCTTCTATTCTTTCTTTTGTCATTTCAAAGATTGTATTTTTTTCTAATAATTTATATAGTGGTTTACTTATTTGTGCAAAGTTTTGTATGTATTGTCTGTAGTAGCTGCAAAATCCTAAAAAACTCTGAAGTTGTTTTACTGTTTGTGGTAGTTGTTTATTTTTTATTGGAGCTACTTTTGCTTCTTCTGCTGATATGTATATTCCTGATATTTTATGTCCCAATGCTGTCAATTCTTGATATCCAAATTTGCATTTCTTTATAATTATTCTTATTCCCATTTCTATAGCTTTTCCTAATACTTTCTCTAAATGTTCTTTGTGTTCCTCTATTGTTTTTGATAATATTATTATATCATCAATATATATTTTAAGCCATCCTTCCCTTATTTCTTCATAATATTTCTGATCCATTATTCTCTGAAATATTGCTGGGCCATTTTTAATGCCGAATGGCATTAATAAATATTCAAATACTCCCATGTGACAAACTATTCTCAACAATTCTCTTGTATTTTCTTCTACTTTTATCTGATGATATACTTTAAAAATGTCCATAGTTGTTATATATTTTGCTCCTTTTATTGTTGCTATTGTTTGATCTATTCTTGGCATTGGATATGAGTCTGATATAGTGTAAGTATTTAGTGCTCTAAAATCTCCACACATTCTTGATTTCCCATTATGATATGTGATTATTACTGGAGCTGTTATACATTTTCCTCCTACCTCTGTTACTTCTTTAATTACTTTTAAGTCTTTTAATTCTTTAATATGTTTTTCAATTTCCTCCTTATTTCTTGGGCTTGTGTTATATGCCTTCCTTTTTAATGCTATTGGAAATGGTTCTTCACATGTTAGTTGTATTTTTACTTCATAATTCTTAATCATCCCTAATTTCTTTTCTCCAAATGAGAATGCTTCTTTATTATTTCTTATTATTCTTAATATCTCTTGTTTTTCTTCTTCTTTTAATTTTCCATTTATTTTAATTTCTTCTAATTCTTTTTCAAATTCATCAAACTTCTCTTCTTCCATATTATATATTTTTATCTGTGGCTGTTTGTTTAGTAATTTAAATTTTTTCTTTGAATCTGTTCCTATTGTAAATTCTTTTTCAAAGTAATTAATTTTAAAGCCATATTTATACATATTTTCATTTCCTAGTATAATTGTATTTTCATTACACATATTTTCCAATACTATTATTTCAGTTTGTAATTTAGTGTTACTTTGTTTATGTGGGAATACTATTTCTAATTCAGTTATTCCTATTGCTTTTAAGCTTCCTCCTAGTCCCACTAGTTTATAGTTCTTTTTTATTTCTTTTATTGTACATTTTTGATTTATATTTTTTAATAATTTATCACTTATTATTGAACATGCTGCCCCTGTATCAATGCATACTTTAATTAAGTGTTCATTTATATATGCTAATGTCATTGCTGGTATACTATTTTCATACCCACTATCTTCTATTATTTTCTTTGCTTTGATGTTGTGTTCAGACAGTTCAATTTCCATATTTTCTGGTATTTCTTCAATTGAATTTATTTCTAAATTTTCATTTTCTATATTTAATGTATATTCTTCTATTTCTTCATCTTCTTTTTCACTTTCATCTGTATCCTCTTTTTCTTCATTGCTTACTTCAGTTTCTTTTTGTTCTTCTACATCTATATTTTGAATCTTCTTATTTGGACATGTATTACTGTAGTGTCCTTTCTTATTACATATATAACATTGTATATTTGAGTTTATTATTGCTTTCTTATTTTCATTCTTTTTTTCTTGTTCTTGTTGTCCCTTCTTGTAACTTGGTTCATAAAATGTGTTTGATCTATATAATGGATCATTTTGTATTAATTCATCTAGCTGATGACAAAAAGTATCTAATTTTTGTCCTCTTCTCCATCTTGCCTGTATATCATTTTGTATTTTACCAGGTAATTTTAACATTAGAAATTCTATTATTTCATCTTCATCCCATGTATTTTCTATTGCTTTTAATTTGTATGCTAAATTCATAAACCACCTTCCTGGATTTCTTGCTCTCTCTACATTTAATTTGTTATTATCAATATAATTTCTCATTCTTACTTTCCATGCTCTTGTTGAGAATTTTTCTATAATTCTTTCTTTCCAGTCATTCCATGTTTTTGCATTACTTTCTAATCTTGTTTTTAAATACCAATCTCTAGCTTCTCCTTTAAATATTGATCCTAATTTTGATGTAATGTATATATCTGGCATATTAAAGTCATTCTTTAATACTTCAATATTGTTTATAAATTCCATATGATTATAAGTACCTTCTCCATAAAATACTGGAAAATTTTCAATCCTTGGGTAATCTTTTGGATTAATTTTTTCTTCATTTTGTTCTTCATTCTTTTCTTCTTGTTGTTTATTTTTATTATTAATTTTATATTCTATATTATTTATTTTATTCTTAATTTCTATTGTTGTCTCTTCTATTTTCATTAATTTTGGTTCTATTTCTTCTTGGTGCCATTTTATTATCTCTTTTTTAGTATCCTTAATATATCCTTCGTTATTTTCCTTTATTTCTTTAATATGATTAATTGTTTCTTCGTTTGTTAATATCATCTCATCAAACATCTCCAACGTTTTGTCAAATAGTTTAAGGTTCTCTTTCTCTTTTTTTATTCTCTCTTCATCTTTCTCTCTTTTAATGTTACTAATGTTTTTAATTTCATGGCATGTATCGTTTATTGGTAATAATGCACTAGTAAGTATATTTGCTATAGCTATCGAATTGTCTTGTATTAATTCTTTCACGTTTTTTGTATTGCTAATTAATACCTCTTCGATTTTATCTGCTAATCTATCCATCCAATCTTTCAGCTCCATCTCCTCCATTGGCACCGCTTGCTCCTTCGTCCATATCGATGTTTCTTCTGTTTTAATATTATGTAAGTTTTTTTTTTCTTCTTCATTTTGCCATGGATTATTACTTACTGTATTCTCGTCTCTGACCATTGAAGAATATTCGTTATCCACGATTCCTCCCCTTTTGTCAAGTTTTCGATTTGTTTTGTCTTCGCGCGGTTCTCCTCTTGAAGGTTCCAAATATCTTGTCGATATGTTTTTACTAATTCGTTCAAGGTTTTTATTGTCTCGTTTAAGGTAAGTAAATCGTCTTCCATTTGATTCACTTTCATATCTAGTCGGTAATGGTTTATTTCGACTTCTTCTATATTTTCTTCTAAACATTGAGCTAATTCTTTTATTTGTATATATCTGTCTTTACTAAATTATATCTATATATATAAAACTTTTTTTTTTTTTTTTTAAAAAAAAACTGTTGTATTGCTTTGTATAAAATTTATGTCAAACTTTATACCTTACCTCTGAAAATATTATCTTATCCTGTCTCTTTTTTTTTTTAAAAAAAAATTAAATTGTTGTAGCTATATTTTTATAATTTTTCTAAAATCTATTTTCTATTTAGATATTTAGTTTAAATTTATTTTTTCTTCTTTTTTTTTTATAAAAGTTTTTAGTATAGTAATATAATACTATTTGTTGTAATAATTTTTAATAATTGTTATTTTTGTAGAATAATATTTAATTTTATTTAAGTATATATTTTATATAATAATTATTTCTTGACACTACTTTGATGAGGTGCCTGGATTTTTTCAAAGGAAAGACCCCCAAATGTCAGGCCTGAGTCACTGTAAGAGGTATAAATAAGTCTTATCAGCAGCACTAAGGTCTGAATAGAACTAAACCAAGGTTAGGTATAATAATATACTATAAAATCCCACACTATTTATAACTTTGATTATATGTTATAAACCAGGTACTGTTTATATAATACTATAAATCACTCAATCTAGTGTTATAACAATATTTAAATACTATATATAGTTATTCCCACGTCTGTTTATATACAATATAAACCAGGTTCCAAACTAAAGTATATAAATAAGTTACCCGGACTAGTAAGTTATTAATTCAATATATTAATAAGATATAGTACTTATGCTTCTGTAATTCTTACTTGGACTACTCAAAAAGTTGGGAACCAGGAATAAGATATCAATATTTATAATCTACTGAGAAATAGAGCTTACCTATTTAAGATACAATATCAATAATATAATATTGAATTTATATTAAATGATAAGGGGAAACTAATAATAAATATATTACCCTATGCAGTGGACCTCACTCAATATAGCTGTAATGATATTTAATTATTAAGACTCAAGAGACTACACCAGTAGTAACTTCAATAATAGTAAAAGTATCAAGTTTACGTTGTGGTAAAAGCAGATGGTGATTTCTAGGGGAAATCACCTCCTTATATCTTATTTCATCCATACTATTTACATGTATTTTCTTATCTGTATTTTAATAAGCCCTGCATTTAATTTATCTGTACCCCTGACTCCTTATCTGCTTGCATTCATGTTTCTGCATTCATTCCTGCATCTTTTCCTACCTGCATGCTGTTTCTGCTTCTTTATTCCCCTGCATCTGTTCCTGCATCTGCATTTCTTCCTGCATGCTTTTCCAGTTTCCTGCATCTTTATCTCCTTGCATCTACTCTTGCATCTGCTCCTGCATCTACTCCTGCATCTACTCCCGCATCTACTCCTGCATCTGCTCCTGCATCTACTCCTGCATCTGTTCCTGTGTCTGCATGCATTTCACCTGATGTCTGATATTCCTGCATTGTATACATATTCTGCATTTATCCTTTACTCCTGTCTTCTTATATATATTCTTTATTTAGTTAATTTATTCTTTACTTTACTTATTTGATACTTACTCTTTTGTCAGCTATTCTACTGATCCTAGCTGACAATTACTCTATTTTTGATGGATTAACATGTGTTATTTATGTATTTAGGCATGTACTATGATTTTTATTTTTACTGGTTTATCCTTAGGTTAATGGGCATGTGTAACTGCTAATTTGAGGTGTCATTTGCAGTGTAGAGAATTGGTAAATAAAGGGAAAATATTGGGGACTTCATGGGTATAAAAGGAGGAGGTTTTTGGGCTTATATTTGAAATTCTTTATCATTATAATTAAACCATAAAATCATTACAAGTACAATACAATTTATTATTAATTTTTAAGTCTATTAATAGTGTTTGAGGTATTATATCTTTTTTCTACCAACTATAAACCCTCTATCATTAGTGAGATTAAGATTCTGAGACCCTTATATTGATTTAAACTTTACTACTTATTGGATTTGTACCACATTATTCATATAAGACCATTAAAATATTCTAGAAAACTGACTAATAATGCTATTCAAATCTCGGTACTTGAACTCACCCTGCCAATTGGGGCCTTTTCTCAAGAATTCTGTTGGTTATCTTCCAGTAAGTAAAAATTCAAAAAAAAGGCTTCAAGTAAATTATATCCCTATATAAATATTTGCATAATTACAACAGGTTGGGGTCACTTCATATAGCTTTTTCAGAAGAAGAAGCCCTGTTATATAATAAAACTTTGATATTAAATCAACAATTTTTCTACTAATTGAAAATAAATTGTTCTTAGTAGAGATCTGTCAATAGACAAATTACATTTGAGATCTTTTCAGATAATAAACAAAAAATAAAAACTGATTAATTGATTCTTTTTAACAGAACTTTAAATTATTTTTTTCTCTTTGTTTGTACCACTCATTCAATATTTTAAAAAGAAGATTACTGACAAATTTCTTTTTTAAATATATAAAAACATGGCTACATATTAAAGAACTCTTGAATCAAGTGACCACAAAAAGCATATTTGTCTTTTGAAACTTATAAATTCACTATAAAGCCTACAAGTAAGAAATTAATTGACTTGGGTGGTATTATATAATACTACAAAAACACCTTTTTGATGTTTATAATACTCATATCTGTATTTTTGATTAAATTCCATTTACAACATGTGTGACAATGTTAAAATTGTGAGTAATAAATTAAAGCCTTATAATTTAAGACATAGAGCTGATAGACATGCTACAGGACACTCAAATGGATGAAAAAGTATCTCCCACAAACAAGAGCACTCAAAAGATGACTATAGAGGAAAGGGAAAGTCCCTTGAATCAAATATTAATAAAGAATTCAAAAAAACTTTACAAGAGCAATTTCACTCCCTTTCAACACTTCTAAATACCTTCACCATAAAATTCAACAGCATGTTAGACCAGATGAACAACCTAGAAAAGAGAGAAGCCCAGGGATTTGTAGAAGTAAATCAAGCACTGGTTGGCCTCAAAGCTCAACTTAACACAGTAGTCAACAACCTTCCAGAGTTTTTCCAGCAGTACCTCCAGTTCCAAATCAAGAAGAGAACAAAAAATTACAGTAAGTGAATGGAGCTGGGACTGGTACTCTCAAATATACAACAATCCTCCTCAACAGAGTTCAAGTATTCACCCTTGCAGGGGAAAGGGAAAGAGAGGACAGGGAAGTGGAATATCACCTTAGTAAGTCATTAATCTTCTAATGATAAATTATATAATACTAATAATGAATTACTCATAGGTAATGAAATTCATAGGGATGTTTTGAATATAATTGATAAAGATATTAAAGATTATTCATTTGAAAATAGTATTTTGGATTTTTATTTAAATCATAACAATGTACATAGTTTTTGTCAGCCTAGATATCCCTAGGACTGAGTATTTCTTATACTTAAAATAAGATAACCTTAATTAAATTAAGCTTATATCTTAAAAATAAGTTAAAATAATAATATATATGATTATATTACATATATATATAATTATTACTCTATTATATAAATTATAGTAGTTTAAATAGCTTTCCCATAGCCTAATAATACTTATTAAGGTGTTAATGGAGTCATAATATACTTATCTTAAGGGATATGAAGTAGTTATTGACATACATAAGCTTAAATGTATACATAAATCTCATATTCAGTGAAGTATGCAGTATATTAAGTATATTTAGGTATATAAGTGGGTTTTAGCCCCTTAATAGCCTATAAACTTTGTTTTTCTGCTTATTTTAGGTCATATGGACGTATCCAGTGGACTCACAACGCCTACAGAAGCATAAACATCTATTTCAGGCGCATACACTCATTCTGGACAACTTAATCTGCTTCCTTGGATGAATATTCACGGATTTATGGGTTGGGAGATCATTGCTGGGTTAATATGGATGCTTGGTGATGTTATTGGGGGCTTGGAAATTTCAATTGTTTCCTTTATATGCTTTGGGTTTCATTAAATCTCTTTTTGATTGCTTATTTTACCTGTTTCTTTATGGTATCCACTTTTATCTGGATTTTCTATTTGTGGTATAGATAGGTGTTATCATTAATTGTGATGGAGGGTCCTTACTGGAGGTCTGGGTTTTGAATCTGCTTGAAGTGGACGCCATGGGGAGGTTATTGGCCCTCACAGTGCTGTAATTGCCGGGTATAGCAGTGACATCATCTGGATTGAAGGTCTGTGCACTCCAGGGGATTTGGGTATAAGTAAGGAGGGATTTTGACAGTTATTTATCATCAATTACTTACTAAAATTCAATAAAACACTTCAATAAAATTATTAAAATTTAGAAATATATTATAAAGCCTTTTATAAGTTGATATTATCATTATATAAGCTATAACTATATTCTATTTATCTATTTTCCACCACTAGCACACATTTAAATCCAAGTATTGTGAGTTTTATTTGAGTATAACTATTTTATTAGTCTTCCCCTGAGGTTTAATCACTAAATCATTTATTAATAAGTAGTAGGACCATAAATAAACACTATTATATCATACTTATATACTAGAATATACTGAAAATTGGGGGTCTTTCCTTATTTTTTACTTATTATTTAGTATAAGCCTTGGGACGTGATTTTTACTTTAGTATAGCTCAAAATAAACCAAGTATTTGGGTCTGCTGCATATTAGTGGGTCATCATAACTCAGGGATTGTGGAAAAGAACCCTTATAATAATTGTACTAATTTTTTATAATAAAAATTAGGTATTTACAGTAGTAACTGTACCCAATATAAACCCGATTTCACTTGGTATTTGGTCACCAATATAAAACCCAATTAAACTGATATTTGGTTGAAGCTTGGTAAGCTATTTACTCACCCTTATAAAGGTTTAGTTAAACTTATTGTTTTATTTTTAACAGATTTTTTCGAATTTTTCTTATATTTTATTTAAATAAATAAAGATATAAATTCAGGGTAAGCTCCAGTGCTTTTTTATTAGTAATAACATTGCTAATAACTTTTGTCTACTAATTCCATAGAGTTTTTACTTTCTGTAGACATGATATATTGTCATTATTAACAATATGAGTGCTCCTCAGGACAGTGTATGTCACCGGACGACCTACGCACAAGGTTGAGGATGTTCCTGTAAGTGAGATGAGGGATTTTAGAAACTTCTTCGAAGCACAGAAGAATGATTCGATGACATGATTTGAAGGTCACTCGAAGTAATAGCTATAGGTTCGAGGTTCGATCGAGAAGAATTATAAACTAGTTCCAAGGTAATAATAATTCTTAAAATCTCACGAAGGGTTGGAAACTCAATAATCAAAGATTTAGGATTTAGAAATGAATATTGAGAAGGTAAAAGAAAGATACAATAACAATGATTTAACTTTTAAGGATTTGCCACTATTAATGTAAATACGATATTATAATTTAATTCTAAGGAATATCGAACCAAATACCCAACTCCTTTTATATCCTTTGTTCCTCCTCGCATTGACCTCCCTTCCATCGCAGCATTCCAATTCCATTGACCATTACTAACATACACTTAGACCCTCTCCACTAAATATCCGTCCATGCTCAATTTACCCCTTTTAATTAATTAACAAAACTTTAATGAAAAAAAAAACTACTACTATACTATTTCGTTGATCCTAGCGCTGTGCGTCGCTTGTTGAAAAGGACTAAGGTACCCTATTGGGAGATTGACTAATTTAGATTTAGAGTTTAGGATAGCGCAGTTAAATAGTAAGTACACAAAGGAAAATCGCAGTTGCTATGGAGAATTGCTTTCTGCGCTTCGAGTATAGATTTAGGACTCGATATTATTGATTTATTGAGTTAATTTCGCTTCGAGTGTCACGTGGCGCGTGACAGATGCCCGGGTATAAAAAACGCGAACTCCGTTGAGCTTGAACCATCTTCCCACAATAATTTCCCTTGTCTAATACTTTTTCCCTCATCTCTCAATTATTTATTTTATAATGAACTGCCCTACTCCCACACCCACGCCTCCACACCCTAAAGCGGATGGGGGAATAATCACACGACAGTTTTCACAGACTTGCACGGCTTGTGAAAACATGGAATATTTCTGTGTCGAAAGTACGGCGACTCGAGGCCCTTGCCAGAAATGCGAGTTTTGCCGTTGGCGGCGAGTGGCATGCGAAGCGTTGACGAAGAACGCGGAAATCGAAAAACGATTTACAAAAACAAAATTTTGGGTAGTTCCGAAGACCAAAGAGGTGGTCGAAGACATTTGGGATGTCTCAATCGAAGATGAACAATCGGTGGGGGAAAATGATAAGGAGATGAACAACAAGATCTCAACCTGGGTAACCCAGGCCACGAGTTCGAAGCGAGGTGTCGAGGAAGAGGTCGATGAATTGGTGGAGGAGGATGAAGATGAAGTCCCTGTTCCAGGGTGGGAACCCAAGAAACGTCGGGTGGTCATCGAGGACGATGAGGAAGAGAGAGAGGTAGAAGTAGAAGTGGCGCCCAGGTTATTTCTGGAGCCTGATCCCATCTTCGAGGTAAGTTTTAATTGTTTTATTTCAAGGATGAAGTTACTGATGAGTCTTGTTTTAGACATTGAATAACCTGGAAGAGCCGATTGCGGAGCCTGCGCCGGTTATACCAACTGAGGCAAACCCTCCAGCCACGGAAGTAGTTGAAGAGCCCGAAGACACCCTGGACCAGGTGTGGTCAAAGAAACCTCGTCAAGGTCGACGAGTAAGGTTTGCGGAAGAACTATGTGGGGAGGTCGACGCTATTATTGACGCTGCTTCCTTCGACGTGGCGGAGGAGCTCTTGGAGATTGGAGAGGTGGTTCCGGTAGGAGAGGAGGAGGTATTTGATAAATGCAGGAAGGAGATAAGGGTAGTTTTGGAGAAAATGAAAAGATTGGTTTGAGAAAAATTAAAAGAAAAAATTTGAAATGAAAAGGAGATGGAAAGAAGTAGAAGAGAAAAAAAAATTGTATTTTAGTTTTATTTTATTTTTATTTTATTTTATTATTAGTATTATTTTTATTGTAGGTGAATGTTGTTAATTTTACAAGATTTGAGAGAGAGAAACAGAAGAGAAAAAAAAGAAAAAAGAAGTTTTAAATAAAAAATTTTAGAATTTGAAAGAAGAATTTTAAAGAAAGAAAAAAGGTTGTTTTAATTGAAGGAAGTTTTAGTGTTTTTAAAAGGAAAATTTTTATGTAAGAAAAGAGAGAGAAAAAGAAACGGTTTTGTGATTGAGATGAGTTTGTTAAATTGAGGATTTTAAATTTTTTTTTTTTTTTTTTTTTTTTTAAGAAATTTTAGTTTGAAAAAGAGGAGAAAAAAAAGAAAAAAAACAAAGTGTAGAATTTAAGAGAGTTTGAAAAGAAGATTTATTTGTTTCGAAGAATTATTATAGGGAGATTCAGGGGTTGAAGTTAAGTTCGAGGAAATGGTCGTGCCATACAGGATTTGATGATTCAAAGGAAAGAAAGTCTTTAAAAGAGAGAATAAATTTTTTGAAAGAGAAATTTTTGAAGAGAATTTTAAATTTAAGAAAAGAATGTATTTAAAGAATTGAAAAAAAAAGAAAAGAAAGAAAATATTTAGAGAGATTTATGAGTTTTTTATTTTATTTTATTATTTATGTTTATTCTATTTTATTTTATTTTATTTTATTTTATTTTATTTTATTTTATTTTATTTTATTTTATTTAATTTAATTTAATTTAATTTTATTTAATTTTAATTTTAATTTAATTTTATTTTATTTTATTGTATTTAATTTTAATTTTAATTTTATTTTTAGTTGGTTTAGGAGGAAATTTTATAGAAAGAGAAGAAAGAAAAAGAAGAGAGAAAAAAAAAAAAAGGCTAAGAAATTTAAGAGGTGTTTTAGATTTTAAAGAAAGAAAGAAAAGAAAAGAAAATTTTAAATAAAGAAATTTTAAGGTTTTGGTTTTAAAGGATATTTCGAATGAAAAGATTTTAGGAGTTCAGGAGCGTTGGAAACATTGATGGCTGGTTCCCAGGATGTTTTGTCTGAGTCATTGAGGAAGCCTTCCCATTCCACGAGGTATTGAAGTTTCCCCTTGCGTATTCTTGAATCAAGGATACGACTTACTTCCCACTCTAGATGATCTTCTACTTCGACCGGTTCCGGAGGGGGTTGGTTCTTGCCCGGGTATATTTCTCGAGCCAGTTCCAGGAGAGATACATGGAAAACAGGGTGAATCGCCTGCCATTTAGGAGGTAACTTGAGTCGAAATGCAGTTTTAGAGACTTCAGAGTCGATTTTGAATGGTCCCAAGCGCTTTTCAGCCAGTTTCCTTGATGGTCTTGTTGTTTGGATGTTTCGTGCATCGAGCCATACTTTGTCGCCTGGTTTAAAGGAAGGAGCAGATTGTCGATGTTTGTCAGCCTGTTCCTTGTATCTTCGAATCGCTGATTCCAAATTTGTTTTAAGTTCTTCTTGGAGTCGTGATATAGTTCAAAGATAATGTTCCGCAGGATGATTAGTTCCTACATGAATTGAGTTGAATCGAGGATGTCGTCCATAAATGGTTTCGAAGGGAGATTGTCGTGTCGAAGAATGAGTCGAGTTATTATAAGCAAATTCGGCCAGTGGTAACCATGTGGTCCAATCGTCTTGTTGGTAACTGAAATACATTCGAAGATATTGTTCGAGGATTTGGTTAACTCTTTCTGTTTGACCATCGGTTTCCGGGTGATAGGCCGTGGAGAGATTCCTCGTGATATTGAGTTGTCGACACAGTTGGGTCCAGAATGTGGATACAAACAATGAGCCTCTATCTGAAATAATATCATTTGGTAAGCTGTGTTTAGAAGATACATATTCTAGAAACAATTTTGACAAATCTTCTGCTGTAGCAGTAGTAGTGGTTTTAATAAAAATAGACATTTTTGAAAATCTATCTACTATTACTAATATAGCATCAAAATCATTAGAAATAGGAAGTTGAGAAATGAAATCCATCGATAAAGATTCCCAAGGTTTAGAGGGAATAGGAAGTGGTTGAAGCAACCCATGCTTCCGGTGACGGGGAGCCTTATTCCTATTACATTCGTAACAAGCTTTTATATAGGCCTTGATTTCCTTGGTCATACCTGGCCAGAAGAAATCCCTCGCTATTAACTGGTAGGTTTTATCAACCCCAAAATGACCAGCTAACGGAGAATCATGTCGACTATTGAAAATCCATAATTTAATCTCATTGTTGTCGGGTATGACTACTCTACCTTCGAAGACTAATAGACCTGATTCAATACTAAATCTTTTGGCCCCTTGCTTCGAGAGTATTTTGTCTTTTAACCCTAAACGATAATCGTCCTTCGACTGAGCTTCGAGGATGTTGGATAGTGGATTTCGAAAAGATTGAATTGTCATCGAATTAAGTTGATGAGTCGTTAACATTGATTCGTTGAAGATTGATTGCACATTTGCTGGGTTCTTGTCAGCAAATGCGTCCCCCCGCTGTGTGTAAACGTCGTCCCGACGTGAAAAGATATCTGGGACAATGCAGTTTTTTCCTGGGCGATAGGAAATAGAGAAAGAAAATTCAGACAAAAATTCAGCCCACCTGGCTTGACGCCTGGTTAACACTTTAGAAGACATGAAGTATTTCGAAGCATTGTGATCTGTTAAAATTTGAAAAGGACTATCTAGGCTGAGAAGAAAAGAACGCCATTTTTTAAGACAATGGATAATAGCTAAAAGCTCTTTGTCATGAATTTCGTAATTTAATTCCGCGGCTATGAGTTTGCGTGACTCAAAAGCAACAGGATGAAACAAATTTGTTTCAGGATTTAATTGGGAGATGACCCCTGCAATAGCATAATCGCTCGCATCTGTCTCAACTATTGTCGAGGCCAAAGGATCAAAATGCCGAAGAATTGGGGCTGTGGTGAACACCGTTTTTAGTGCTTCAAATTCCTTTCGTGCTGTAGAAGTAAAAACAAAAGGAATATCTTTTCTAAGAAGAGAAGTAAGATTGGAAATAGTTTTAGAGTAATCTTTAATAAATCTTCTATAGAAGTTTGCAAAACCCAAAAATCCTTGGAGTGATTTAATGTTTTTGGGCTCAGGCCATTCCAGGATTTTCTGGACTTTTTTGTCATCCATGACTAAACCATTAGTGGACAACGTAAAACCCAAAAAATCAATTGATTTGAGGTGGAATTCGCATTTATTATGCTTGGCGTAGAGACCATGATCTCGAAGATGATTTAGGACCTGTCAAACACGATGAATATGTTCATCCAGTGTTTTCAAGAATATTAAAATATCATCTAAATAGACGACTACAAATTGTTCAACAAAATCTTGAAATATATCATTAACAAAAGTTTGAAAAGTTGAAGGTGCGTTACATAATCCAAAAGGCATAACTAACTACCAAATCTAGTGCGCATTGCAGTCAGTGGTTCATGACCTTCCGCAATGCGAATAAGATTGTAAGCGCCTCTAAGATCAATTTTAGAAAAGAAATTAGCACCATTGAAAAGGGTAAGAAGTAATGACATAGGAGGAACAGGATATGCATTCTTCTTTGTGACTGTGTTGAGCTTTCTATAGTCAACACACAACCTAAGACTACCGTCCTTCTTTTTTACAAAGAGGACTGGGGAGCCGGTTGGAGATTTACTGGCTCTGATGAAACCTTTGGCTACATTCTCTGCAATGTAGTCTTGAAGAACTTGAGATTCGTCCTTCGATAAAGAATAGACAGGACCTGCCGGAGGTACTGGGCCTATTAACTCTATTTGATGGTCGTAGGGTCGATGAGGTGGTAACTTATCGGCCTTGCAGATTGAGAAAACATCGAGGAAATCGTGGTAGATTTCCGGTAGAGTTGATTTGATGGCTTCAACATTTATTTGGTTGTCCTCTTCATCTTTGAGAGAATCTGTCGAGGTGATACCTGTATTGAGAGAGCATAATTCGATTACTTTGAGGCAATTTAAATCCTCTTCGAGTGAAGTCATCGAGCTAGAAGGGTTAGCCGATTGCTCATTTAAAGAAGGTACAGATGCTTGCAAGTCATCTGGCAGAGATTTGTCCTCTAGCAGGACGTTGTCAGGCGGGTTGTTTAACTCCCTATTGACCTGCATTAAAGAATCAGAAATATACTTAGAGCGTGGGGTGATCAATCCCCTAGTCCAATCAATTTCGGGATTCCAATGCGTTAAAAAGTCATGGCCAAGAATGGTATCGTCCATCCTTGGGGCGTCCAAGACTGATAATTCCCACTCGAAGGGGGGAAAATTCGGAAAGTTGAAAACCCATAAAACTTTCTTACTTACCCAATATTTGGGTTCCTCTGATTCGACCAAATAGATGGGAGTTTGATCGATATCTGTAAATGTTAGTTGAAGCTTCTCGGCAAAAGATAAACTAACAAAAGAAATTGAAGCTCCAGAGTCTATAAGACAACTGAAGGGGATATCCTCCTTAAAAAGAATGAATCTCAAGCGGTTTAAGGCAACTCCAGTCCTTAAGACATGGAGGTTCTGTGCACTGGGAGAGATAAGATAGTTTGCTTTGTACACAAGTAAACTATCTACTAGTTTTTTGACTTCGAACTAGTACCTTCTCTTTCCTTCAACTTTACACAGTCTTCCAACTTGTGCTTACCCCCACAATACATACATAACCCATTATCTGCTCTTCTCTTCCTCTCAGCTCCTTTAAGTTCCCCTTTAGGATCCAGTACTTTGCTGATATCGCCTGGGGTCGAGCCTTTTGGTCGAGGTTTATCCTTTCCCTTATTGGGTTTGGATTGAGTCGAGGAGGATTGATTTGGTCGTGGGTGTGAAGAAGGTCCCGATTTAAAATTTAGGCCTTAAGATTTGTTGGCATATTGACAATGTTGAAGTCGTCCTTGATAAACGCCGTCAAGTTTGAGGGTTCGATCCATTAAATCCGTTAAAGTAGTCATCTTCTGACCGTGAAGATTTAATTGATCCAGAATCCTCGAAGGAAGTCCTTTCTTGAAATGATACTTAAGGGCAGCATCATTCCAACCTACTCGAGTTTGAAGTGCTCTGAAGTTCGAGATATATTCAGAGGCTTTACTATTATCACTCATGCGAAGAAAATCAAGTTCAATTTCTGCGTTTTCCGTTTCATTAGGGTCCCCAAACAACGTAAAAAGTTGGTCTTCGAACTTTTCCCAATTATTGATAAGTAAGTGGGTTTCTGTCGAAGAAAGCATGAGTAGATAAGGTTCGAACCATCTTGCTGCTTTCCCGGCTAGGAATGAAGAAGCGTAAAAAACCTTTGATCGGTCGCTGTTAAAGGTTCGAGGGTCATTATGGAACAGTAGCTTTCAGGTTTGCAAGAAGGGTCGCAATCTGTCGGGCTGATCTCTGTCGAATTTGTCAGGAGATTTCATAGAAGGAGTTTTGAACTTAGATCCCTCTGAAGACGTTGGATTTGAAAGGGTTTTCATAAAAAGTCTCATGAAATCTTCCAGAGAGTTAGATGGTCCCGGTTCTGAGGATTGGCCAGAAGGGTGATTGGCAGGGGCGGATGGTGCCTCATGCATTGTATCCTCTCCTTCTTCTTCATCACTAGAATCCTCAAAATCTTGTGGAATGTCTTCTACATATTGAACTGAATGTTGCCGTTCCCTAAGGTCAAGTGGTTCCAAAGAGTGAGTGCGAGAAACAGACCTTGTGGCTGTTGGCCTGCCTCTAGCGCGAGCTCTAGTAGTAGTGCCCGTAGGAGGAGTGCGTTGAACAGGTGCCATTTAAAATTTTAGAAGCACCTAAAAAGACGTAAAAGTGCAAAGAATGAGAACTACGGAGAATTAAATTATACTGTCACCGGAGGACCTACGCACAAGGTCGAGGATGTTCCTGTAAGTGAGATTAGGGATTTTAGAAACTTCTTCGAAGCACAGAGGAATGATTCGAGGAAATTATTCGAAGGTCACTCAAAGTAATAGCTATAGGTTCAAGGTTCGATCGAGAAGAATTATAAACTAGTTCCAAGGTAATAATAATTCTTAAAATCTCACGAAGGGTTGGAAACTCAATAATCAAAGATTTAGGATTTAGAAATGAATATTGAGAAGGTAAAAGAAAGATACAATAACAATGATTTAACTTTTAAGGATTTACCACTATTAATGTAAATACGATATTATAATTTAATTCTAAGGAATATCGAACCAAATACCCAACTCCTTTTATATCCTTTGTTCCTCCTCGCATTGACCTCCCTTCCATCGCAGCATTCCCATTCCATTGACCATTACTAACATACACTTAGACCCTCTCCACTAAATATCCGTCCATGCTCAATTTACCCCTTTTAATTAATTAACAAAACTTTAATGAAAAAAAAAACTACTACTATACTATTTCGTTGATCCTAGCGCTGTGCGTCGCTTATTGAAAAGGACTAAGGTACCCTATTGGGAGATTGACTAATTTAGATTTAGAGTTTAGGCTAGCGCAGTTAAATAGTAAGTACACAAAGGAAAATCGCAGTTGCTATGGAGAATTGCTTTCTGCGCTTCGAGTATAGATTTAGGACTCGATATTATTGATTTATTGAGTTAATTTCGCTTCGAGTGTCACGTGGCGCGTGACAGTGTAAGTGACAAGCCTGCTTATAATACCAGGTCTAAAGCTAACAAAAACTATCCAGGACATAACCATGGAGGGTCAGCAATACCCCCAGGCAGAGAACATGAGCATAGATGAAAAAGGCGCCCTTTTAACAAAGATAACCATAAAAAAAAATGTCTCCACATCTTCAGGATCAACTATCCCACTTGGCCAAACAGGTTTTGAACTTGGAAGAATCCATGGCACTCATGTTCAAAGAGGTAGAGCAATTACAGCACAATTGCAAGGTAGGGTTTTAACAAATGAATCAGACACTGGCAGAGCTAAAGGGAGGCCAGCCAAGTCAACCAAATCAGCAACCCCCTATCCCAGGAGGGTCAAATCACTCCCAGGAGAAAATCCTTGTTCAAAAATGGAAGTGGGACTGGTTACATCAACAATGGACCAGCCACAGCTGCAACAGGGATCCACCACCTCATTTGACTTCTTCAGTTCACCCTTACAAAGGAAAAAAGCGCCAAAAATCAGGACTGGCATCTATCCCATGGAAAGTAGATAACCCTCTCAGATTGAACACAATACTGATAATTACAATATAGGTAATCCTATTGATGTTAAATCTGTGCAGAAAGTAGAGGAGGATTTAAGAAATTTAGGTTTTAGAGTAGATACACCTGATTTGTCTTTTGTCCACAATAACAGTACTATTTATAATGATAATACAGTAAATACTCAGTTGCCACCACCTACTAGTGAGATGAGAAGTTCACAGGAGAGTAAGAGAATTGAAAAGGAAGACATGGAATATTTTAAAAATAATCCAAATGTCCATAGAATTGCTTCAGAATTGTGGAATAGAATGACTGATTGTGAGGAACAGACAGTTAAGCTCACTAGTGATACAATTTCATCCTTGAAATATAATATTTCTCAATTAGCAACAGGTAATAAAGAATTAGAGAATGAAAATTTATCTCTAACTCTTAAATATGATTCATTGAGTAGTAAATATAATGAACTTTCAAACAAATTCTGTGAGTTAGAACAATTGTAAGAAACACATTTATTGAAAACTGAATTAAGAACTAAGTTATTTTTTGCCCAGAAAAATCAAAGTGTCTCTGAGTTACTACAAAGATTAACTAAAGTTGAGATTGAAACTGCCAATCTACTAATGAGCCAGGATAATCATAAGTATAATCAATATAATAATAATCCTTTCATTGTAAAAAGTGAATCTCATTCCTTCCCTATACCACCACAACTAAAACCATCTGGTGGTAGTGTCAAATCTGAAAATGTAAGTCACAAATCTGTACAAGAGAAGATACAAGACCATTTATCAAGAGTGAATGAGTTGTTGAATTTACCCAAAATTAGTGAAATAAAATCCAATCAGAAGAACTGGCCTAAGAAAGATCAGTACCCAACTTATGATGGGGAAGCCAGCTCTGATTGGCAACATTTTATTCAAAGAATTGACAACTTGAAATTCTCATATAAGTTACCAGATGAAGAAATAACATAAAAATTAATTTCTTTATTTAAGGATGTTGCTTCTTTATGGTTTGAAGCTGTATTGAGTGAGGGTAAAGATTACTCTTGGGCTGAATGCAAACAACTTATTGAAAAACAATTTGGAGGTTCTAAATTCAGGCTTACTCAGCAGAGACTCTATGAGAAGACTAGGTATAATCCGTTAAATGGTGACAAACCTATGGTATTTTTAATGAATTTAAATAAAATATTAAAAGCCATTGAGCCTCATATGGATTTTAACTTATGGAAAGATAAGATAATAAATAAATTACCTATATCTGTCAGAGACATTGTTGTAGCTAGAACATTAAATGTTACTGAATATTCTGACTTTATTAATATTGGCAATGAAATATTATTAAACCATAAGTATGAATCAAGGTATTCCACTTATAAACAAAATGTTGAACCTGTAAAAAATCAGAATTCAAAACCACTTCAGGAGGAGCAGAAAAAAACTACTGCACCTGTAGTACCTAAAAAGTATGAAACAAATACTTGTTATAAGTGTAACAAACCTTGGGTAAAAGGTCACAAATGTGAGAAAAACATAAATATTGTTGAAAATCAACGTGAATCTGAAACTGAAACTGAAAAGAGTAAAGAATCAAGTGATTATGACAGCAATATCTCATATATTGATGAAAATGAAGTCTGTATGTTGGAAGATGATTTGTCCATCTTTGAAAATCCAATATTAAATATGGACTCAAATGAATCTTTAATGAATTTTGAGGATGCTGAAATCATTAAGGATATACAAGCTGATAACTTTAGAATGACACCTATCACGGTTCCAGCTATCATTTCTGGTGAAAATGTTAATATAGTATTGGACACAGGAGCTGCTGGTTCAGTTGTTTCCACCAATACATTACAGAAAATTGATAGTGAATATAAGTTTAAGCTTGAACCACTTCAAAATAAAAATTGGAGAGGTTTTGGATCAGTACTACACCCCATTGGTAAATACAAAGCTGCTGTTTTCTTTAAACACCAACATGGTTATGTAAGGGTAACTTGTGACTTTGTAGTAATGGATAATACTAATTTTAGTAACTGTTTTATCATTGGAAATGATATTCTGACTAAATTTGGTGTAAAATTAGACCCTGCTAATAGCAATTTTACAATTGGCATGAATGGTAAAAGGAAATTTAAAATAAATTCTTTTAACACAGTCTTACACATTGAGTCAGTAACAAATTCCCCGTCTAAAGGAAGAGAATCCAATGAGATGGAACTCCTGGAAACAGAAATTTCAAAAGCATCATTTGGCACTCAGATAAGTAAAACTGAGAAAGATAATATTTTGGAATTAATTAAAGCTTTTCCAATGGCTTTTGCACATGGTACAAATGAACTTGGCCTTGTAAAAGATCATGAAATGAAAATTAGTTTAACCTGTGATATGGATAATATTCCTGCTAGTCTTAAAAAGAAACCATACCCTGCTTCACCAATGAAGAGGAAAGACATAGAGGATAATATTAAGAGGTTATTAAAAATGAACATTCTTGAGAAGGTTGAAACTACACCAAAATATTGTGTAATATCACCAGTGCTAATTTCTTATGAACAAGATAAAGCAAGACTGGGTGGTGATTATAGAGCATTAAATACATTTACAGTAGATGATATTTATCCCTTGCCAAGGATTGCCTCTATACATGCTACCCTTAAAGGTGCTAAATATATAAGTTGCCTAGATGGAAATAAAGGGTACCATCAAATTCCTGTTGAAAAGAATTCACAGAATGTTTTGTTGATAACAACACACATGGGAATTTATAAGTATGTCAGAATGCCATTTGGACCAAAAAATGCTCCATCAGTATTTCAGAAGTTAATGGATATAACGTTCCATAATGAAATGATTGAAGGATGGTTAATGGTATACATTGATGACATCATAGTGTTCTCTAAAACTTTTGATGAACACTTAATCCATTTAAGGAAAGTATTTCAGAAAATGGATGAAATAAAAATGACCCTTGCATTGAAAAAATGTAAATTTGGGTTTGAATCTTTAAAAGTGCTTGGTCATATTGTATCTGGATTACAAATATGTGTAGACCAAAATAAAGTGGCTGCAATAAAGAATATTAGCATTCATCAAAATTTGAAGGATTTACAATCTTTTCTTGGAATGTGTGGTTATTATAGACAATATATAAAAAACTACCAATCAATTGCTGCACCACTGACCACACTGATAAAGAAATCAGAAGCTTTCATTTGGAATAATGAAAGACAACAAGCTTTTAATAAGTTGAAAGAATGTTTAATGACAGCTCCTATCTTGGGATTACCAGATTTCCAATTACCTTTTGTATTATATACAGATGCAAGTTTTATTGGACTGGGTGCTGCTTTGCATCAAAAACAACTTATTGAAGGTAAAATTTCAGAAGTAGTAATCTGCTATATTTCACGTACTCTAAGAAGTGGTGAATTGAAATATGGTGCTACTCAACTTGAATGTTTAACAGTAGTATGGGCTCTTGAAAAGCTACATTATTACCTTGAAGACCAAAAATTTGAGTTAATAACTGACTGTAGTGCAGTTAAGTCACTCTTAAACATGAAAACTCCTAATAGACACATGTTTAGATGGCAATTAGCTGTACAAGAATACAGAGGCCGGATGACTATTACACATAGAGCAGGAACCTTGCACTCTAATGTAGATCTGTTATCTAGAGTACCTCTGCCTAATAATGATGATAATCCTGCTTATCTTCCTGAGTCAGAGATTATTAACATTTATGGCATTTATATTGTAGATCTTGAGGATGAATTTATGCAATCAATTCTTGATAATTATAATTCAGATCCTGACTTAAGTAAATTAACTACAATATTAAATGATCCATCTAATGCTTCAATGAATGTTTTAATAAAAACATTACAAATTAAGTATAAAGAGGCATTAGAAAAAGGAAAATTTTCCATTGAGGATGGTTTTATATATTACAGGAAAAAATTAAGTAATGTAATTGTAATTCCCCCTTCAATGAAGGAGTTAATGTTAAGTATATGTCATGATGATATATTAGCAGGTCATTTTGACTACCATAAAACATTAACCAGAGTAAAAAACACAGCTTGGTGGATTAACATGTCTGAGGATGTTCAGAAATATGTTGAAACATGTGATTCTTGTCAAAAATCTAAAAGATTAACAGGAAAAAGAGCTGGTTTATTACAACAAATTGAGCAACCAAAAGCTCCATGGGAAATCATTAACATGGACTTTGTAACAGGTTTGCCAATAGCAGGGCATAAGAGTTATAACTCCTGCTGGGTAATTGTAGATAGATTTACAAAGATGTGTAAATTTACTCCTACCCACAAAGAGGTTTCTGCAAAGGACTTAGCTTTTTTATGGTGGACACAAATGTTAAATACAGCAGGTTTCCCCAAAGCAATAGTTTCTGACAGAGATCCTAAATTTACTTCTGAGTTCTGGACATCACTTATGGATGTTTCAGGGTGTCAATTAAAACTTTCTACAGCACACCATCCACAAACTGATGGGCTAGCAGAAAGAATGATACAAACCTTAGAAGATATGATAAGAAGATACTGTGCTTTTGGTCTTAATTTTAAAGACAATGAAAAATTCACGCATGATTCACGCATGATTGGGTAACCCTTATCCCAGGTTTAGAATTTGCATATAATAGTACAGTACATTCTGTCACTGGCAAAAAGCCATTTGAGTTATGGTTGGGTTATGTACCTAATACCCCTGCTAAAACTCTTAATAAGTTACCTAGATTGGATATTCATCCAGGTACTAAATCTTTTCTTCAGATGCAGGAATTATGCAGAAAACATGCTCAAGAATGTATAAATAAGGCTTTTGAGTATGAAAAGAAAAGATGGGATAAAGCCCATAAAGAACAAATGTTCAAAGAGGGTGATGAAGTCCTTATTTCAACGCTACATTTCAATTTAAATGGTAATGTTAAATTGAAGGATCCATTCATTTGACCATTTGTAGTTAAAAAGATGGTTGGTAATAATGCTGTTGAGGTTATTCTATATGCACCATATGATAGAAAACATCCAGTATTTCCTATTTCTCTTATAAAACCATACCATTCTAATGATACTGCTCTATTTCCAAGAAGATCAGGAAGGCATAAACGGCAACCTGAAGAAATAGTTGAAAAGGCAGAAATTGAAAAGATACTTAAAAAGAGACACCTTACTAAAGAAAAGGGAGTTGAGTATCTATTAAGATTTAAAAATAAATCAAGTGAATATGACCAGTGGATTCCAGAAAATGAAATCTCTGATCTTAAAAATCTCTTGAAAAAATTTAAATCTAAATAATACTGTTCATTCAGTATATGTATTATAAAAATTATTTTTAGTTTTTTTTATTTTATTATTTCACTCCTTAGTTTTAATTAAAATGTCTTAACATTTTTTTAATTGTTTTTTTGGGGTGAGGGAGTGTCAGCCTAAATATCCTTAGGACTGAGTATTTCTTATGCTTAAAATAAGATAACCTTAAGTAGATTAAGCTTATATCTAAATAATAATATATATTATTTTATTATATATATATATATAATTATTATTCTATTATATAACTTATAATAGTTTAAATAGCTTATCCAAGGCCTAATAATATTTATTAAGGTGTTAATGGAGTCATAATATACTTATCTTAAGTGATATGAAGTAATTATTGACATACATAAGCTTATATGTATACATAAATCTCATATTCAGTGAAATATGCAGTATATTATGTATATTTAGGTATATAAGTGGGTTTTAGCCCCTTAATAGCCTATAACCTTTGTTTTTCTGCTTATTTTAGGTCATATGGACGAAATCAGTGGACTCACAACGCCTACAGAAGCATAGACACCTATATCAGGCGCATACACCCAGTTTGGACAACTAAAATTACTTCCTGGGATGGTTATTCACAAATTTATGGGTTGGAAGGATGTTTCTGGGTTAATGTGGATGCTTGGGGATGTTATTGGGGGCTTGGACATTTTATTTGTTTCCTTTATATGCTTTTAGTTTCATTAAATCTCTTTTTGATTGTTTATTTTACCTGTTTCTTTATGGTATCCGCTTTTATCTGGGTTTTCTATTTATGGTATGGATCAGTGTTATTATTAATAGTGATGGAGGGTCCTTACTGGAGGTCTGGGTGTTGAAACTGCTTGAAGTGGACGCCATGGGGAGGTGATGGGCCCTTACAGTGCTGTAATTGCCGGGGATAGCAGTGACATCATCTGGATTGAAGGTCTGTGCACTCCAGGGGATTTGGGTATAAGTAAGGAGGGATTTTGACGGTTATTTATCATCATTCAATTACTACACATCCAATAAACACTACTATACAATTATTAACATTTAGAAATATATTATAAAGCCATTATAATTTGATATTATCTTTATATAAAGCTATAACTATATTTTATTCATCTATTTTCCACCACTAGCATGCACTTAAATCAAAGTATTGTGAGTTTGACTTGAGTATAACTATTTTATTAGTCTTCCCCTGAGGTTTAATCACTAAATCATTTATCAATAAGTAGTAGGACCATAAATAAATACTATTATATCATACTTATATACTAGACTATACTGACAGTTACCCAGGTTGTGATCTCGTTGTTAAGCTCCTTATCATTCTCCCCCACCGATTGATTGTCTCCAACCGAGACATCCCAAATGTCTTCGACCACCTCTTTTGTTTTAGGGATCACCCAAAACTTGGTCTTGGTGAATTGTTGTTCGATCTCTGCGTTCTTTGTCAACGCATTGCACGCCACTTGTCACCAACGGCAAAACTCGCATTTCTGGTGAGGGCCTCGAGTCGCCGTACTTTCGACACAGAAGTATTCCATAGCTTCACAAGCCATGCAAGCCTGGGAAAACTGCAGCGTAACCATTCCCCCATCCGCTTTGGGGTGTGGAGGCGTAGGTGTTTGAGTAGGACAATTCATTATAATGGGAAAATTAATAAATAAGAAAAAATATATATATAGAAGAAAGGGAAACTAGTGTGAGAAGATGGCTCAAGCTCAACGGAGCTCGCGATTCTTATACCCGGGCATCTGTCATGCGCCACGTGACACTCGAGGCAAAAACAGCTCATTAAATCAATAATATCGAGTTCTAAATCTATACTCAAAGCGCAGAAAGCAATTCTCCATAGCAACTGCGATTCCACTTTGTGTACTTACTATTCAACTGCGCTAGCCTAAACTCTAAATCTAAATTAGTCAATCTCTCAATAGGGTGCCTTAGTCTCATTTTCAATAAGCGACGCACAGCGCTAGGATCAACGTAATAGTACATTATTAGTTTTCATTGAAAGTTTGTTAATTAATTAAAAAGGGGTAAATTGAACATGGACGGATATTAGCGAAGAGGGACTAAGTGTATGTTAGTAATGGTCAATGGTATGGGAATGGTGCGATAAGAGGGAGGTCAATGCGAGGAGGAATAAAGGATATAAAAGGGTTGGGTATTTGGTTTGATATTCCTTAGAATTAAATTATAAAACATATTTACATTTAATAGTGGTAAAATCTTTAAGTTAAATCATTGTTATTGTATCTTTCTTTTATTTTCTCAATATTCATTTCTAAATCCTAAATCTTTGATTATTGAGTTTCCAACCCTTCGTGAGATCTTAAGAATTCCTATTACCTTTGAAAATATCTTATAATTCTTCTTGAACATACCTCGAACCTGTAGCTCTTACTTCGAGTGACCTTCGAATAACTTCCTCGAATAATTCCTCTGTGCTTCGAAGAAGTTTCTAAATCTCTTATCTCACTTTCAGGAACATCCTTGAACTTGTGCATAGGTCGTCCGGTGACAGAGACTTGCATTAGGATCAAGCTGCAGATGAGTAATAGCAATGAAGGTAGAGCACTACAAGGAGCACTGAAACAAGCTAACAAAGCATGTGTAAATGCTCAAGGTTATAAAGAAGTAAGGATTGGATGGACAAAGAAGTGGATATTACAAGTAAAAAACACTGGAGACATAAGTGAAATATGAAGGCTATGTTAGAAATGAGTGCACATCTGAAGGTAAAACTTGAAAGAAGGTGTATTGGTGATCTAAGTAAGCATAAGGTATGTTTATGTGCTGTTAGATTAATGTTTAATAGAGGGTCTGTATGAGATTAAGGCACTATAGGCTGATACAAGCAGTGTACCTAGATTACTGAGATTGATAGTTCATTAATTTATTGTTTTAGTGCTAGAGCTTGTGCTAGAGAACCAGTAGGGTAATACTGTCAGTGTATCTAGTATTTAAGTATGATATAATAGTATTTATTTATGGTCCTACTACTTATTGATAAATGATTTAGTGATTAAACCTCAGGGGAAGACTAATAAAATAGTTATACTCAAATAAAACTCACAATACTTGGATTTAAATGCATGCTAGTGGTGAAAAATAGATGAATATAATATAGTTATAGCTTATATAAAGATAATATCAATTTATAATGGCTTTATAATATATCTTTGAATAATAATAATTGTTTTATAATGTTTATTTGAAATGTAGTAAGTGAATGATATCTAATAACCATCAAAATCCTCCCTTACTTATACCAAAATCCACTGGAGTGCACAGACCTTCAATCCAGATGATGTCACTGCTATTCCCGGCAATTACAGCACTGTGAGGGCCCATCACCTACCCATGGCATCCACTTCAAGCAGATTCAACACCCAGACCTCCAGTAAGGACCCTCCATCACAATTAATGATAACACAGACCTGTACCATAAATAGAAAATCCAGATAAAAGCGGATACCATAAAGAAATATGTAAAATAACTCATCCAAAGAGAATATAATGAAACTAAAAGCATATAAAGGAAACAAATGAAATCTCCAAGACCCCAATAACATCCCCAAGCATCGATATTAACACAGAAATGACCTCCCAACCCATAAATCCGTGAATATCCATCCAAGGAAGCAGATTAAGTTGTCCAGACTGAGTGTATGCGCCTGAAATAGATGTTTATGCTTCTGCAGGCGTTGTGAGTCCACTGGATACGTCCATATGACCTAAAATAAGCAGAAAAACAAAGGTTATAGGCTATTATGAGGCTAAAACCCACTTATATACCTAAATATACATAATATACTGCATATTTCACTGAATATGAGATTTATGTATACATATAAGCTTATGTATTTCAATAATTACTTAATATCACTTAAGATAAGTATATTATGACTCCATTAACACCTTAATAAGTATTATTAGGCTATGGATAAGCTATTTAAACTACTCTAATTTATATAGTAGAGTAATAATTATATATATATGTAATATAATCATATATATTATTGTTATAACCTTATTTTTAAGATATAAGCTTAATTAGCTTAAGATTATCTTATTTTAAGTATAAGAAATACTCAGTCCTAGGGATATCTAGGCTGACAAATACTGTTACCATGGATATTCCCAGGACTGAATAAAAAATGCTTATAAATTATGTTAAACACATCTAGTACATATGGGAACAATAAATAAAGGTATACAAGATGTATACATAAGGAAAATTTATGATTAAATACAATATATGCCATTATAATACTCTTTATACACACATATAACCACCTTTTATAAGTCTACTTTAGTTAATATTAAGTTGTAATATGTAAGGGTAATATTAATAAACTTAGAAATAAGGCTACATAATTTTTAAGTAGAATTAAAGCTGTTACTTTCATTTTTTTGTTAAAAATCAGAAATGTGCTTTAGAACACTTAAAATTTGAATATATGCACTACAAATTTAATAATATTAAAAATGCACCTTGACAGATCAATTTGTCTTTATTAGAACCTTTGAGTTGGCTATTCAAATGCATAAAAATAACACTTTTCAAATTCTATGTTTTTTTATGCCAGAAATGGCTTCTGTGCACTGGCCACATACTACCTGCATTTGTCCCACATGAATAGTTTCATTTTTAGCAAAGTTAGAAATTTCACACTATAATTACCCCACATTGTATGCCCACTATGGGGAAACATGCTAAAATAAGAAACAGGTGCTTATTTAGTGTCCTAATTTCATTATTAGGGGGTATCAAAGTTGACCGATCTGAAATTAAATTAATTGCAGATAAAAATCCTTATACCCCAATTATCTTCTGCAATTATTTTTGCTAATAGTTGGGTTATTAGACATTTTACATGTCAAAGTTGACCTCTTATCTGACATTTTTCTACTCAATTTTTCATAACCACATCTTGGCTTGCTTTTATTCATAACCACATCTTTGACTACTCTCTGGATATGCCTTCTACCTTGCTGCACACTCCCATTCTCATCTCATCCTGTCTATTCTCTCCATTCAAAACACCTCACCATCTCATCTACTTGTTTTTGTTCCTTTTTATCTTCAATTATCTTAACATGCCCCATCATCATAGATCTTCTCAAAGGCAGCCTTTCCCCAGTTGTTCTTCAAATCCCACTACTCCATCTTTACCCCTGCTCAGCTGAGAAATAAAAGACCGTTCAATTAAAAAAAGATGATCATCTCATTCTTATCAACTGGATGAAAACTAAATTTAACTATGATTCTTGTTTTGGTACCAAAAATGCAACTTAAGTAGGATGGCCCCCAACATCAAAAGTTAATGGTTAACTTCTAATGGCCAACAAATTAAGGAATAAGACTAAGAGAAGGATACATCTTTTACCTAAACAGATGTCTGAAGGCTTCAAGCATTATCAAGCCAAATACAAGAAGGCAAAGACTCTTTCATCTTCTACTGGTCTTGGTATTACTGACCTCAATATCAGTAAGGGCATCAAATCCATAGACAATAAACTTGATTCTTTATGTCCATAATTTAAAGAGATGGATGCTATTTTTGGAGAGCAAGCTGATGTTAATCCTGAAAACATGTTGGATGGTGAGGATGCTATCTCCAAACACAATGTCAAAAAAAATTGTTTTCCTTCTTCTTCTAATCAAGCCTCCCCTCATTTAACTTCCACAAATCAAGATATCATTTTCAATAGATCGATATGGCAATATAAATCAACCTTATCTAACTCAAGTATGTATTTTTTTCTTTTATCTTACCAATTATTTTTTTTATTTACATTTTCTTATTTATAAAAAGGCTTAAGAACAAATGCAGGAGCCAAAATCAATTGAGTCAGAATCCAGAAACAATGATGAGGAGGAAAATGTAAGCTTGAACAAAAAGCAAAAGGTTTCAAGTAGTCTAAATTTTCACTCTCAAAGAAGAAGAAAAAGTGATACTTCATCTCAAACCCCTTTTTCTTCTATCAAAGAATTTTTGGAGAAAGGTGATGTTGGTAAGTGATCCCAAACCTCTTAATACTTTATTCTGCTTTTCTTCTACTTTTTGTTAATATTTATTATCACTCTAGAACAAGTGGAAGTTTCTAAAGAGACTCTAAAGTTTGAAAATCAAAAATAAAAGTTCTCTTTAAGGAGGGATAACAGGGTACATGATTTGGAACTGAAGAAGTTTGAACTCTCTTTACAGAAGGGTGATAGGGAACAAGTCTTGGAGGATAGGAAGTACAAAATCTCTTTATGGAAGGATGATAGGGCACAAGACTTTGAGGAGAAGAAATTTTAGTTATCTCTAAGTATTGAAAAATCAAAGAAAGAGGAGAAACCACTTGAGCATCAAAACCCCAAGGAACAGATGAAATATAAGTTTGATTGTGAAGAAAATTCCAAAAAGAAAGAATTCTTGATAGAATGTGTTAAAGCTAATATATCTGTTGTGGAAATTCAATGTTTAAAGAAATTGTTTGACGACAAGTTTGTTTTATTTCTCTTATACTTCAACTGTTCATAATTAATTGTACATAAAATTTTATCTTAATTTCCTGTATTTCTTTACTCTATCCATCATTAGTTAAATTTTCATATTTTAATGCTATAAATTCTTTTATAAATAAAATTTTCAAGAATTTAGAATGAAACAAATTCTTTTTAAGTTAATATTTTCAAGCCACATTTGAAAATCTCCCAATCCCACCCCTGAATTTGATTGAACTAAAGGGTGAGTGTCACCAAAATTCTTTCAAGTAAAGGATTTTGCAAGTCTTATATGAAATTTTGGCAATACTTCCCCCTGCATTTTATTGAAGTAAGGGATGGGTATTACCAAAATTTCAAGTCAATTTTTTTTTGCAAGTCTCATATGAAAATTTGACAATACCCCCCCTCTGTATTTTATTGAATTAAGGGAAGAGTATCATCAAATTTTCAAGTCAAATTTTTTTTAAAGTCTGATATGAAAAGTTGGCAATACCCCCCCTGTAATATGTTGAATCAAAGAAATCAAATGGAAAAAAAAATTAAAAATGAAAAATTTCATTAACCAATTATTTTCACCAGTCCCAATCAAGTTTTCCTATTTTATATAATAGCCATTAGAAAGACCTAAGGCCAGATGCACCATTATATAAAAACATTAATCTATCTTGACATAACTTTAAAGAATAATTGGAAGAAAAAAATCCAAAATTAAATGAAAAAAATTAAAAATGAAAATTTCTACAACCAATTATTTTCACCAGTCCCAATCAAGTTGTCTTATTTTATATAATAGCCAGTAGCAAGACCTAAGTCCAGATGCACAATTATAGAAAAATAGTAACCTATCTTGATATAACGTAAATCGGGGTTCAAGGATTGTGGAGGCAAGGTAAAGGGGAGGAATGGGGCTACAAGGGTTAGTTAGGCTGGAGAGAGGGGTGAGGAAAGACATATCAGGTAGCAAAAAGGTTGGGAAAGAGCTGGAAGGGAAGATTAAGAGTTTCTGAGGCATTTTGAATGAAGAAAAGTATTGGGGAGAGGTTGAGAGGGGTAAAATGGTAATCAAAAGAGGATGGAATACAATGGGGCTGGGTGGGGAGGCAAGACAAGCATGTGTTGGTAGAATTGAAAGGAATGGGGATTGGTGCAAACTGAGTGTAAAAATAGGAGGATTAACTCTGTTCTTTGGATGAAGAACAGAGTTCACTGCCATAAAATATTAGCTGAATCATTAAATTTTTAAGATGAAAAAATTAACTTCAAAGTAGTTTTAGACATACATTTGAAGTTTAGTTGAGGAATATTGAGAATGGAGCAGAGATCATATCTGGGATCATGATGAAGATTTGGCCCCCTTGGGTTTATGTAACACTTTTTGTAAAGAAAAGACATATAGGCTAAAGCATTGTCTAAATAAGAGTCTGTTTTATAGTAAAGAGCTAAAATTAAATCAATAGAATTCATAGTTGAGTGAAGTAGCTGCCTAGTAGAGAGGTGTTTCATAGTTGTTGGTGGAAGGCTTATGTGATGAGGGAAGCGGGAATTCACCACCAAATGTGCAGCTGGGGTGTCTAGATAGAAAAAAACTATAAGTGTTTTCCACCAAAATTAAGTAGCATAGAGTGAGGAAAGACTTAAGGATAGCATCAGTAATTATAAGTCATGTGACTTTCTTAAAAACACATCATGGATGTGATGAGTTTGGGATCAGGAATTAGGAATGGAAATTGGGGTATAAGAGGCCAGATAATGCATTATCATGGATTCCTTATCCACTGGCCCTGGGGCTAGTGGATAAAAATTATCCGAAATTAATAATTTCTGATCCTGGGAAAAAAAATTCCTGATCCCTAATTGTGGATTGGTCAACTTTGATAACCCCTATTAGTGCATTTACCTAATTATATGCACTAATTTAATTAATAACCTCAATATTGGTGCCTATACTTCCCAACCAGGCTTAAAATTGCCTATTTAGTCAAGTATTTACCAGTGCAAGCACCTACCAAGAGACTGTATTCAGCTACCCCAAATTTCACATCTTATTTTGGGTTTCTCAATGGTTTCTCAGTCAATATTGGTCATATTTGGATGGGTTTTTCATGTATTGATTTGGATTGATTGGCCCTTTCATTTCTACTGTTGATCCTCCTTAATTAGGTGTTATCTTTAGTACTTTTTCATCCTTATTTAGTCTTTTATTTTAAGAATTAAACAGATATACTCTAATTTTGGTAATTACTCTATTTTTGATGGATTAACATGTGTTATTTATATATTTTGGCATGTGATATGATTCTTCTTTTGTCACTGGTTGATCCTTAGGTAAATGGGCAGGTGTAACTGCTGATTTGAGGTATCATTTATAGTGTAGAGGATTGGTAAATAAAGGGGAAATATTGGGGACTTTATAGGTATAAAAGGAGGAGGTTTTTGGGCTTATATTTGACATTATTTATCATTAAAATTAAACCATGTAACCATTACAATTACAATATATAATTCATTAGTAATAAAAAAGTGTTTGAATTATTATATCTTTTTTTCAACTAACTATAAATTTTAAACACTCTATCATTAGTGAGATTAAATTACCAAGACCCTTAGATTGATTTATATTTTACTACTTATTAAATTTTTATCACATTATTCATATAGGACCATTAAAATCTTCTATAAAACTGAATAATCAAGCTATTCACATCTCTTTACTTGAAATAAGCCTGAAAAATACTGTGTATAGGGCGCAGGCTATTCAAGGGAGTATAAAAAGGGGACAGATTATTATGAAGAGACATATAGAAATTATGTGGTAGATATTCATAGGAGATTTTATTTAAATTTTAGAGATATAGTAGTAGATTGTTAAAGGTATAAGATCTTTTATAAGTTATTTTATTGCTATAATGAGGTAGTATTTATAGATTGCACTTCAAGAGGAAGTAGATGTTTATTTTAGTGCTTATTAAGAATAGATTTAACTGTATGATAGTATTTATTTATTTTCCTTTTATCTAGCTCTCAGCCTATAAATCATAATCAAATATTAACAGTGCACATTATTGCACTGTCTTAAAGTATAAGAATGGCTGGCTTTTCTTTTCATTAAAGAGAAACAAACCATCTTTCACTGTGTCAATATCTTAGTATTATAGAACTGTCATTCTACAACACCCTCTTCATGAAATCTCAGGAGTTACTTAGACTGTAGTGCTTGCTGACCCCACAAAGCCTACTAAATATTTTATGTTAAAATATGAGCTGGCTGAAAAGTGGTCCAGGTCAATAACCAGTATGTTTTCCTGTTTTTAATCTAATATTTTCTAATTATTTATTTAATAATAACTAGTAATCAAGTTCAAATGAAGTTGCTATACAATTTCCAGGAAACAAACTGGATTTTGTTGGCACCTCTAGATGTCTAAAGACTAAAATTGAAAAGTATATAAGTATGATTTAATAGTAAATATTAATGGTACTACTACTTATTTGAAAATGATTTAGTGCTTAAACCTCAGGGGAAGACTAATAAAATAGTTATGCTCAACAATAACTCACAATATTTATATTGGTGCATGCTAGTGGTGGAAAATAGGTTGAAAAAATATAGTTATAGCTAATATGAAGATAATGTTAATTTATAAATGCTTTAAAGTATATTAGTATATGATAATAATTGTTTTACAATGTTTTTATGAGTTTTAGTAAGTAAGTGATGTCCAATAGCCTGTCAAATATTCCCTTACTTATACCCAAAATCCACTGGAGTGCCCAGACCTTCAATCAAGATGATTTCACTGCTCTCCATAGAAATTAAAGCACTTTTAGGGCCCCTAACCTCCCCATGGCCTCCAATTCAAGCAGTTTCAATACTTGAACCTCCAGTAAAGACCCTTTATCACAATTTATGATATCATAAACCCATACCATAAATAGAGAAAACAGATAAAACAGATACCATTAAAAACAGTTAAAATAACTCATCCAGAGAGTATAGAGTGAAACCCAAAGCATAATAAGAAAAAAAATCAACTTTACAAGCACCCAATAGCATCCCCAAGCATTCATATTAACCCAGTAATAATGTCCCAATCCATATATCCATCAAAATCCATCAGAGGAAGCAGATTAAGTTGTCCAAACTGGATATATGCTCCTGTATAAGGTGTATATTCTTGTGCAGGTTTTGTGAGCCCATTGAATACATCCATATGAACTAAAATAAGCAGAAAAATAAAGTTTATTGGCTATTTAGAGGTTAAAACCCGCTTATAGACCTATATATGCATAATATAACTACATATTTCACTGGATATGAGGTTTATGCATACATATAAGCTTATGTATGTCTATAATTACTTAATATCACATAATATAAGTATATTATGACTCCATTAGAACCTTAATAAGTATTATAGGGCTAATAATAAGCTATTTAAACTTATATAAGTCATTTAATAGTGTAATAAATATATATAAAAGCATAATAACCATACATATAATTATTATAACCATAATTTTTACTTATAAGCTTAATGTAATTAAGATTATCTTATTTTTAGCATAAGAAATACTCAGTACTGGGGATACCTAAGCTGACACTCCCTTACCCAAAAAAATAATAAAAAAAATGTTAAGAAATTTTAATTAATAAGTAAGAAGTGGATAGAATTTTTTTTTTTAAAAATCTCTATAATATATATACTGAATTTTTAACAGTATTATTTGGTTTTAAATTTTTTCAAGAGATTTTTAAGATCAGAGATTTTATTTTCAAGAATCCACTGGCCATATTCACTTGATTTATTTTTAAACCTTAATAGATACTCAACTCCCTTTTCTTTAGTAAGGTGTCTCTTTTAAAGTATCTTTTCAATTTCTACTTTTTCAACTATTTATTCAGGTTTCTATCTATTTATTTTTGATATTCTTGGAAATAGAGCGGTATAATTAGAATGGTATGTTTTTATAAGATAAATAGGAAATACTGGATGTTTTCTATCATATGGTGCATATAATAAAAATTAAACGGCATTGTTACCAACCATCTTTTTTACTAAAAATGGTCCAATGAATGGATCCTTCAATTTAACATTACCATTTAAATTAAAATGTAGTGTAGAAATAAGGACTTCATCACCCTCTTTGAACATTTGGCCTTTATGGGCTTTATCCCATCTTTTCTTTTCATACTCAAATGCCTTATTTATACATTCTTGAGCATGCTTTCTGCATAATTCTTGCATCTGAAGAAAAGATTATGTACCTGGATGGATATCCAATCTATGTAATTTATCATAAGTTTTAGAAGGGGTATTAGGTACATAACCCAACCATAACTCAAATGGCATTTGCCAGTGACAGAATGTACTGTACTATTGTATGCAAATTCTAAACCTGGGATAAGGATTACCCAATCATTTGTGAATATTTCATTGTCTTTAAAGTCAAGACAAAAAGCACAATATCTTCTTATCATGTCTTCTAAAGTTTGTATCATTCTTTCTGCTGGCCCATCAGTTTGTGGATGGTGTGCTGTAGAAAGTCTTAATTGATGCCCTGAAACATCCATAAGTGATTTCCAGATTTCAGAAGTAAATTTTGGATCTCTGTCTAAATCTATTGCTTTGTTGAATGCTGCTATACTTAACATTTATGTCCATCATAAAAAAGCTAGGTACTTTGCAGAAACCTCTTTGTGGGTAGGAATAAATTTAAACATTTTTGTAAATTTATCTACAATTACCCAGAAGGAGTTATAAATCTCATGCCCTGCTATTGGAAAACCTGTTACAAAGTCCATGTTAATTAATACCCATGGAGCTTTCGGTTGCTCAATTTGTTGTAATAAACCAGCTCTTTTTCATCTTAATCTTTAGGATTTTTGACAAGAATCACATGTCTCAACATATTTTTGAAAATCCTCAGACATGTTAATCCACCAAGCTGTGTTTTTTACTCTGGTTAATGTTTTATGGTAGTCAAAATGACCTGCTAAGATATCATCATGATATATACTTAACATTAACTCCTTCATTGAAGGGAAAATTAAAATTACATTACTTAATTTATTTCTGTAATATATAAAACTATCTTCAATGGAAAATTTTCCTTTTTCTAATGCCTCTTTATACTTATTTGGTAATGTTTTTATTAAAACATTCATTTAAGCATTAGATGGATCATTTAATATTCTAGTGAGTTTACTCAAGTCAGGATCTGAAGCATACATGTTAAGAATTGATTGCATAAATTCATCCTCGAGATCTACAATATAAATGCCATAAATTTTAATAATCTCTGATTCAGGAACATAAGAAGGATTATCATCATTATTAGGCAGAGGTACTCTAGATAGCAAATCTACATTAGAGTAAGGTTCCTGATCTATGTGTAATAGTCATCCATCCTCTGTATTCTTGTACAGCTAATTACCATCTAAATATGTGTCTATTAGGAGTTTTCATGTTTAAGAGTGACTTAACTGCACTAAAGTCAGTTATTAACTCAAATTTTTGGTCTTCAAGGTAATAATGTAGCTTCTCAAGAGCCCATACTACTGCCAAACATTCAAGTTGAGTAGCACCATATTTCAATTCACTACTTCTTAGAGTACATGAAATATAGCAAATTACTACTTCTGAAATTTTACCTTCAATAAGTTTTTTTTGATGCAAAGCAGAACCCAAACCAATAAGACTTGCATCAGTATACAAGACAGAAGTTAATTGGAAATCTGGTAATCCCAAGATGAAAGTAGTCATCAAAAATTCTTTCAATATATTAAAAACCTGTTGTCTTTCATTGTTCCAAATGAAAGCTTCTTATTTCTTTATCACTGCAGTCAATGGTGCAGCAATTAATTGGTAGTTTTTATATATTGTCTATAATAACCACACATTCCAAGAAAAGATTGTAAATCCTTTACATTATGAGGAGTTCCAATATTCTTAATCAAAGCCACCAGATTTGGTCTACACATATTTGTAAGCCAGATACAATATGACCAAGCACTTTTAAAGAATCCAACCCAAATTTAAATTTTTTCAATACAAGGGTCATTTTTATTTTATCCATATGCTGAAATTCCTTCTTTAAAGGATTAAGTGTTCATCATATTTCTTATAGAACACTATGATGTCATCAATTTATACCATTAACCATCCTTTAATCATTTAATTATGAAATTCTATATTTTTATTAATTTCTGAAATACTGAAGGAGATTTTTTTGGTCCAAATGGCATCCTGACATATTTGTAAATTCCAATATGTGTTTTTATCAACAAAAATTTCTGGGAGTTCTTTTCCACAGGAATTGCATGGTACCCTTGATTTCCATCTAGGAAAATTATATACTTAGCACTTTTATAGGTAGCATGTATAGAGGAAATACTTGGAAAGGGGTAAATATCATCTACTTTAAATGCATTTAATGCTCTATAACCACCATACAGTCTTTTTTTATCTTTCTCATAAGTAATTAGCACTGGTGATATAACACAGGATTTTGGTGTAGTTTTAACTTTTTCAATAATTTTCATGTTTAAAAACATCTTTAAATTATCATCTATGTCTTCCCTCTTCATTGGTGAAGCAGGGTATGGTATATTTTTAAGACTATCAGGAATATTATCAATTTCACAGATTAAACTAGTTTTCATCTCATAATCTTTTACAAGGCCAAGTTCATTGGTCCCATGTGCAAAAGCCATTAGAAATTCTTTAATTAAGTTCAAATTATTTGTCCTTTCAGCTTCACTTATCTGAGTGCTAAATGATGCATTTTAAATTTCTGTTTCCAGAAGTTCCATCTCACTGGCTTCTCTTCCTTTGCAAGGGATATCCATTACTGACTCATGTGTAAGACTTTGTTAAAAGAATTTATTTTAAATTTACTTTTATTATTCACGCCAATTTTAAAATTATTATCAGAAGGGTTTAATTTCACACAAAACTTAGTCAGAATGACATTTCCAATGATAAAAAAGTTACTACAATTAGTATTGTCCATTACTACAAAATCACAAGTTAATCTAACATAACCATGTTGATGTTTAAAGAAAACAGCAGTTTTGTATCTACCAATGGGGTGTAGTAATGATCCAAAACCTCTTGAATTATCACTTTGAAGGGGTTCAAGCTTTGAACTATAATCATTATCAATATTTTTTTAATGTATCTGCAGAAACAACAGAGCCAGTAGCTCCTGCATCCAACACTATATTTACAGTTTCTCCAGAAATTATTGCTGGAACCATGATAGGTGCCATTCTTAAGTTATTAGGTGGTATATCTTAAATGATTTCAGCATCTCCAAAATTGATTAACAATACATTTGAGTACATAATTAATATTGGACTTTAAAAAAATGTAAAAATCATCTTCCAACATACAGACCTCCTTTTCATCACTATATGAGATATTACTGTCATAATCACTTGAATCTTTACTTTTTTCTGTTTATTTTCAGATTCTTGCTGATGTTCAACAATATTTATATTTTTCTTACCTTTTTGACCTTTAACCCAAGGCTTATTACACTTATAACAGGTATTTGTCTCATACTTTTTAGGTACTACAGGTGCAGTAGGTTTTTTCTGCTTTTCCTCCAATGGTTTTGAATTCTGATTTTTCACAGGTTCATTATTTTGTTTATAAGTGGTGTACCTTACTTAATACTTATGGTTTAATAGTATTTCATTACAAATATTAATCAATTCAGAGTATTTATTAACCATTATTGTTCTAGCTACAACAATGTCTCTGACAGATATAGGTAATTTATATATAATTTTATCTTTTCATAAGTTAAAATCCATATTTGCCTAAATGGATTTTAATATTTAAATTAAATTAATTAAAATTACCATATTTTGTCACCATTCAACAAATTATATCTTTTTTTCTCATATAATCTTTGCTGAGTTAGTCTGAATTTAGAACCTCAAAATTATTTTTTCAATTAGTGCTTTCCATTCAGCCCAAGAGCAATCATTACACTCACTTAATACAGCTTCAAACCATGATAAAAAACATTCTTAAATAATGAAATTAGTTTTGATGCTATTTCTTAATCTGGTAACTTATATGAGAATTATAAATTGTCAACTCTTTGGAAAAATGTTGGTAATCATAGATGGCTTCCCCATTATGAGTAAAGTACTGGTCAATTTTGGCCAATTCTTCTGATTGGATTTAATCTCACTAATACTGGGAAGATTCAATAACTCATTTACTTTAGATGAATGTTCTTGTATTTCCTCTTGCACTGATCTGTGACTTACATTTATTCTCTCAGATTTGACACTTACACCAGATGTTTTCATTTTTTGTGCAATGAGAATTATTGAGATTAATTTTTGCAAATGAATGAATTATTATTATACTGTGTATACTTATGATTATCCTGATCAATAAGTAGATTGGTAGTTTTAATCTCAACCTTAGCTAATATTTGTAAAAAATCAGAAATTTTTTGATTATTTGGTGCAAATGATAACTTCTTTCTTGATTCATACTTTAATAAATGTGCTTCATACAGTTTTTATAACTCACAGAATTTTTTTGAAAGGTAACTATATTTATTACTTATGGAATCATATTTAAGAGTTTGAGCCAAGTGTTCTTTCTCTAATTTATTATTTCTTGTTGCCAGTTGAAAAATATTTGATTTTAAGGAAGTAATTTTTTCACTTGTGGGTTCAATTTCCTCTTCCTCATACTCAGTCATTCTATTTCATAATGCTGAAAAAATTCTATGGACAGTTAAGTTTTAGTTAAAATATTTAACATCTTCCTTCTCACATTCTTCACTATTTTGTGAAGCTCTCAACTCACTAATAAGTGGTGGAGACTGAGGGTCCACTTTACTATTATTATTAATAGTACTATTGTTATTGACAAAAGATAAATCAGGTGTATTTACATCAAAACCCAATTGTCTCAAGTCCTGCTCAATTTTCTGAAAATATTTAAATAAATTAAATTACATGCATTTTAATAATTAGTATTATGTTTAATCTGAGAAGGCAATCTATTTATAATGGGATAGGAGCAAGCCCAGATTTTTGGTGCTTTTTCTTTGCCTTGTAAGGGTGAGTTGAAGTGGTCTGATGAGGGGGTGCATCCCTGTTGCAGTTGTGACTGGCCCACTGTTGGTGAAACCAATCCCATTTCCATTTCTCTAAAAAGATCTTATCCTGAGACAGACCTTATACTCCTTGGATAGGGGGTGTCTGGTTTAGCTGTACTCCCTTCAGCTCTGCCAGAGTTTAGTTTAGTTTCTGGAATCCTATCCTACAGCTGTTTTCCACCTTTTCCACCTCAATGATTATGGAAGACTTTGATTCCTCCAAATTCAGAACTCATTTGGCCAAGTAGGAAAGTTGATCCTGAAGAGGAGGTCATGTCTTCTAAATAGCTATCTTTTTTAGGAGGGCGTCCTTTTCTTCTATGCTCATTTTTTCTGGCTGGAGTTAAAACTGACCTTCTATAGTGATGTCCTGGTACATTGTTTTTAGCTTTAAACCAGGTATTAAAAGCAGATTTATCACTTAAGTTATCATGTGGAGCACTCATAATTTCTGAAATAACTATTCTTTAAGCCTACAAAAGGTAAAAAATGTATAGTAATAAGCAGAAAAAATATTACTAATATGAATACTAATAAAAGTGCTGGAGCTTACACTGAATTTATATTCTTATTTATTTAAATAAAATATAATAAAAATTCAAAAAAATCTGTTAAAAATTAAATAGACTTAGTTAATGTGAATAATTACCTTACAAAGCTTTAACCAAATATAAATTCAATTGGGTGTTATATTTGTGACCAAATAACAAGTGAAATTGGCTTTATATTGGGTACAGTTACTACTGTGAACACCTAATTTTTATATTGAAAAATTGATATAAATCTACTATGAGGGCTATTTTCCCCAATCTCATAATTATGATTACCCACTTATTTTCTTCAGACCCAAATATTTAGTTTATATGGGATATACTAGAGTAAAACCCATGTCCTAATTCTTATACTAAATAATAAGTAATAATTAAAGAGAGACCTCTAATTGTCAGTGTATGCTAGTATCTTAGTATGACTTAATAGTAAATAATAATGGTCCCACTGCTTTTTTGTAAATTACATAGTGATTATACCTCAATGGAAGACAAATAAAATAGTTATGCTCAATGTTAACTGAAAATATTTGGATTGGTGCATGCTAGTGATAGAAAATAGGTTGATAAAACATAGTTATAGCTAATATAAAGATAATATCAATTTACAAATGATTTAAAATATATTAGTAAATGATAATGACTTTTTTATAATATTTTTTTAAGTTTTAGCAAGTAAGTTATTTTCAATAACCCATCAAATCCTCCCTTATACCCAAAATCCACTGGGGTGCTCAGACCTTCAATCCAGATGATTTCACTGCTCTCCCCAGAAATTACAGAGCTTTGAGGGCCCATAAACCCTCCATGGCTTTCAATTCAAGCATTTTCAATACCTAGACCTCCAGTAAGGACCCTACATCAAAATTAATGATATCATAAACCCATAACATAAATAGAGAAAACAGATAAAAGCAGATGCCATAAAGAAACAGGTAAAATAACTCATACAAAGAGTATAGAATGAAAACCAAATAATATAAAGGAACCAAATAAACTTTTCAAGCCCCCAATAACATCCCCAATCATCAATATTAACCCAGTTATCATATCCCAACCCATAAATCTGTGAAAATACATCTAAGGAATCAGATTAAGTTGTCCAAACTGGATATATGCACCTGAAAAAGGTGTATATGCTTGTGTAGGCATTGTGAGTTCACTGAATATGTCCATAAGACCTAAAATAAGCATAAAAATAACGTTTAAAGGCTATTAAGAGGCTAAAACCCACTTATAGACCTATATATACATAATAGGGGGTATCAATGTTCAGGAATCCGCAATTAGGGATCAGGAATTTTTTTTTCCAGGATCAGACATTATTAATTGCAGAAGATTCTTATCCCCTAGCCCCAGGGCTAGAGGATAAGGAATCCACGATAATGCATTTTCCCGCCTCTTATACCCCAACTCCCAAACTCATCTCATCCATGATGGATTTGCAAGAAAGTCACATGACTCATAATTGCTGATGCCATCCTTAAATATTTCCTTACTCTATGATACTTAATTTTGGGTGCAAACACTTAAGTTTTTTTTCTATATACACACCCCAACTGCACATTTGGCAGTGAATTCCCACTTCCCTCATCACATAACCCTTCCACCGGAAACAATGAAACACCTCTCTACTAGGAAGCTACTTCACTCCACAATGAATGCTATTACTTTTCTTTTAGCTCTTTACTATAAATCTGACTCTGATTTGGAAGATGCTTTATCTTATATGTGTTTCTTTCCAAAAAGTGTTACATCATCACCAGGGGGCCAAATCTTTATCATGATCCCTGATATGATCTGGCCTCCATTCTCAACATTCCTCATTTAAACTTCACCCAATTCTTTCTTCAAACTTTATCAACTCATCTCCAATCATCCTATCTTTCATAAAAATTCCCATAACAAACAGCGTAATCCTGCCATCCAACTTGCTGTTGCACTATGTCGCTTTGGCTCAAATTGAAACAGTGCTGCTGTAAGACGTTTGGATAATCTCTATAACACAGGATATGGTACCATGATATTATACACCAAGTGCTGTATGATTGCTATCCTTTCCCTCAAGTCTCAAACACTTGCTTGGCCAACTCCAGAACAGCAACTTGAATCCTCTCAAAAAAATGCAAGCTGAAGGTTTCCCTGGCTGTGTAGGATTTGTTGATGGCACAACTATACCTTTGAGTCAAAATCCTGCTCATGATGGCAACCATTATTTTGATTGCAAAAAAAGGTTTCTTCAAAATCTTCTCCAATTTCTCTTCCTTCATAAACTAACTTTTTATCTTCTTTCTAGATACTCTATTGCCGTTCAACTTGTATGCAATGTCAATAAAAAATTTATTGCTTTTCATAGTGGCTGCCCTGGCTCATGTCATGACTCTTCCATCTTCCAAAGAATGAGGGTTTCTCAAACCCCTGACCCATACTTTGACAAGTCTCAGTACCTCCTTGCAGACTCAGCATATGCAAGTGGAAAGTACATTATACCTGCTTTCTGTGGTGCAAGTTTAGAAAGTAACCCCAAAACTGCCTTTAATTATCACCTTGCCCAATCAAGAGTACAAATTGAACGTGCTATAGGTATTTTAAAGGGACAATTTTCTAGTCTTCGGTAGCTCAGAATCGAATTTCAAATAAAATTGGAGATCAAAACTGCAAATCATTGGATCATGAATTGCATTATACTCCACAATAACCTAGCTGATTTAAAGGATGAGTGGAATTGTCAGCCAGGCTATCTCAGGAGTCCAGTAATTTATAAAATAAATTACTGTAATCATATAGAGGAATAACTTTATGTAATTACAAAAAATTATTTAAATATAATTATAAATATTTTGTGAATAAATAAAATAAATATTATACTTAGTTTTATTATTAAATAAATTGTATTACATAAACAAATATAATATTCTATAATATCATGGCGTAATTTGTATGTATAAATAAATTATTCAAAATTATATTATATGTGTAAATTTAACTTAAACTGTAATTAAAATTTTAATATTAACATTTATATAAACTAAATACAACTTATCATATAATAATATCCATCAATATTTGGCGCTTCCTTGACGCTTAATTGTGCCACTAATAATACTAAATTAATTTAATATGATTAAATTTAATTTCTCATGTTAAAAAAATTTCCTGTATTAATTTAATTAGTTGTTCAATTAATTTAATAGTTAATTTACTTGAAATAGTTAAATTACCATTGCTTATACTGAGTGAAGATTATTTAAAAGCGTAAAAATAATTTGTTTTATTTTAATTATACTTTTTTTAGCTATTTGTATTCCCTCTTTAGAATTCTTTCTCATAGTTCTTATTTTCCATACTCACGTAGTTATTTGTTATATTAATTTTATTCTTTTTTAGAAATATCTGATGGAAACAAATATTTGCTTAATCACGGATTTATTTTAATTGTTTTTAATTAAAATTTTTAATTATTTCTTTCACTTTATTTTACTTTTTTGTAATTATATTTGGAACACTCTATAGGGTCCTCTCACCTATAAAAGGGCTTTAGAAACCTCTCTGGTAGCTCATCACTTACTATACACTCACTTAACATATTTTAAATATATCTCTTTTATTTATTAGTTTTATTAGTTCAATATATCTAATTTAAATACTACATAAATAGCTATAGGTTGCTTTAAGATTTATAATACTATCATTGAACTGTCGCGCATTGAACAAAAACTATTAATTATAATATTTTATAATTTGAATAAATCCTTACAATTTTGTCAATTCTCAAAATAATCTCGTCGTCTTATATTCCTAAGTTACAAATATTTTATTTTTATTATACATAATTATATTATATTATAGTTTCCCTTCCTCCTATCCATTTTCCCTCTTCTTTCCTCCATCCTTCTAGATGTCCGGCTGATAGGAATGATCTTTATGAAGAAGAGGATCCTGAACCAGCACTGTCTCTCCCCTCCCTTGAATCACAAAACATTCATTCAACCAGCATACGCTCTGTCATTATGCCTATTACTCTCCAACATTTCTCTTCACCACCCTATTAAATTATTTTTTTATACTCTCCAAATGTCCTCTTTGTGTACTTTATTCACTTTGTTTGGTATTTTAGTTTGTTGCATATTCATTTTTTTTTTGGAATTTATGGTGAATATCTTTTTTTTGGATGGCTCATTGGTTTTCTTTCACCAGCTCAACATGAAATCACATATTTTGTCAGTGATTTTTTTTTTCATTCATCACTCATATCCTTTTCATCCTCTCCTCAAACATCACGCAAATATTTTTGTTACTTTTATTTTCTCAACTCATCTCACCAGGTAAGTCTTTTTTTTTTCTTTTTTCTTGTTTTTTATTTGCTAATCATGAATTTTTTTTATTGTTTTTTTGTTGTTGTTTTTTTTTTTTTTTTTTTTTTTTTTTTTTTTTTTTTTTTTTTTGTAAGTCTTTTTATTTTTATTTTTAATTTTAGACTAATTTTTTTTTCTTTTTTTCTTCTCTCCTTCACCCTCTTTAGCTGCCTCATTTCACCCCTTTTCCTCTCTCTTTACCTGACTCAAGTCACTCCTTCCCCCCTCTCTTTACCTTCCTCAAGTCCTTGTTATTTCACCCTCCTTGCCTGTCCCAAATCCCCCATTTCCCCCCTCTTTAGGTGCCTCATGACCCCCCTTCCCCTCTCTTTAGGTGCCTCATGACCCCCCTTCCCCTCTCTTCAGGTGCCTCAACTCTCCCCCCTTCTCCTCTCTTTAACCGTCTCAAAACCTTCCTTCCCCCTCCCCCCTTCTGCTCCCCTTTACCCACCTCTACCCCCCTCCTTCTTAACAAACAATTGCTAACGATTGTTTGTTAAGAAGGAGGAGGGGCTAGAGGAGTCTTAAGGGGAGTGGAAGAGGGGGTGTTTGAAGTAGCTAAAGAGGGGGGGAAAGGGGGGGGGGTTTGGAACATTTAAAGAGGGGTGAGGGGGGGTTTTAAGGTAACTAAGGGGGGTATTTTGGGGGGTTTTGTGGCAATTAAGTAGGGGGTTTCAGGGGGATTTTGAGACAGGCAAGAAGGGTATTTGAGGGTGATTTTGAGGCAAGGAGGGAGGGCTTTTATAGATGATTTCAGAAAAATAAAGGGGGGGAGAAAGGGGACTTTTATAGGAGTTAAAGAGGTGTTACCTATTTTTTAAAAAACATACTAAAATGAATTTTTTTTTTTTTTTTTTGGCAGAATTTTAGAAAAAAAATCTTTTACTTTCTGTTAAGGTCTTTCCCTGTAGATTGCAAAACAAAAAAGGTTTAGATTTTAATTTTGAATTTTTCTTCCAAATAATTTTACTGAATTTGATTTTTTTTTAATTTATTTGTTTTGATTTTTCTTTTACTGATTTTTTTTAAAAAATTTTAGTTTTTATTAAATTTTTTTCTCAGGATTTTCTGTGAAGGTTTTTTATAACCAAACTTCAGGTTTTCTTTTGTATTTTTTTTTAAAATAATTTTTACTGAAAATTATTTTTTTTTTTTGTTTTAAAATTTTTTTTAAAATTTTTTTTAAAAAGGATTTTGCTTTGAATTTTATTTTAAAGGATATTGTTACATGAGTTTTTTTTAAAAAAATATATATTGAATTTTTTTTTGACATTTAAATTTTTTTCAGATCAAAAAAATGTCTTCTTCTTCAGATTCACACCTTGCTTCTCTATCATCTTCATCTTTATCCTCTTTATCATCTTCATCTTTATCATGTCTATCATCTTCTTCAAAATCAACTTCAATACAATCATCTTCTAAATCATCAAAAAAAATTAATGATAATCAGTCTCATCAGAATAAAAGATATCTGAAAAAAAATTCTTCTTCTAAATCATCAAAAAAAAGTAAAGATAATCAGTCTCATCAGAAGAAAAGATATCTGAAAAAAAAATTCATCATCTAAATCATCAAAAAAAATTAAAGATCATCAGTCTCATCAGAAGAAAAGATATCTGAAAAAAAATGCTCTGTGAAATTTTTTTTTTGTCATATTTCAAACATTTTTTTTGATAAAACTAAAGTAAATAAAAAAATCAATATCCAAAAAAATTACCAGAAGATATCAAATATCTAACCAAATTTGGAGATGATCAAGTTGCTGTAGTTATCAGTAATACTTATAAGGCTCAATTCATTTTGGAAGTTCATTCATTTGATGGTGAAAAAGATGAAACTTTTAATAAACTATTGGATCTTATCATAACTCTTTATCAAATGGCTTTGTTTTGGTTACCTATAAGGAATACAAATTTGTTGTGTGGTATCATGATTGGATTTTTTTGGAGACCAGGTTTTGTTAAAGGATATTCTCTTGGTATGTCTAATAATTTTTTTTCCATTCTTAATATCATTTCACTTATTTAATTTATATAGGCATATATTCATTGCTCAAGAATATCACTAAAGCTCAAAAAGATGAAGATTTTCACTTATGGGAAACTCTACCTTCCTTTAACTCTTTTCTTGCTCTTCGAATCAAAAAGCTCTGTAATAAAGCATTTGAAAAAAATCATGAACTTGCAACCAAAGTTGGAATACTGAATTGGTGTGACTACAAATGGGAAGATATCATCCACGAATATCTTCTATTTTCTAATGTTATTATCACTCATTCTGGATTCCACAATAGGATTCATATTGATAGGAATGATGCCAATTTTCTTATTTTGGTATATTCTCATATATCAATCCAATAACTGGCCAACCAATACCATCTCCAGCTAAAATCAAAGGACATGGTTTATATTTTCCAGACCACCGGTGCATCATTGATTTTGGTTTGGGAAATGGTATCATTGAAACTATTTGGAATTCTTCTAAGGATAATCATCAAATGACCAAAGCTCCTCTTGTTTTGGAATCCTGTCAATATTTCACACATTTTGGTTGCTCGTTTTAAATCAGTCATAAGTTGATTCAAAGAATCAACAAGGTAAAGAAAGAAGGTAAAGTTAATCAATTTAAAAAAACTTTATCTAGATCCAAAAAGTATGGGGATTAGAGTTGTCATCAAAAATTTTAAATTTTTTCATAAATTTTTAATATATATTTTTTATATATCAATTTGCTCAAGTATAGTGATGAGCCAACGACCTCTGGTTGCATAACAGGTAATCATGATAACATTTATTTGTTTCATGTGGTTCCTATAGCCTATACCTGTGGAAAGTCCCAAACTTTTGTTTCTAGATTTGATCTGCATTTTGGCTTGACTTTAAACTAGGGAAATTGATATATATTAGATATTTATTTAATAATTTATGTAATTACATTAAATTTAGATGACTTCCACCCCTTACTTCAATAAAATGCAGGGGGGGGTATTGCCAAATTTTCAAATCTGACATGTGAAATTGATGACTTAGAAAAATTTTGGTGATACCCACCCCTTGCTTCAACAAAATGCAGGGGAGAGTATTCCAAATTTTTTAAAACAGACACCACGCAATATGGGGGGCGGACTTGCTAGCAAGTCCGCAACCTTGAACCCTAATTCATATCTTTTTGAGCACACATTGAGGAAGTGATGAAACCATCATGAACAAGTATTGAATTTACTTTGAACACACCTTGAAGCTCATGTGAACACAAATGGGGCTACAAGGGCTGGAAAGGCTGGAGAGAGGGGTGAGGAAGGGTGTATGGGGTAGCGAAAAGGTTGGGAAAGAGTTGGAAGGGAAGATTAAGGGTTCCGAGGCATTTTAAATGAAGAAAAGGGTCTGGGAGAGGTTGAGAGGGGTGAAATGGGGATCAAAAGAGGATGGCCTACAATGGGGCTGGGAGGATAGCGAAAGGCATGGGAAGGGAAGACAAGCATGTGTTGATAGAATTGAAAGGGATGGAGATTGGTGCAAACAGAGTGTGAAAATAGGAGGATGAACTCTGTTCTTCGGGCGAAGAACAGAGTTCACTTCCATAAAATATTAGCTGAAACATAGTTTTCAATTCTGTAAAAACAGTTGTAAGTAATAGAAAAAGTCACTGATTTTTTTTATATGTAATCTGAAATTTTTTAATAAAATTATTGTATTTAAGAATTGCAATATTGTCAATCAATTTTTATTGATCAAATTAATTTAATAAAGTATTATTTTAATAAGCTGTTTCAAAAAATACTTTGCATTGAGTAGACTCATGGAATGATTTTTTCTGGCTTCCATTCAGTTATCCTCACACTTTCACTATGTTTTCAATATAGATCCATTGTTATTTGTGTGATACTTCAAGTGAAAGTTCAGTATTACTTCATTCTGAGTTCCATCTGATTTCCATCTGACTTCAAGTTGCGGACTTGCTAGCAAGTCCTCCCCCTATATTGCGTGGTGAGATATAGAATTTTTTTGACTTGTACATATTTTGGTGATTCCCGTCCCTACTTCAATAAAATCCATGGGGGGGGTTTTTGCAAAAATTTCTTATAAGACTTGTGAAATTCTTGACATGTAAGAATTTTGGGGATACCAGTAAAATTCAGGGGGTAGTAAAGCCAAAGTTTCATATAAGACTTTCAAGATTCATGACATGAAAGATATAAGACTTTAAAGATTCATGACATGAAAGAATTTTGGTGATACCCATCCGTTACTTCAAAAATAACCAGGGGTAGGGGATCCTCAAACTTTTCAAAGGAGACATGAAAATTTTATTTAAAAAAAAGAATATTTAACATTAAAATACAAAAATTCAACTAATGATTGATAGAGTAATGAAATACAGGAAATTATTGTAAATTTTATGTACAAATAAATATGAACAGTTGAAGTGTGAGAGAAATAAAACAAACTAGTCATCCAAAAATTTCTTTAAACATTCAATTTCCTCAACAGATTTATTAGCTTTAACACATTCTATCAAGAAATCTATCTTTTTGGAGTTTTCTTCATGATCAAACTTATATTTCATCTGCTCTAATAGGTTTTGATGTTCAAGTGTTTTCTCCTCTTTTTTTGATTTTTCAATACTTAGAGTTAACTCAAACTTCTTCTCCTCCAAATCATGGGCCCGATTATCCTTCTGTAAAGAGAGCTCATACTTCCTCTCCTCCAAATCTTGGGCCCGATCATCCTTCCGTAAAGAGAGCTCATACTTCCTCTCTTCCAAATCTTGTAGCCTATCATCCCTCCTTAAAGAGAGCTCATATTTCTTCTTTTCAAAGCTTAGAGTCTCTTTAGCAATTTCCACTTGCTCTAGAGTGATAATAAAAATTAATATAGAGTAGAAGAAAAGCAGAGTAAATTAATAAGAGGTATGGTATCACTTACCAGCATCACATTTCTCTAAAAATTTTTCCATAGACAAAAAAGGGGTTTGTGATGAAGTATCACTTTTTCCTCTTCTTTGGGAGTGGAAATTTAGACTACTTGAAGCCCTACTCTTCTTGTTCAAGTTCATATTTTCCTCCTCATCATTGTCACTACCTTCAGACTCAGTTGATTGAGGATCCTGGGTTTGTTTGTCAGTCTTTTAGGAAATAAGAAAAAGATAAGTAAATAAAAAATTGAATTGATAAGATAAAAGAAAAAAGAAACAGACCTGAGTTAGATTTGGTTGGGTTAAATCACAATAGGATCTACAGAAAAGCTATCTAGATTTGTCTCATTAAAATGAGGGAAGGCTTGAGTGGAGGAAGAGGATGGGAAAAGATTTGCTTCAACATCATGTTTGGAGATAGGATCTTCTCCATCCAACATGTTTACAGGATTAACATTGGCTCGCTCTTCAAAAACTGCATCCATCTCTTTAAAGTAAGGAAATAAAGATTCAAGTTTATAGTCTATGGATTTGATACCCTAAGTTATATCAATCTCAGTAACCCCAAAAACAGTGGAATATGAAAGAGCCTTTTCCAGCTTGTATTTGGCTTGGTAATGCTTGAAGCATTCAGACATCTTTTTAGGCAAAAGATCAATCCTTTCCTTGGTCTTATTCCATAATTCATTTTCCATTAGAAGATAGCCATTAACTTTTGATGTTGGGGGACATCCTACTTTAGTTGCATACTCAGTACCAAAACAAGAATCATAGTTAGATTTGGTTTTCAGCCAGTTGATAAGAATGAGATGTTCATATTTTATTAATTGAACAGTCTAAGATTTCTTGCCTGAGCAGGGGAAAGAGGGAGTAGTGGAATTTGAAGAACAACTGGGTGATGGCTGCCCTTGAGAAGATCTAGGATAATGAGGCATGTTAAAATATAAATGAAGATGAAAAGGAGCATAAAAAAGCAGATGAGATAGAGAGATGAAAAGGAGCATAAACAAGCATATTAGATAGCGAGATGAAAAGGAACAGAAACAAGCAGATGAGATAGAGAGATGAAAAGGAGCAGAAACAAGCATATGAGATAGCGAGATGAAAAGGAGCAGAAACATGCAGATGAGATGGTGAGGGGTTCTGAGCCAATAGAATGAACAGGATGGGATGAGAATGGGAGTGCACAGCAAGGTAGAAGGTATATCCAGAGAGTAGTCTAAGATGTGGTTATGGCAGAATGTAGGTCAAGATGTGGTTATGACAGAAAGCTGTCCAAGATGTGGTTATGAAAAATTGAGTAAAGAAATGTTGGATAAGAGGTGAAGATTGACACATAAAGTGTCTAATAACCCAATTATTAGCAAAAATAATTGTGGAAGATAATTGAGGTATGCAGATTATTTTCTGCAATTAATTTAATTGTGGATCTGTCAACATTGATATTCCCTAATATAGCTACATATTTCACTGAATATGAGGTTTATACATACATATAAGCTTATGTATCTCTATAATTACTTAATATCACTTAATATAAGTATATTATGACTCTATTAGCACCTTAATAGGTATTATAGGGCTAATAATAAGAAATTTAAACTATATAAGTCATTTAATAGTGTAATAAAGATATATAAAAGCATAATAACCATATATATAATTATTATAACAATAATTTTTACTTATAATCTTAATGTAATTAAGCTTTTTTTATTTAAAGCATAATAAATACTCAGACATAGGGATACCTAAGCCAAAAAAAATATTATAATCTTTCTCCTTCCTGAAAATATGGTTAATCCAGTAGGCATGTTCAATATAAAAGCTACTATAGTGGCTCTTCTTCTTCCTTTTATAAAAGAAAATCACACTGTTAATTTATATTTAAACATACAAGTAGTAGCCCTACCTATAGTCGTTCTGAAAACCAGAACCTTCAAGAAAGAGTAAGCACATCTTCTGTCCTTTGGTCTGATGAAGAGACCACACTTCAAGTCTACTTACAGAGGAGAAAAAATGTGAACTTGACATCAATTTCAGTTTTTGGTCTCAGGGAACACTTCTGAGTCTGTTCTATGAAGTAACCCTGTCTCAACACAATGATCATGACCCCTTTTTTTCTCACATTTTATTTTTATTTTTAAAATTGGAAACCTTCCTTCTGGCGCCTTTCCCCCCTCTTCTCTCATCCATGGTGAGTTTTTTCTACTTTAGTTTTTTTATACTCCCTCTTCCTCTTCCTTACTTCTTTAATATCCTACTCTCACTCTTTCTCTCTCCCCTTAAACTGCCTCTGTCTTTCTCCCTCTTACTTCACCACCCATCATCCACCTTACCTCTTTTTGCAACTTCTTTTTTTCTCTACAACATCCTTCTCTTTATCTTGAAGAATTCTCATCTCTCCTCTGCACATTCTTAAATCCACCTTTGGTAAGAAAAGAAAATCAAAAAACTTTTACATTAGAAATGATCGTAAGGCATATGCCTAAAAAAATAGACTAACATACCATAAGCTACATAATTATTGGACATGCGAAATTGCACAAATAGTTCCGGTTCATGAGATTTGAACATTCCTCAGTATACTTTGTTAAAAAAATGGAGTGCAGTAAAAACTGAACTATGTCATTCTCACTTCAAAATTGTTCAACAAAAAATACTATTCCATTAGGAATTAGGTAAAAGAAAGGCTTTTTTCTATCAAAAACATGAGATGATCAATGTATGTTTAGAAACCAATGTTTTGCTGCATTTATTATCTACATGTTCAATGAAAGATAGGAGAAACTTGCATCATACAGCTTCTCAATGCAAAATCATGAAAAAACAATGTGTTCAAAAGTCTTAAGTAAATTATTATCCAGAATTGAAAAATTGGAAGAATTCTCAAGAGAGTCCAACAACAATATAGAAAACATATTAATAAATCTTAAAATATTATTGAGTACTAATTTTAATAAACTAAACTTCATGTTAAATTCAAATAATGAATTTACTTATGAAAAAGATTAAACTCTGAGATTATAAGTTTATACAGTAAATTAAACAATTCTCAGAATCCAATGGATACAATTGAGGGACAGGTAAAATTGTCTTTTTCAAATGTAAATGATACTTTCTCACATGTACCTGTAATAAAATATAGATTAAAGAGATTAGAAATTAAAGTAGCTAATATTTTGAAAAATTATGACAAAATAAATGACAACACCACTTATGTGGAAGGTATACCACTTCATATGAAAACCAATTATTGGAAAAAAAAATAGTGTCATGGACTCTGAGATTGAAAAATAAGTGAAAGATGAAATACATGATCATCTATCAAAATTAAGTGAATTACTAAATATTCCTCAGATTAAGGATATCAGAACTTACCAAAAGAGCAGGCCCAAGTGAGATCAGTACTCCTATTTTCATGGAGATTCAAAATCTGATTGGTAACAAGACATACAAAGAATTGATAACTTGAAATTTTCATACAAATTACCTGATAAAGAAATTAAATCAAAATTAATATTTTATTTAAAGAGGTGGCCTTATTATGGTTTGAATCTATATTGAGTGAGTGAATTAATTACTCCTAGTTTAATAAAAGGCACTAATTGAAAGACAACTTGATGGCCCAAAATTTAGAATCACTAAAAAAAGATTGTATGAAAAAACCAGATAAAATCCAAGTGCTGGGTATAAACCAATAGTATTTTTACAGAATTTAATAAAAATCATGAAAGAAATTGATCCAAAAATGAATTATGATGAGTGGAAAGAAATAATAATATATATATGGCCTATATAATTCAGAGAAATTATTGTAGCTAGAACTGGAACCATCAGAGATACTTCTGGTTTTATTAATATATACAATAGAATATTATTGAACAACAAATGTGGGACAAGGTATAATCATTATAAGCAAAATTTTGAGCTAGTAAAACCTACTACAAATAAGTTACAAGTGGAGAAGATAAAACCTTCAGCTCCCCTTTTCCCTAAAAGACAAGAAAATAACACTTGTTACAAATATAATTAGCTTTATGCTAAATTTCATACTTGTATGAAAATAATAAATGCTATTGAAAACTCACAAGATTCTTAACAAATTAATCATGAAGATGAAAAGGAGGAATCTAGTGAGGATTTTAAAAGTTACATTATTTACAGTGATGATGAAAATGAGATATATGTATTAGAACAGGATATTATGTTCCTGAATGATGTGATACCTCATACAGATATATCTTTAACTTTTTTTAAAGAATCTGAAAATATTAAAGATGTATCTCATGATAGTTACAAAGCAAAACCTATTAGAGCACCTGTTATTTTATGGAAAAGAAATGAATGTTATTCTGGACACTGGGGCTGCAGGTAGTGTAGTTTCTATTAAAACATTAATAAAACTTGATAGTAAGTATAGACAAAAACTAGAAGCTGTACAGACAAAGAGCTGGAGGGGTTTTTCTTCAGTATTAAATCCAATTGGAAAATACAAAACTGCAGTATTCTTTAAATATAATAATGGATATGTATGAGCAGTGTGTGAATTTTTAGTAATGGATAATAATAATTGTAGTGATTGGTTTATTATTGGAAATGACTTTTTGACCAAATTTGGCATCAAACTAGATCCTGAAAATAGTTGCTTCACTATAGGTGTAAATGGGAAAAGAAAATTCAACATTTGCTCTGTAAATTCAGTTTATTCCATTGCTCCTAAAGAAGAACAACTGAAAGGTGGAAAACCACCTCTGAAGTGGTAGAATTGAAAAATGAAATCCAAAAAGCCTCTTTTGGTCCTCAAATCCCCAAAATTAAGAAAACCATACTTTGAGATTGGTAGAATTTTAATCTATGGCATTTGCTAATAGTTCAAATAAGCTAGGATTTGTCAAAGACCATGAGATGAAAATATCTTTTGGTTGTGATTTGGATAATATTCCTGGAATCTTGAAAAATAAACCTTACCTAGCTTCTCCTGAAAAAAGAAAGACATTGAAGACAACATTAAAATGTTGTTAGAAAGAGGTATTGTTGAAAAAGTGGACACAATAGCTAATTTTGTGTTATTTCAACAATTTTAATCTCTTATGAAAAAGATAAGGTAAGATTATGTGGTGATTATAGAGCTCTGAATACATTCACTGTGGATGATCTTTACCCTCTACCAAGAATAGCTTCTTTCCATGCTACCCTACAAGGTGTAAAATATATTTCCTGTGCCGATGGAAAAAAAGGTTAGCACCAGATACCTGTGGAAAAGAATTCTCAGAATTTCTTACTCATAACGACACACATGGGGATATATAAATATGTGGGAATACCTTTTGGCCCAAAGAATGTGCCTTTAGTCTTCCAAAAATTGATGGATAGTGTTTTTCATCAGGAAATGGTTGAAGGATGGCTTTTAGTTTAAATTGATGACATCATAGTGTTCTCAAAAACATATGATGAAAATTTAAATCACCTGAAAAGAGTATTTCAAAATATGGATGAAATTAATAAGAAAATTTCATTTAAGAAATGTAAGTTTGGGTTTCAATCCTTGAAAGTACTTGGACATGTTGTATCTGGGTTAAAAATTTGTGTTAACCAGAAAAAAGTGGCAGCAATAAGAAACATTAGTATACCTAAGAATGTGAAAGATTCTCAAATTTTTTTAGGTATGTTTAAATATTATAGTCAGTATATAAAGAACTAAAAATCCATTACAGCCCCTTTAGCAACATTAATCATGAAAAATGAGGCTTTCATTTGGAATAATGAAGGACAAAACACCTTTGATAAATTGAAAAAATGTTTAATGTCAGCTCCAATATTGGGACTTCCAGATTTTAACCTCCCTTTGATCTTGTATACTGATTCAAGCGTCACAGGGTTAGGTGCTTCTTTACAGAAAAGACAGGTAATAAATGTTAAATTATCTGAAGTAGTTATCTGTTATATATCCAGAACCGGAAGCAAAACAGAATTAAGGTATGCCGCCACGCAACTCGAATGTTTAGCCGCTGTTTGGGACCTGTAGAGACTTCATTACTATCTGGAATACCAGAAGTTTGAATTAATAACAGATTGCAGTGCAGTAAAATCATTACAAATTATGAAAACACCTAATAGGCACATGTTTAGATAGTAGATTTCTGTAAAAGAGTACAGTTGAAGAATTAAAATTACTCATAGCGCAGGAAAATTGCATTATAATGTGGATTTATTATCCAGAAGCTCTTTTCCAAATGATACTAAAAACCCAGCTTATGTACCTGAAATGAGGTGATACATATATTTGGGATTATATAGTGGATATAGAGGAAGAATTTATCCAAAATATATTAAAAAATTATTCATCTGATAAAGATTTGTCTAATTTATCTACTATTTTAAATGATACAACTAATGCCTCTATGAGTGCATTAACTAAAAGCATACCTCCAAAGTATAAAACTGCATTGGAAAAAGGTAAATTATTACTTGAAGATGGATACACATATTACAGGAAAAAGCTAAGTAGTGTAATAGTTATACCACCTTCTATGAAAGAGTTAACGTTAAGTAATTGTCATGATGACATCTTAGCTGGTCATTTTGATTTTAAAAAAACATTAACTAGAGTTAAAAATACAGCCTGGTGGATAAAAATGGAATAAGATGTACAAAAATACATTAAAACATGTGAATATTGTAAGAAATCTAAAAGATTGACTGGGAAGAGAGCTGGGTTGTTACAACAAATAGAGCAGCCAAAAGCTCCATGGGAAATAATAAACATGGATTTTGTCACTGGCTTGCCATTAGCAGGAAAAGAAAGTTTAAAATCTTGCTGGGTAATTTTAGACAGATTAACATAAATGTGTAAATTTATCACTACCCATAAAGAGGTATCTGAAAAAGACTTAGCATTACTATGGTGGACTCAAATGATGAATACTCCTGGGTTTCACAAAGACATAATTTCTGAAAGAGACCCTAAATTTACTTCAGAGTTCTGGACATCTTTGATGGAGGTATCAGGTTGTCAATTAAAATTTTCTACAGCACACCATCCATAAACTGATGGGCTGGCTGAATGAATGATACAGACTCTGGAAGACATGATAAGAAGATATTGTGCCTTTGGATTAGAATACAAAGAAAATGAAAAGTTCACACATGACTGGATAAAATTAATTTATGGTATTGAATTTTCTTATAATAGCATAACTCATTATGTAACAGAGAAAAAACCATTCAAACTTTGGCTGGGATATGAACCAAATACCCCAGTAAATCATTTAAATAAATTACCAAGGTAAGATTTACACCTTGGTACTAAATCCTTTATTCATATGCAGCAAATTGTAGAAAGCATGCAGAAGAGTTCATTCAAAGGGAATTTGAATATAAAGAGAAAAGGTGGGATAAATCTCATAAAGAATTTGAATTCAAAAAAGGAGATGAGGTACTAATTTCAACACTACATTTTAACTTACAAGGTAATGTTAAATTAAAGGAAGCCTTTGTAAAATCTTCTTTAGTCAACAAAATTGTTAATAATATTTCTGTGGAATTCATATTATATGCCCCATATGATAGCAAACATCCAGTTTTCCCTATCTCATTATTAAAACCTTACACAGGGGAAAAAAATGAGGACTTGTAGGAAAGTCACTTTTTTGTATTTCTGACTAACCTTGCTGTAACCTGGTTAGAACTTCAACTGATCCATATTCAAAACTGCCTCTCATGAATCAGGGAGTGAAATTTGGAGTCCATACTTTTTACTTTTATTAGTTAGCTCAATCACTGGCAGTAAATCTTTGTATATATATTTATTGTCCACAAAAAATATACAATTCTAAAACCACATTAAAAATCAGAATAGCTGCTGGCTATATTTTTTAATGATATCATACAACAAGTATTTGAGAAAACATTTGCAAAACCACTGGGATGTGTAGTTTTTGAAACATGACCAATAATTTCCTTGCTATTCATAACTACTTTTTTTGACCATTTATCATAACACCAAAAAACATTAAGCCCAGCTTTTAAATAACGATTTTCAATTTTAGGATCCACAATGTCATATAAGCCAACTAAAATAAAATTTTGACCTGAAAATGTTGTTGACTGCCACATTTTCAATATAACCCCAACAACATTTCCTTTTGATGAATTTACCTCAACATTGCCATTTCCTTGATTTGTTGAATATAATGAGTAGTTTTTTACATCCAGTAACAAGTTATCTACCTCAATAATTTGAGGTGATAGAATTTGAGATGAAACAGATGGTTGATTTTTTGTAAAAATACTGGAAAATATTTTTTTACCATCAATCATGTTGAGATACTCTATCCACAATTCATAGTCTTCACACAGTAGTTGAGATGATTTTGAGGGAATTTTTCTTTTCTCTGAACTAAAGACATTTTTAATTTCATTCTCAAATCGATCATTAGTTCTGTCCATTAATGATTGAAGCTGACTGGTCAAAATAAACCTTTTCATAATGGTCTTATCCATTTTATTTTTAAAAAAATGAAATTAATAAAGTTAAGTAGCTTTAATTAAGGAAAACATACATGTTTTCTTATTGGTTGGAATAGAGCTTAACATTCCATTTATACGCTTGTGGGCCCATGCTGCAGTTGATGGTGCTGGCCCAAATCTTCTCAGAACTTCAGGAAAATGTTGTGCTAAGTGGATGTTTGGCTTTATATTAATATCTGGCCAAAATTCCTTAAGACACTTCATATAATCTTTTAACTGACCTTGAAGAGATGAAATTTGAGCTTCATGTATCTCCAAGGAAGTCAGAATATTGATTATTGAAACCAGAAGTGAAAGACATTTAATCAACTTCTTCTCTTGTGCGTCAGAATTTTCAATAGCCCAAACTGGTATCAAAGCTGCCACATAGTAAATTTTACATAGTACAAACCATTCAGCAGCTTTAAGATTTGTACCAGCCTCTCCTAGACTACTAGGAACACAGGTTAGCCATGAAGGGGTCTTAGTATTGCAGATACAGGTTTGAACAATTAACAATTCACTCAATCGTAGACACAAATTATCTGTTGATGCATCTGGGTTTTGTGCTGGTTTCAAAGTGACTTTGGGTCTTGATAAATCTGAATATTTTTGAAAGGTGTGATCTACAAAAATATTTTGAGATACAATTTTCATCTAATAATAGCTCATTTTAACTTACTTGAACTGGAAAATTGGATCTAGAATCCTTTTCATCCAAAAAGATATCTTTAGGAAGTTGATTGTGACTTTTTGATGGACCAGCCGTTTTTACTTTCTTGACCTGCTCATGAAAACTATCTTGATGAGAAGGTTTACGTTTAAATTTTTTTTGCAGAGGTAGAAGTACACAAACAGAACTTTTTGATTTATTAGATTTTCTCAAAAGTTGAGAGGATGAATGAGGGTAAGAAGGAGACTTTGATTTTTTCTTTTCAGTTGAAGAGGAATATATGAAATTACTAGAGGCACTAGAAAATGAATTTTGGCTTGATAGGGAAGGATTTGGATCAAAATCATTAAAGCCTCTTTTTGATCTATTTTTCTTTTGTTTTTGAATTCTTTCTCCAGCCACATGTATCTGAAGGTACATTTTTCTGAAGTCCTTTGCCATTTCAAGGAGTAAGCAGTGCATCAACTCAATTCCAACAAATGAAATTGGTTTCCAATATGGAAGCTGAAGTAGTGATGAATATCGTAAACTTTTACTCTCCAAGATTTCTTTCCTTTCTTGTGCACTGGAATGAGTTTTCCATTTGAGAGCATATGTGCAATGGTGAGAATCAGTCCGAGAAAGAAATTCAGAAGGAGTTTTTCCAGATTTCAGTTCCTCCTTTGAAATGTAGCAAAAATGGCATGGGATGTTAGAGCTATAGCTGGAAAATCCTGAAAGCTTCTGGATAGCTGGAAGATTGCCAATCAAAGGAGATATTTCTTCATGAATTAACCATCCATTTGGGTGATTATAAGTCTTGGAGAAAAAACATCCTTTCCACAAGGCAAGAAGTTTGTCCAAAAGTGGTGTAATAACGTGATTACAATGGTCCAAACTGGGTTCATGAGGCCCAGGTGTAATTCCAGCCAAAAAGACATGTTGCTTTTTATATCGTAAATGAGGTGGGAGATTGAGACAAATCAGTATGATTGAACCAAATGATACCTTATTATGACCACCGATTTTGTTCCCAAATGGATTAAACCAATAGATATACAAACTAAAAACCAAATTCCCACTTTTTTTTGTAAAATAACCTCCACTAGAATCTTTAAATTCTTTCCACACTGACCCATCCCATACGTCACACATTTTTCCACGTGTCTGCCGTGGTCTTCTCAAAGAAGTGTTGAGATCATTCTCAAATCCAGGAAGAAGTAGAAGACGTGCAAGCCAAGATATAAGGGACTGAGTTGTATAAGTTTGTGCTGGTATGGATTTATTATTTTTCACTTTGAACAAGGGGTAGTTGCATATCAGCAAATCTACATCCTTCTTAGGAATGGGATTTAGTAGAAGTTGTTTGCAGTGACTATGATCATAGTTGTACTCATTGACTGATTTGAAAGGTTGATGAAAGCAATTCGGACAACAGAGTAACGTTTTTAAAGGGGCTTCAAGATTAAGTCTCTGGATAATAGTGTATATATCATGTGGAAGTAATTGAGATTCTCGTTCAAAACTAGCAGGATTTCCAAAACTTCTGGAAATTAGTTAAATTTTAAAAAATTCATCTTTAATTCTTATTTCAATTTGGTCCCTAGATAGGTTTTGTACCAAGTGGCCATGAGCGATTTCAATGAGGGTAAAGAAAATATAAGGTGAGAGAGAGGAATCAACATGTGCGAAATTCGAGTTCAACAAACTAGATGATTTTGAGATATTAGATTTTCTTAAAATAGGGGTAGTTGAGTCGGTTTTCAAAGTATCAGGTGTTGAAATGGGTTGGTGGGTTGGCTATGATGATAAAAATTATTTTGATGGTTAGAAATGATATAAAATTAGAGAATAATTCAATTGCATACCTCTTCTGAGAGGGGGATTCTTTGTTGTGAAGTGCTGGCAATTGGACGTGAACTCAAAGTTACTTCAGGATGGGAGGTTGAAGGAAGAGAGGATGGAATGTTGGAAATTGTTGGTGGTTGTCTTTCTTTATTTTTTTTAAAGAGTAAAATTTTTTGTTGATGTTTATAAAATTTTGTAGAAGACATTGAAACACCTCTTTCAATTTCGTCATTAGGATTAGTAAATGTCTTTTTATCACAGCCAAGTTCAGAGCAAATGCAAATCTTGTACTTAGTTGGCATTTTTAAATGGCTTATAAAAATATAATACTTAGAATGGTGGTGATAGAGGAACAAGGGAGAAATGAAATTTGATGTATTCCATGCCAAAATATGTATCATAACTGATTGTTCAATTTGAATAATATACTAAATTGAATTAAAATTTTTTTCAAGTTTCATGGGTTTAATATTTAAGGTGTAGGAGCATGAAATTGCATGAACTGCATGGTAGAAGATACAGATACAAGTGAAAAATTCTGTACCATAATCAATCAGGGATAATGAACATACATGTATAAGAGATGGTTGAAAAGATACAAAACTTTTTTCATTTAAAAATTAGAGTACTTTTTCTTGTACTGCATGATTCTCTGAGTATTTTGGTCAATGAAAAATGGAAGTATAATTTAAAATTTAAAGACTGTAATTTATATTGTTAGGAAAATGAAAAAGGAAAATTTTGTTCAAAAATAATATTTGTATATTCAGCTTAACCATAGATAATGAACCATATAATTTATTTCTAAAATCACTTTTATGGAGTGAATAGAATTTAAATGAAAGAAGTTATGAATTTAAAATGATATTTAAGCAATGACATCTCAAAACTTAAAAATTATACCATTCAAAGGTAATCTTTCAAGTGCAATTATGAAAAATGATATTCAGTGTTTTTTTTTTAAATTTTTTTCATCATTCAAGGAATTCTTTTGAATGGATAAAATTAAAAATTGCAAAATTCATTAATACAGTGAAATAATTTTTCTTGTTGCTATTGAATGTACACATATTTTAAAATAAATAAGGTTATAAACAATAGAATAAATATTATAATAAATGTAAAAGAGAGGGTATTTTAAAGGATTGATTCCTGCATAGCAATAAAAACTGTGATGTAGTTAATGAATAAGTATTATAGCAACACAGTGGAAGATTACTTGGACAAGATGATGTTTCTGACATAATGGATGATTCTTTTCTAAGTGAAACAACATGTTTATACAAAGATTTACATTTTCTGGTTCCTCTTAACTTATTCAAAGTAATTTGATCAATCTGGGAATAAAAATTGGAAATTTCATCTGATCGCCATTTCAATTTTCTCTTCCAAAGATTTCCTTCCTCATCCTGCTCAGTGTCAGAGTGATAATTTGGGTTATCAAATAAGAAGAGATATTCCTGATCCAGTACAGATATCACAGTATGGAGCCAAGATTTTTGTAACTGAAGTAGAGTTTCAATGAAAGTTCCTCTAGAAAAAAAAAAATTGACTCACTTTTCTTCTAGTTTCCTTATTTTTTTCCAGGACAGAAAATTGGAGGTGATCTGGACTGTCACTGTTGGGTGCAGAGCCATTGTTCTATTATGAATGGCAAAATCCTCTCGGTACTCATTATGATCAAAGACATAATATCAAAATGCCTGGTTTTTGAAGGCATAGCAATAGTGCTTTGTCAGATGAGAGATATACGATTGATTCCATTCTGTGTCATCATTCATAGAAAAGCATAGTTGAGGTATTCCAACTGCTTTAGCATCATTATGAAAAATATGATGAAAAACAAGTGGAATTGTTTTTTGCCGCCCAGAGGGAAATAACTGCAGTTCCTCCATGGTTTCAGTTGCTTTGGATATTGTTGGAAGGGAAGTAGAAGGTAAAGGATTGAAAAGAGAAGAGATTTCAGAAACAGTCAGAGAAGATGGATAAGTATCTTCTTTCTTGCATTTCCCAAGGATGAGCTTTATAAAATCAATTATAGAAGCTGTTGAGGTAGCCTTGGAGTTGGGAACACCTATTTCAGCAAGAATTTTATTGAATGCCCTAGAGCTTTTGAAACCTGTTGCTGGTATTAAAGTAGAATCTAAAATTTTACATTAGTGAAAAAATTATAGCCTATTGAATAGGAAACTTACATGAAGACATTGTTTGTGGTAATTAAAAATATGTACAAATCAGGGGAAATGGGGGAAAAGAGGGGATAAGTACACCTTATATATCAAATTTTAACATTTTCCCCTTGTTAATAACTTTGAAAGGGCCTAATAAATTTTTTTTCCTTTGTGTACTTGTGAACCTAAAAACATTTTTTAATCAAACTAAGAAAATCAAACATTTTATTAAAATTACATGTAATTACAAGATGATTATTAAGATATTTTTGCCCATCTAGATGCTGCTCTCAGGAACAGCCAAGCTAAAAGTATTTCAAATTCAGTCTCAAAGAATCAGTTGAAAATGAAAATAGCTTACTCAGACAAGTACAGTTTTTTTGATTGAATCTAAAATTTTAAATTATTGAGTAATAATATTGATAAAGATTCTTGGAAAATTACCCACTCGTGTAATGTTTTCTTCTATTGTAGAGGCAACAATATATCTGTAAACATGGACCTCTTTAGTTTGACCTATCCTGCAAACTCTGTCAATGGCTTATTTCTCCATCAAAGGGTTCCAGTAAGGTTCCTAAAAATAAAAGTTAGATTAATCATAATTTAAGAAATTGAAATCTTACAATTAAGTAACATGTGATTCCATTGTCAGATTAAGACCTTCTCCTCCAGCCTTCAAAGACACCAAAATAACACCAGAATCAATGGTAGAGAATGACTTGAGGACAATTTCCCGTGCACTCATGTCAAGTGAACCATCAAATCTGAGATTTTGGATATTGTACTCAGAAAGAGCAAATGAAATTCTATTATTTTGAAGGTTAGTTTTAATATTTTTTCATTGAAAGAAAAACTTACAATTTGAGTGTGTCAGTCCACTCCGAGAAAATGACACATTTCATTTCTTTTTCAATAGAGTATAATTTGAGAAGGAATTTGACCAGGTGGACAAATTTTGGACTCTCCTTCCAGTTCATTTCTTCCACCACAGATATTTCTGAATTGTGTGGGAACTGAGGGTGATTGCAGAAACGTCGCAATGCTGATAGAGCCACTAATCCAGAAGGATCTTTAGCAGGTAAGCTGTTTTCATCCATGTTGAGCTGCTTGAATAAGGTATTATACCGCATGATGTACATTTCTGAAAGTTGACCCGTCAAATTGATAATGAAGTTTTGATATTTCACTCTATTTATGAAGTTAACATCCCCCTGATCCAGACATATAGAATTCTTTGTCTTTCAAATCATTATGTACCCTAAGACATTTTGAATAATCTTTTTCACATTGGTAAATTGGCCTTTCTTTTCTGGAGGTCCAATGTATTTATTCCATCCTTCAGAGGTTGATAGTGGCTCAAGACGTAAAAATTGAAAGATGGGAAATAAATCTTGGACTTTGTTCTGGATGGGAGTTCCAGTTAGACTAAGACGGCGAGATGTCTTTAGTGCAGTAACAGATATGGAGGACTTTGAATATGGATCATGTATCTGACTATAGGAAAATGAATCAAATGTATTAAATCAATAGTTATTAAAAACTTACTGTGCTTCATCCAGAATCACACAAAATCATCGAACATGGAACAAACCTTCCTTTTCTAAACTTCCTAAATCATTTATCATAATATGATATGATATTAAGACAATGTCAGCCTCATAAAAGCTTATAAAATTTTCACCTCTGCCCTTTCCATGATGAATAATCACTGTAATCATCAAATCAGGATCAGTATGTTGTAAAATTTTGTGTTCCCATTGTTTCAATAAAGTTGAGGGTACCACTATGAGTGTTGCCTTCACCTTCTTTGTGCTTGATGAAGGGTTTTTAAGAGGTGAAAATTCAGCAGCTTCATTTAAAGTACTAACAATCAGAGCAAATGTTAAAACTGTCTTCCCAAGGCCCATGTCATCTGCTAATAGAATTGATTTCAGAAGTGTGTTGGTAACTCTTTCACTCAATTCATTTTCCCAAGTCGAATCTCCACAGCACCTCCATAAATATGTTTCAGTATGCCTTTCCTGAAGTAGCATAAATGCAAGAGCCTGGCTTTGATGGGGTAAAAGGTGTGTTTTCAAATGTTGGGGTTGAGCCATAGAAGCTGGGTGACTGAATTTGATGGAGAGGAGTTCCTGTATGTGAATGAGTGAACTGTCAAGCTGAGTTGAAAACGGATATTGAACTTCACAGCCCAAGTGAAGAGAGGGTGTATAGTTAGTTGGTTCAGAAATATCCTCTTTGATAGGAAGAAGGAAGGTGTAGAGGGAAGAAATATGTTCCGGTAAACAGAAAAGTAATATATTGATTGTTGGAGGAAGGGTGAGATCAAGGTGAGGAACAAGAAGAGTCTCAATGAGTAGAAGAGGTGTTTCTTGAACAGGCGTCCAACCACCAACTGGAGCTATAGTTGTTGAGGAGAATGGTTTTCCAAGAAGAGTGTAGAGCACCTTTGCATGTGTAGAGATAAGATTTCCCACACAAAACTTTGGCTTCTGTGAAAATATTTTGATAATATTTTCAGTTTTAGATAAATTAATAGAAACATGCTGTTTCTGAACTGAAGCTGTATTGTGACTAGTTGTGGTGTAGGACCTCAAGATTCCAATACAAATGGGTTTGATAGTAGAAAAATCCATGATGGTAAAGAAATAAAAGATGGGACAATTTTTTTAAGAAGCAGAGCCCTATATATAGGACTTGATATTTTGGGAACAAAGGGACTTTTTTGTTTGGAAGTTTTTTTATTTAATGCAGAAGTATAAAGGGCTAAATTAATAATTTAAATCCTTCAATTATATATAAAAACTACATGTACTACATAATAAATCTTCATTTTTAAATAGTAAAAACTTTCCAGGAACTTTATTTTTAATTTTTTGGAGGTGCATTTAATAAATTAAATTCATATTTTGTAAAAAAAGGTCATCAAATATAGTTTGAGAGATCAATAATTGAATAATACTGATTTGCCTACATTTACTTTAGCTTACAGCTGCTTACATAAATTAATAATGATTATATTTTTTCATATTTCACTTGAATAATCATCTTGCAACATTCTAAGAACCTGTTTCCTAGAAATGGTTTTAGATTTGAAGGCTAGATGTGTTCAGTGTATAGAATAATATCACAATATATTTTAGTACATTTGATTAAATTTTACCTTATGAAATAGCTTATTAAAATTCAAAAACAGCTTTTAATTTCCCAATGAAATTTTAAAGAATTTATATGTACCTTGATATTGGGAGTCTTGAAAATTGCTATCTTCAACACCAAAAAATTATACAAAAAATTTGACATAAAAAATTTAATTTTATAAAAACCAAAATTTTTTTTTTATTATTTTATATTTTAAGAACAGTATATTATTAATTTTACCTTCATTACCTCTGACTTACCCCTTTGAATCACTTATTTTAAACCTTTGAAGCCCCCCTTTAGCCCCTCTGTCACCCCCAGTGGGGCCCCCCTGGGGCCGACTGGGGGTGGAAAAGGGGCTTAAAAAGTGCCAGGAAAGGCTGCGCAAAGGTGTTTCTCTCTAGTAAAGTTCTGTTAAACCCCTCATAAAAACCTTTCTCAATTCCATAAACTTAAAATCCATAACCTTATATAAATATTATGTTTAATCTCTGCTTACTTTTTTTGTCAGCCTAAATATACTTAGGACTGAGTATTTCTTATGCTTAAAATAAGATAACCTTAACTAGATTAAGCTTATATCTTAAAAATAAGGTTAAAATAATAATATATATTATTTTATTATATATATATATAATTATTATTCTATTATATAATTTATAATAGTTTAAATAGCTTATCCATTGCCTAATAATACTTATTAAGGTGTTAATGGAGTCATAATATACTTATCTTAAGTGATATGAAGTAATTATTGACATACATAAGCTTATATGTATACATAAATCTCATATTCAGTGAAATATGCAGTATATTATGTATATTTAGGTATATAAGTGGGTTTTAGCCCCTTAATAGCCTATAACCTTTGTTTTTCTGCTTATTTTAGGTCATATGGACGAAATCAGTGGACTCACAACGCCTACAGAAGCATAGACACCTATATCAGGCGCATACACCCAGTTTGGACAACTTAAATTACTTCCTTGGATGGTTATTCACGGATTTATGGGTTGGAAGGATGTTTCTGGGTTAATGTGGATGCTTGGGGATGTTATTGGGGGCTTGGACATTTTATTTGTTTCCTTTATATGCTTTAAGTTTCATTAAATCTCTTTTTGATTACTTATTTTACCTGTTTCTTTATGGTATCCACTTTTATCTGGGTTTTCTATTTATGGTATGACTCTGTGTTATTATTAATAGTGATTGAGGGTCCTTACTGGAGGTCTGGGTGTTGAAACTACTTGAAGTGGACGCCATGGGGAGGTGATGGGCCCTCACAGTGCTGTAATTGCCGGGGATAGCAGTGACATCATCTGGATTGAAGGTCTGTGCACTCCAGTGGATTTGGGTATAAGTAAGGAGGGATTTTGACGGTTTATTATCATCATTCAATTACTACAACTCAAAAAACCACTACAATACAATTATTAGCATTCAGAAATATATTTTAAAGCCCTTATAAATTGATATTATCTTTATATAAAGCTATAACTATATTTTATTCATCTATTTTCCACCACTAGCATGCACTTAAATCAAAGTATTGTGAGTTTTATTTGAGTATAACTATTCTATTAGTCTTCCCCTGAGGTTTAATCACTAAATCATTTATTAATAAGTAGTAGGACCATAAAATAACACTATTATATCATACTTATATACTGGACTATACTGACAATTGGGGGTCTTTCCTTATATTTTACTTATTATTTAGTATAAGCCTTGGGACGTGATTTTTACCTTAGTACAGCTCAAAATTAACCAAATATTTGGGTCTGCTGCATATTAGTGGGTCATCATAACTCATTGATTGCGGAAAAGAACCCTTATAATAATTGTACTAATTTTTTATCATAAAAATTAGATATTTACAGTAGTAACTGTACCCAATATAAACCCAATTTCACTTGGTATTTGGACACCAATATAACACCCAATTAAATTGGTATTTGGCTAAAGCTTGGTAAGCTAATTATTCACCCTTATAGAGGTCTAGTTTAAACTTATTATTATATTTTTAGCAGATTTTTTCGAATTTTTCTTACATTTTATTTAAATAAATAAAGATATAAATTCAGGGTAAGCTCCATTGCTTTTTTATTAGTAATATAATTGCTAATATCTTTTGTCTACTAATTCCATAGAGTTTTTTCCTTTTGAAGACGTAAAATATTGTCATTCTGAACGATATGAGTGCTCCCCAGGATAGTGTAAGTGAACAGCCTGCTTATAATACCAGGTCTAAAGCTAACAAAAACTTTCCAGGACATCACCATGGAGGGACAACAGTACCCCCAGCCAGAAAGCATGAGTATAGAGGAAAAGGACGCCCTCTTAAAAAAGATAACTATAAAAAAGACATCTCCTCCTCTTCAGGATCAACTGTCCCACCTTGCCAAACAGGTTCTGAAGTTGGAGGAATCAAAATCTCTCATGTTCAAAGAAGTAGAGTAGTTGCAAAACAATTGCAAGGTAGGGATTCAGCAGATGAATCAGGCAATGGCAGAATTAAAGGGAGGCCAGCCCATTCAATCAAATCAGTAACCCCCTACCCAAGGAGGGTCCACTCACTCCCAGGAGAAAATCCTGGTAGACAAATGGAAATGGGACTGGTTTCACCAACAGTGGACAAGCCACAGTTGCAACAGGGATCCACCCCCTCATCTGAATTCCTCAGCTCACCCTAAAGAGGGAAAAAAGCGCCAAAAATCAGGACTGGCAACCATCCCTTGGTAAGTAACTTACCCTCTCAGATTGGACATAATACTGATAATTACAATATAGGTAATTCTATTGATGTTAAATCTGTACAAAAATAGAGGAGGATTTAAGAAATTTAGGTTTTAGAGTAGATACACCTGACTTGTCTTTTGTCCACAATAACAGTACTATTTACAATGATAATACAGTTAATCCTCAGTTTCAACTACCTACTAGTGAGATGAGAAGTTCACAGGAGAGTGAGAGAATTGAAAAGGAGGACATAGAATATTTTAACAATAATCCAACTGTCCATAGAATTGTTTCAGCATTGTGGAATAGAATGACTGATTGTGAGGAACAGACAGTTAAACTCACTAGTGATACAATTTCATCCTTGACATTGAACATTTATCAATTAGCAACACGTAATAAAGAATTAGAGAAAGAACATTTGTCTCTAACTCTTAAATATGATTCATTGAGTAATAAATATAATGACCTTTCAAACAAATTTTGTGAGTTAGAAAAATTATATGAAACACATTTATTAAAAACTGAATCAAGAACAAAGTTATCTTTTGCCCAGACAAATCAAAGTGTCTCTGAGTTGCTACAAAGATTAACTAAAGTTTAGATTGAAACTTCCAATCTACTGATGAACCAGGATAATCATAAGTATAATCAATATAATAATAATCCTTTCATTGGAAAAAGTGAATCTCATTCCTTCCCTGTACCACCACAATTAAAACCATCTGGTGGTAGTGTCAAATCTGAAAATGTAAGTCACAAATACGTGCAGGAAGAAATACAAGACCATTTATCAAAAGTGAATGAGTTGTTGAATTTACCTAAGATTAGTGAGATAAAATCCAATCAGAAGAACTGGCCTAAGATAGATCAGTACCCAACTTATGATGGGGAAGCCAGCTCTGATTGGCAACATTTTATTCAAAGAATTGACAACTTGAAATTCTCATATAAGTTACCAGATGAAGAGATAACATCAAAATTAATTTCTTTATTTAAGGATGTTGCTTTATTATGGTTTGAGGCTGTCTTAAGTGAGGATGGAGACTACTCTTGGGCTGAATGGAAACAACTTATTGAAAAAAAATTTGGAGGTTCTAAATTCAGGCTTACTCAGCAGAGACTGTGTGAGAAGACTAGGTATAATCCGTTGAATGGTGACAAACCTATGGTATTTTTAATGAATTTAAACAAAATATTAAAAGCCATTGAGCCTCATATGGATTTTAACTTATGGAAAGATAAGATAATATACAAATTACCTATATCTGTCAGAGACATTGTTGTAGCTAGAACATTAAATGTTACTGAATATTCTGACTTTATTAATATTTGCAATGAAATATTATTAAACCAAAATTATGAATCAAGGTATTCCACTTATAAGCAAAATGTTGAACCTGTAAAAACTCAGAATTCAAAAACACCACAGGAGAAGCAGAAAAAACCTACTGCACCTGTAGTACCTAAAAAGTATGAAACAAATACTTGTTATAAGTGTAACAAACCTTGGGTCAAAGGTCACAAATGTGAGAAAAACATAAATATTGTTGAAAATCAACGTGAATCTGAAACTGAAACTGAAAAAAGTAAAGAATCAAGTGATTATGACAGCAATATCTCATATATTGATGAAAATGAAGTCTGTATGTTGGAAGATGATTTGTCCATCTTTGAAAATCCAATATTAAATATGGACTCAAATGAATCTTTAATGAATTTTGAGGATGCTGAAATCATTAAGGATATACAAGCTGATAACTTTAGAATGACACCTATCACGGTTCCAGCCATCATTTCTGGTGAAAATGTTAATATAGTATTGGACACAGGAGCTGCTGGTTCAGTTGTTTCCACTAATACATTACAGAAAATTGATAGTGAATATAAGTTTAAGCTTGAACCACTTCAGAATAAAAATTGGAGAGGTTTTGGATCAGTACTACACCCCATTGGTAAATACAAAGCTGCTGTTTTCTTTGAACACCAACATGGTTATGTAAGGATAACTTGTGCCTTTGTAGTACTGGATAATACAAATTTTAGTAACTGTTTTATCATTGGAAATGATATTCTGACTAAATTTGGTGTAAAATTAGACCCTGCTAATAACAATTTTACAATTGGCATGAATGGTAAAAGGAGATTTAAAATAAATTCTTTTAACACAATCTTACACATTGAGTCAGTAACAAATTCCCCGTCTAAAGGAAGAGAATCCAATAAGATGGAACTTCTGGAAACAGAAATTTCAAAAGCATCATTTGGCACTCAGATAAGTGAAACTGAGAAAGATAATATTTTGGAATTAATTAAAGCTTTTCCAATGGCTTTTGCACATGGTACAAATGAACTTGGCCTTGTAAAAGATCATGAAATGAAAATTAGTTTAACCTGTGATATGGATAATATTCCTGCTAGTCTTAAAAAGAAACCATACCCTGCTTCACCAATGAAGAGGAAAGACATAGAGGATAATATTAAGATGTTATTAAAAATGAACATTCTTGAGAAGGTTGAAACTACACCAAAATATTGTGTAATATCACCAGTGCTGATTTCTTATTAACAAGATAAAGCAAGACTGTGCGGTGATTATAGAGCATTAAATACATTTACAGTAGATGATATTTATCCCTTGCCAAGGATTGCCTCTATACATGCTACCCTTAAAGGTGCTAAATATATAAGTTGCCTAGATGGAAATAAAGGGTACCATCAAATTCCTGTTGAAAAGAATTCACAGAACTTTTTGTTGATAACAACACACATGGGAATTTATAAGTATGTCAGAATGCCATTTGGACCAAAAAATGCTCCATCAGTATTTCAAAAGTTAATGGATATAACATTCCATAATGAAATGATTGAGGGATGGTTAATGGTATACATTGATGACATCATAGTGTTCTCTAAAACTTTTGATGAACACTTAATCCATTTAAGGAAAGTATTTCAGAAAATGGATGAAATAAAAATGACCCTTGCATTGAAAAAATGTAAATTTGGGTTTGAATCTTTAAAAGTGCTTGGTCATATTGTATCTGGCTTACAAATATGTGTAGACCAAAATAAAGTGGCTGCAATAAAAAATATTGGCATTCCTCAAAATGTGAAGGATGTACAATCTTTTCTTGGAATGTGTGGTTATTATAGACAATATATAAAAAACTACCAATCAATTGCTGCACCACTGACCACACTGATAAAGAAATCAGAAGCTTTCATTTGGAATAATGAAAGACAACAAGCTTTTAATAAGTTGAAAGAATGTTTAATGACAGCTCCTATCTTGGGATTACCAGATTTCCAATTACCTTTTGTATTATATACAGATGCAAGTTTTATTGGACTGGGTGCTACTTTACATCAAAAACAACTTATTGAAGATAAAATGTCAGAAGTAGTAATCTGCTATATTTCACGTACTCTGAGAAGTGGTGAATTGAAATATGGTGCTACTCAACTTGAATGTTTGGCAGTAGTATGGGCTCTTGAAAAGCTACATTACTACCTTGAGGACCAAAAATTTGAGTTAATCACTGACTGTAGTGCAGTTAAGTCACTCTTAAACATGAAAACTCCTAATAGACACATGTTTAGATGGCAATTAGCTGTACAAGAATACAGAGGACGGATGACTATTACACATAGAGCAGGAACCTTGCACTCTAATGTAGATCTTATATCTAGACTACCTCTGCCTAATAATGATGATAATCCTGCTTATGTTCCTGAGTCAGAGTTTATTAAAATTTATGGTATTTATATTGTAGATCTTGAGGATGAATTTATGCAATCAATTCTTGATAATTATAATTCAGATCCTGACTTAAGTAAATTAACTACAATATTAAATGATCCATCTAATGCTTCAATGAATGTTTTAATAAAAACATTACCAATTAAGTATAAAGAGGCATTAGAAAAAGGAAAATTTTCTGTTGAGGATGGTTTTATTTATTACAGGAAAAAATTAAGTAATTTAATTGTAATTCCCCCTTCAATGAAGGAGTTAATGTTAAGTATATGTCATGATGATATATTAGCAGGTCATTTTGACTACCATAAAACATTAACCAGGGTAAAAAACACAGCTCGGTGGATTAACATGTCTGAGGATGTTCAGAAATATGTTAAAACATGTGATTCTTGTCAAAAATCTAAAAGATTAACAGGAAAAAGAGCTGGTTTATTACAACAAATTGAGCAACCAAAAGCTCCATGGGAAATCATTAACATGGACTTTGTAACAGGTTTGCCAATAGCAGGGCATAAGAGTTATAACTCCTGCTGGGTAATTGTAGATAGATTTACAAAGATGTGTAAATTTATTCCTACCCACAAAGAGGTTTCTGCAAAGGACTTAGATTTTTTATGGTGGACACAAATGTTAAATACAGCAGGTTTCCCCAAAGCAATAGTTTCTGACAGAGATCCTAAATTTACTTCTGAGTTCTGGATGTCACTTATGGATGTTTCAGGGTGTCAATTAAAACTTTCTACAGCACACCATCCACAAACTGATGGGCTAGCAGAAAGAATGATACAGACCTTAGAAGATATGATAAGAAGATACTGTGCTTTTGGTCTTAATTTTAAAGACAATGACAAATTCACGCATGATTGGGTAACCCTTATCCCAGGTTTAGAATTTGCATATAATAGTACAGTACATTCTGTCACTGGCAAAAAGCCATTTGAGTTATGGTTGGGTTATGTACCTAATACCCCTGCTGAAACTCTTAATAAGTTACCTAGATTGGATATTCATCCAGGTACTAAATCTTTTCTTCAGATGCAGGAACTATGCAGAAAACATGCTCAAGAATGTATAAATAAGGCTTTTGAGTATGAAAAGAAAATATGGGATAAAGCCCATAAAGAACAAATGTTCAAAGAGGGTGATGAAGTCCTTATTTCAACGCTACATTTCAATTTAAATGGTAATGTTAAATTGAAGGATCCATTCATTGGACCATTTGTAGCTAAAAAGATGGTTGGTAATAATGCTGTTGAGGTTATTCTATATCCACATTATGATAGAAAACATCCAGTATTTCCTATTTCTCTTATAAAACCATACCATTCTAATGATACTGCTCTATTTCCAAGAAGATCAGGAAGGCATAAACAGCAACCTGAAGAAATAGTGGAAAAGGCAGAAATTGAAAAGATACTTAAAAAGAGACACCTTACTAAAGAAAAGGGAGTTGAGTATCTATTAAGATTTAAAAATAAATCAAGTGAATATGACCAGCGGATTCCAGAAAATGAAATCTCTGATCTTAAAAATCTCTTGAAAAAATTTAAATCTAAATAATACTGTTCATTCAGTATATGTATTATAAAAATTATTATTTTTATTTTATTATTTCACTCCTTTAGTTTAATTAAAATGTCTTAACATTTTTTTTATTGTTTTTTTTGGGGTGAGGGAGTGTCAGCCTAAATATCCTTAAGACTGAGTATTTCTTATGCTTAAAATAAGATAACCTTAACTAGATTAAGCTTATATCTTAAAAAAATTTAAAATAATAATATATATTATTTTATTATATATATATATAATTATTATTCTATTATATAATTTATAATAGTTTAAATAGCTTATCCATTGCCTAATAATACTTATTAAGGTGTTAATGGAGTCATAATATACTTATCTTAAGTGATATGAAGTAATTATTGACATACATAAGCTTATATGTATACATAAATCTCATATTCAGTGAAATATGCAGTATATTATGTATATTTAGGTATATAAGTGGGTTTTAGCCCCTTAATAGCCTATAACCTTTGTTTTTCTGCTTATTTTAGGTCATATGGACGAAATCAGTGGACTCACAACGCCTACAGAAGCATAGACACCTATATCAGGCGCATACACCCAGTTTGGACAACTAAAATTACTTCCTTGGATGGTTATTCACGGATTTATGGGTTGGAAGGATGTTTCTGGGTTAATGTGGATGCTTGGGGATGTTATTGGGGGCTTGGACATTTTATTTGTTTCCTTTATATGCTTTAAGTTTCATTAAATCTCTTTTTGATTACTTATTTTACCTGTTTCTTTATGGTATCCACTTTTATCTGGGTTTTCTATTTATGGTATGACTCTGTGTTATTATTAATAGTGATTGAGGGTCCTTACTGGAGGTCTGGGTGTTGAAACTACTTGAAGTGGACGCCATGGGGAGGTGATGGGCCCTCACAGTGCTGTAATTGCCGGGGATAGCAGTGACATCATCTGGATTGAAGGTCTGTGCACTCCAGTGGATTTGGGTATAAGTAAGGAGGGATTTTGACGGTTTATTATCATCATTCAATTACTACAACTCAAAAAACCACTACAATACAATTATTAGCATTCAGAAATATATTTTAAAGCCCTTATAAATTGATATTATCTTTATATAAGCTATAACTATATTTTATTCTTCTATTTTCCACCACTAGCACGCATTTAAATCCAAGTATTGTGAGTTTTATTTGAGTATAACTATTCTATTAGTCTTCCCCTGAGGTTTAATCACTAAATCATTTATTAATAAGTAGTAGGACCATAAAATAACACTATTATATCATACTTATATACTAGACTATACTGACATTTTTTCTCTCTCTCCATGTTGCCAGTCACGAATTTATATATATGTTATTTCCCATCAAATATGTAGTAAAATTTAGTTGAAAAAAATAATTTTTTTGTTGATTTAGTCCTATGAAACTCCCCAATTCCTCACTTTTCACATTGAAAAAAGAATTACCTATATAATTATTCTAAAGTCATCACCTGTCCCAGTTCCCTTATTCATGGTTTGATGGACCATAATGTTTAAATTATGGTGCATTGAACCTTTTTTTAAACTTACATTCTCTGATCCCATGAAAAAAAATCCTACAATTATTTTTATTTTTATGGGACCACAGTATTTTAACTCACGTATTTTTGCTATATTAATCAAAAATTCAATTTCTTATGGGTCATTTTTGAGCCAGGATTGGTGCCTGCTACTTAGTCACGTGCAGCAAAGTATTGCTGCGACACTTTGCTGCATGTGACAAGCAGCTAGCTACCAAAGGCTGGGTCAAATGAACCATATCTGTTTTATGATATGGTCTATTTGACCTGGACACGTAAACCATTACTTTTCATTTGCAGCAAAGTATTGCAGCGATACTTTGCTGTACGTGACCTTGTTTTTTTTTCGCCTTGGCTTGGTCAGATAGACCATAACTTAATGTTATGGTCTATCTGACCATAGCCAGGGAGAAGGCGCTGTCACCTGCAGCGAACTGTCGCTGCGACTCTTTGCTGCACATGACCAGCCTTCTCCTATGCCCCTTTGGGCAGATGGACCATAGTATCAAAGTACTATGGTCTATCTGACCCAGGGTGTGGCCGGAGAGGGCTGGTCACGTGCAGCAAAGAGTCGCAGCAACAGTTCGCTGCACGTGACAGCACCTTCTCCCTGGCTATGGTCAGATAGACCATAACATTAAGTTATGGTCTATCTGACCAAAAATCTATCCCTGATGAATCCTCAAGACCCTTATCTGCTTTAACTTTATTGCAACTGGCTTGCCCTCCAGAATCTTCTTCAACTTCAAAATAACAAATTTCTATCCCTGCTTCAGTTCATACACCTGCTTCCTCTACATCTTTCCCTTCCCAACCCACTTCAGCTACCATTGCCTCATCTTCAACTGCAGTTCCTTCCACTGCCCCAGCTTATACATCCAATCCAGATAATGAGGCATCATCATCTACTGCTAAATAAAATTACCGCTTTGTCTTGGCCCAGCATAGAGAATCTGTGGAAAAAATTTGTTCCACATTTTCAGGTAGAATGGATCAAGATTCCTGGAGGAAAATGGCATTTAATTCTTACAGTATATTGGACTAACATCACTCTATCAAGGTTGATTCCTCTAGTTAAACAAATAATTCAAAAAACTGTGCGTGGCAGCAAGAAAGCTGCTCTATAGGGAAATGGCTTCAGCAGGTTTTGACTTTAGGTATGTTATTTCAAATTTTCATCTGAATTATAATAGCAGTGGTTGACATTTTTTACAGCACCTTATTACCTCCTTCCCTCAGAATCTGAACTATGGTATCGAAATTGTAGACAATCCTATAGTACTAGCTATAGGCCTTGACCAAGGGAGTTGGAGAAAAACCAGAAAGAATAACCCCTGTCCCTTTAGAAAAACAAGTGAGATTTACCTGTTGCAGAAAATTGGAGATCTGTTTGCTAGACCCTCTAATTAAACACTCTTGACCTCTTTAAAAGTGAAGATAATAGTCCCAGACAAACTACCAGAAAGAGTTGAAATGAACAGTAATATATTCCAACAAAACACAAGACAATGAGACAGTGAGGAACAGAGAGGCAATTAGTAAAGAGATAAGATGATTCCCCTAAAAATCTTCCCACACACGCATCATACAGCCAGTGCACAGACCACCCTGACCAATTCCCCAGCCAAAATCCAGCTTTCCCAGCCTTTTTCATGCATAAAAGTGCATTTTAGCGCCTCCCCAGTGCCCAGGCGGCCAGGCCTCTTGGAGGAGGCTCCGCTTAGGGGCAGGCAGGCCGCTTGGGGGCGAACTGGCCGCTTCTAGGCCCTAAAACACCCATACAACCCATAAAAACCCTAAAAACCCTAAAAACCCATAACTTCACTAATAAACAAAATAAACACACATAAGACATACCAAAATGAAAAGAAAATGAAGGAAAATAAGCTGAGACATAATAAGTGACCCTAGCTTAAGCCTACATAAGCACCACTAAGCAATAAACATCCAATAAATACCAATAACAACACCATAACTACCCTATAAAACAAGGTAACCACCCATAAGGGATACCAAAATGAAGAGAAAAGAAAGGACATTAAGCTGAGACATAATAAGTGAACCTAGCTTAAGCCTCCATAAACACTACTAAATATCACCTAAAGATGAAAAAAACCACTAATAACACCATAACCCCAATAACACCCTACATACCAAATACCTCCAAATATGCACTCCAAAGGCCTACCCAGGTTTGGATCACCACATCCTCCCTCCAATCAAGAATGTCCTCATTCTTCCTTCGCCAACAATCATGTTAAAACAACTCTTCAGAATCTTTACAAACAGCCCATTTCTCTCTTCCACCAGATCTTATTCCATCCTAAGTAAACTTCTGGACCAGCAATCAAAGCTTCTTCTTTAAATCTTCTCTTGCACCATGCCTTTAAATTAAATCTATCTCTTTTAAAAGAATCTCTTTCTTCAGTTCCTGAATTCCAAATCTGGCTGTACCAGCCTCCAACAATGAAAAGTGATATCCAGTTGACAAGTCTTGCCGACTATAACCTTCTACCAGCATAAAAATTTCCTCATTTTATAGTCTTGGGGGACTCACAACCCTCAGTTTAAAGTCTTGGGGGACTAAAAGCCCACAGTTTAAAGTCTTGGGGGACTAACAGCCCTCAGTTTATTGTCTTGGGGGACTCCAAAAATCCTCAGTTTATAGTCTTGGGGGACTGAAAAAACCTGAATCACAGAACCCAGAACCAGAGATCAACCAGAAAAAGATTTAGAGAACTAACTAACTTTCTGGGGTAACTGTATATAGAGCTGCCAGCCCATCAGTCACCCCCAAACTTGCCTTTACAAAATTCAGAAGTTCCCCCTTGGATCCTTCTGCCTTTACACTTCCACATCGCACTGCCTCCCATTCCTCAGTTTATAGTCTTGGGAGACTACACCATCAACCATCCTCAGTTTAAAGTCTTGGGGGACTAACACAGTGTTCAGTTTAAAGTCTTGACGGACTACTTCTTGACAAAATCTTGAAACCATCCAGTTTAAAGTCTTGGAGGACTACTAGATTCTCAGTAGTAAAATTAAATTCTTGAATAAATCTTTAACAACCAGCCAGTTTTAAGTCTTGGAGGACTAACAGAATTTTCAGTTTAAAGTCTTGATGGACATCAAAAAATCTTGAGCCTGTAATTAAAAGATCAGTTTAAAGTCTTGAAGGACTTTCCAGAAAAAAAATCTTGAAGATATATCCCATAATTAAAAAAATTCAGCTTGAAGTCTTGAAGGACCTTCCAGAAAAAAAATCTTGAAGATATATCCCATAAATCCCCAAACCAAAAACCATCAAAGCCAAAACATTTAACCTCCTTTAACAAATAAAAAAATATAATGGTATCCCCCAGCCAATTGATGAGCTGATCCCCTGATACCTTACCCACATCCAAGTGCACCTTGATGTGGTCACACCTAAAAAAATTTTTTTTTTTGACTCCTCCTCTTCTACCAAAAAACATTGCCAGAGCCCTATCTTGAGCCTTTGAACAAACATAGCCTCCATAAAAAAAATTAAAAGAAAAAAAAGAGAAAAAAAGAAAATAATCTTGAATCCACCACTTTCACATCCAACACCCTAGAACCACATAGCAAAGCCAGCTCCAGGTCAACAGAAGAGATCACTGGGTGGGCTCCCTCCAATAAGTAAAAATGATGGGAGACCACCTGTCAAGGTTCACTTTTGGTCTAGAAGCTTTGGTACAGAGTTTATATGAAGATTTTAAGGATTACTTGGACTCTAAATAATTTAGTACGTATTTCTCAATAAAAGATGATGTTTTACTCAATGATAAGAGGTAGATTTAAAATATTTATATAAGTTATAGATTAGAATTACGTCCTTGTAAATACTAAAGATATAAGGTATAAGAAATAAGTATTATATTGTAGTTGTAGTAATAAGTAAGTTGGTAAAAATGATGATCCAAAAGACAACAAAAAGAGAGGCCTTTTATAGGCAAAGGAGAGACAAAGCACGTCAATCAAATTCTAAAAACAGTAGTATGAGAGAGAGAGAGAGAGAGAGAGAGAGAGAGAGAGAGAGAGAGAGAGAGAGAGAGAGAGAGAGAGAGAGAGAGAGAGAGAGAGAGAGAGAGAGAGAGAGAGAGAGAGAGAGAGAGAGAGAGAAAGAGAGAAGAACATTCCAGAAGGAGTATTTTAAATAATAAAGTTATTCTAAAAAGAAGGCGTCAAAAAGATGTATTTACAGAGTATGTCAGAAATACATCAATTTATTTAATATTTACTGTAGAAGTCAATTCTAAATAAGAAAATTGAATTTTATGTATATATTTAATATTATTTGAATATCAAAATCTTATTTTATCTTAATATCTATTTTTTAATATAAAATTTTATTTTTTTCCAACCTGTCAAATGAGCACGGTGTTAGAGAAAAATATAAGGGACAAAATTATATTTTTAATTTTTTAATTTTAACATTCTGTAATTAGTTAATTTATTATAACTAATTTTAATGTAACTGAATTATAATTAAATAATAATTAAAATGATAAGGTGCAGCTTCATCCAGTAAATAATTAATTATTGCACTGGGTAAGTCTAGTAGCCTGGCTGACACTCCCTCACTCTTAAAAAAACAATAAAAAAAATGCTATGATTTTTTATTTTATACTTTTTTAGTAGAGTGGGAAGATTAGATATCTCCTTCCCAGGTATCCAAGAATCATATTCAGATGATTTATTCTTGAATCTCAATAAGTATTCTGTACCTTTTTCAGCAGTGACTATTCTGTCATTTAGAATTTTTTCAATTTCTGCTGTTTCAGTGATTTCATTTGGGGTTTTCTTTGGTCTACCCCTCCTTTTTGGGAATAAATCACTATTGGATGTGTAAGGTTTCAAAAGAGATATTGGAAAAACAGGATGTTTTCTGTCATATGGGGAATACAGAATAACTTCAACTGCATTATCTCCAATCATTCTTCTGACAACAAATGGACCAACAAATGGATCTTTCAATTTGTTATTAACTTGTAAGTTGAAGTGGACTGTAGAAATCAACACTTCATCACCCTTTTTAAAAGTGTATTCTTTATGGGATTTGTCCCATCTTTTCTTCTCATATTCAAATGATTTTTCAATACATTTTTGAGAATGATTTCTACGTAGTTGTTGCATTTGAAGAAAAGATTTTACACCAGGATGTATATCCAATTTAGGTATTTTGTTATTGAGAATTTGGGAAGGAGTGTTAGGAACATATCCAAGGCAGAGCTCAAAAGGCTTTCTTTGAGTAACAGAATGAACAGTGCTATTATAAGCAAATTCTAACCCAGGAAGTAAGGTAACCCAATCATGAGTGAATCTGTCATTATCTTTATACTCAAGGCCAAATGCACAATATCTTCTTATCATTTCCTCTAAAGTCTGAATCATTCTTTCAGCTAAACCATCAGTCTGAGGGTGATGGGCAGTAGAAAGTTTCAGATCACAACCACAAACATCCATCAGAGACATCCAAAATTCAGAAGTAAATTTTGGGTCTCTGTCAGAGATTATGGCTTTAGGAAAACCAGCAGTATTAAACATATGAGACCACCATAAGAAAGCTAATTATTTAGTGGAAACATCCTTGTGGGTAGGGATAAATTTACACATTTTTGTGAATCTGTCCACAATAACCCAACAAGAGTTATAACTGTCTTTACCAGCAATAGGTAATCCTGTTACAAAATCCATGTTTATTATTTGCCATGGAGCATCAGGAGGTTCAATATGTTGCATTAATCCTGCTCTTTTACCAGTTAATCTTTTTTATTTTTGGCAAGAATCACAAGATTCAACATATAATTTTGTGTCTTCAGACATATTAGCCCACCAAGCAGTGTTCTTAATTCTGATCATTGTTTCGTCAAGATCAAAATGTCCAGCTAATATGTCATCATGACAAATTTTCAAAATGATTTCTTTCATAGAAGGAGGAATAACAATAACATTAATCAACTTTCTTCTATAATATAGATATCCTTCATCAATTGAAAATTTACCTTTTTCCAAAGATTTTTGGTACTTTGGTGGAAGGGTTTTAATTAATGCTTGTATTGAAGCATTCTTTGGATCATTTAATATGGTGCATAACTTTTTCATGTCAGTGTCCTTATCATATGATTCCAGAATAAGCTGTAATAGCTCTTCCTCCATATCAACCACATATATCCCATGGATATGAATAATTTCATCCTCAGGATCATAAGCAGGATTAGAGTCATCATTTGGTAAAGGTAACCTTGATAACATATCCACATTTGAGTGACCAATTCCAGCCCTGTGAATAATTTTCAATCTCCCTCTGTACTCTTGAACAGCCAGCTACCATCTAAACATATGTCTGTTAGGTGTTTTCAAGTTTAAAAGGGATTTAACTGCACTGCAGTCAGTGACAAGTTCAAATTTCTGGTCATCTAGGAAATAATGAAGCTTTTCTAGAGCCCATACTACAGCTAAACACTCTAATTGGGTAGCACCATATTTCAATTCACTATTTCTCAAGGTTCTTGAAATATAACAAATTACTACTTCTGAAACTTTATCATTTATCACTTGTTTTTGATGGAGGGCAGCACCAAGACCAATGAAACTGGCATCAGTGTACAAAACAAATGGTTGATCAAAGTCAGGTAAAGCAAGAATTGGTGCTGACATCAAACAGTGTTTCATAGTGTCAAAGGCTCTTTGTCTTTCACTATTCCAGACAAAAGCAACATCCTTTCTAGTTAATTGGGTAAGGGGTAAAGCTATGACTTGGTAATTTTTAATATACTGTCTATAGTATCCACACATTCCCAAAAAACTTTGGAGCTCTCTCACTGTTGTAGGAGCTTTCACCTGTTGTATGGCTGCCACTTTGTTCTGGTCAACACATATCTTTAAGCCTGAAACAACATGACCAAGAACTTTTAAAGAATGGAAACCAAATTTACATTTCTTCAAAGCAAGTGTCATATTTATTTTATCCATTTTCTGAAATACTTTACATAGGTGTTTAAGATGGTCCTCAAATGTTTTTGAGAATATAATTATATCATCAATATAAACCATCAGCCATCCTTCAATTATCTCTTGATGGAATGTGTTATCCATTACTTTTTGGAAAACTGAAGGGGCATTTTTAGGGCCAAATGGCATCCTAATATACTTATAAATACCCATATGAGTGGCAATCATCAGAAAGTTCTGAGAATTTTTCTCCACAGGTACCTGGTGATATCCCTTATTACCATCCAAACAGCTGATATATTTAGCACCCTGTAAAGTAGCATGTATAGAGCTGATTCTAGGTAAAGGATAGATATCATCAACAGTATAAGTGTTTAGTGCTCTATAATCACCACATAACCTGGCTTTATCTTTCTCATAAGAAATTAGGACAGGTGAGATAACACAATATTTAGGTGTTTCAACTACCTTTTCAATAATATTCATTTTTAAAAGGGTAGAGATATTATCTTCAATATCTTTTCTCTTTGTGGGAGAAGCAGGATAAGGCTTCTTCTTTAAACTAGGTGGTATATCAGTTAATGGGCAAGACAATGAAAGTTTCATTTCCTCTTTAACTAATCCCAGTTCATGTGACCCATGAGCAAAGGCCATAGGAAAAGATTTTATCAAGTTAATGATGGAATCTTTATCCTCACCAGAAAGTTGTTCTCCAAAAGAAGCATTGTCAATTTCAGACATAAGGGCATGCATTTCCTTTTTAGATCTTCCTTTATATTGAACCACAGAATTACATGTGTTCCATTCTGGTTTTAATAATTTTTTAGGGGAGGAAATTTTGAATTTTCTCTTCCCATTCATCCCCATTGTGAAACATTGGTTTGAAGGATCCAATTTTATGCCATACTTGGTTAAAATATCATTCCCTAAAATAAACCAATTGCTCAAGTTATCATTTTTCATGACAAAAAAATCACAAATAGCTCTTACAAAACCATGGTTATATTTAAAAAACACTGTGGCTTTGTATTTACCGATGGGGGACAAAACAGAGCCATACCCTCTCCAATTTTCAGAAATGATAGGCATCAGTTTAGATTTATAGTCTTGATCTACTGAAGCAAGTGCTCTTTCAGATACTACACTTCCTCCAGCTCCAGAATCCAGAACAACTTCAATTCTGGTTCCATTGATCAAGACTGGTGCCTTAAGAGGGGAAATAACAATTGAGTTATCCTCAATGTTCTTTATGATCTCAGCATCCTCAACTGTAGATAAATCATTATTATCAATGTCAATAGTATTTAAATAATGAACATCTTCTTCCAGCATCAAGATTTCTTGTTGAGATTCATATGAAATATTGCTGGCACAATCACTTGATGTATCATCCAGTGCCACTGTGTCATCAGAATGCTCCTCTGTTTGTTCTACAAGATTTATCATCTTGTCACAAACATGGCCTTTCTGCCAAGGCTTGTTGCACTTGAAGCAAGTGTTTGTTGCATACTTCTTTGGTGCAACAGGGGCAGAAGGTTTACCAACCTTTTCCAGAGGTTTTTGTTGGTAAGTGGAGGGTTTCTCCAAAGGGGTCCTGGGAATGAATCTTCTTGCATCATACATATTGTTTAGAAGTATCTCATTGCAAGTATTAATGAAAGAAGAGGGTTCTTTGGAGAACTCAGTCCTAGCCACTATCAAGTCTCTCAGAGACATTGGTAATTTATAGAGGATCCTGTCCATCCATAAATCAAACTCCATATTTGGGTTCATTGCCCTTAAGATTTTTACAAGTTTCATTAAAAACTCAATAGGTTTATCAGTAGAAGAGCTATATCTAGTTTCCTCATACTGCCTTTGTTGAGCCATTCTGAACTTGGAGCCACCGAATTGTGCTTTAATTAATTTCTTCCAATCCTCCCATGAGTAGTCATTCCCATCCAGGAGAACAGATTCATACCACATCAGGGCACCATTAGTGAACAAAGAAATTAACTTTGACACAATTTCCTCATCTGGGAGTTTGTAAGAATTTTTTAAATTATCAATTCTGCAAATAAATTGTTGCCAATCAGAAGAAGAATCACCATCAAATGTTGGGTACTGGTCAAGTTTTGGCCAATTCTTTTGATTTGAAGGAGTCTCCCTAGTACTAGCTTGTTTCTGAGTAAGAAGAAGCTGTAATTTCTCTAATTTTGCTGAAATCTCATTGTTTAATCCTTCTGTTGCAGATCCTGGTGCATCATCAGTTTTTGATGGAAACTCAGTGTTATCAACAGGTATTTCTGGATCTATTTTTATTTTAGATGAACTAGCCACAGGTACTGGTTGAGCATCCTGCACTATATGTTCCTTCACAGAAATGTCAGAATATTTTTGGTCATTTAACAATAAGTTCAATTTTTCTTCAATGATTGTTAGTCTTGTTTTCATTCTTGGAAGACTAGATAAACTTTCATTGATAGTTGCAAAAGATAATTGATTTTTATGTTGAAAAGATGACAAATTGTCACTCAATCTTTTCAGATTTATCTTATCTATCTCTACCTCCTGGCAACAGGCAGATAAAGTATCTTTTAGTTTAGACAAATCATTTTTTATATTTTGCCATAAAGCAACTTTCTTTTCATGGGTTGCTTTGTAATGAGACAATTCATCAGAGACTCTCTGTGATTCACTTCTTAATGATTGATAGCCCTGATCAGTTAACAAACTATTATATCTCTGAGTCAATTGCATATTGTTCATTATATGATTTTGCTTGGCAATAATATCTCTCAAGTGCTCATCATTAATTCTTGCTACATCTGGAGTGTTTCTCAATAAGGAAACTGAGTTACTTTCCAGACTCTCATAGAACTCAGGGTCAAGAATTTCATCAATCACAGCCATATCAGGATTAATCATTGAGGTAGCAATTAAAAGTAATGGATTAGATACATGAGATATCTGTCTACTATTCCCAGCCTCTATAGGTCTCAAGGTTTCATCCTGCCTTCCAGATTTACCAGAAGGAACAGAGTCAGCCACAAGAAAAGGCACTTGAGAATCAATAGAGGGACGTACCAGGGCTTGCTGGGTATCACCATATTGGGCTTCCTTCTTCTTTTGCCTCCTTGATAAGGGTGGGGAGGAGTGGGGTTGGCCTGGGTGGGCCTTGATGGACCTACCTGAGGTAACTGATGCTGGTTTTGAGCCAAGTAGTCCCACTGAGTGTTGAGCCAGTCCCACTGCCACTTGGACACTTCCACCATCTCTTGGGATTGGGGAGCCAATTGTTGTTGATCCCTGGGAGGAAGAGGTTTCTTCTTCTCTTGGAGAAAAGTATCTGTTCTTCTCACTTTTTCTTCCAAGGAATCTACCCTTACCTTTAGTCTCAAGCTGTCTGTCCTTAACTCCTTTATGTGGGTAGACAGATTCTTTACCTGCTGAGACAATGGAATCTTTTTTATCCTGAAGCCTTTTTGAAGCTCTTCTGGTGGGTTTGTCATGGGCTTCTGATCCTGAGTATTGTCCACTAGGATTTCTACTTCTTCCATCTCTACATCCTGTTTGGGGCAAGGATTTATTAGTTTGAGAAATTCTTCTTGTTAAAGGAGAACTTACAGAAGTAGGCTCATCATAATCAATTAAGTCTAGTTCTTCTTCACGTGCAGAAAAACCACTTTGGTCAGTCATTTTAAGATTCTACTGAAATGAAGGAAAGAGACAAAAATTAATTAGTCTTTATTTTTAATTTTTATTTAACAGAAATAAAATAAAAATAATAAAAAAATCTTTTTAGGATAAAAATCAACTTAAATAAAATTAATAAAAAAAATTAAAACCAGGATAATACAATCAACTGTAGAAATAAATTAGAATTTCTATTAATTTTTTATTTTCAGGATTTAAATCAACTAATTTATTACCAGGATTTATTGTCAACTGAAATAATCAAATATGAATCTTTATTAATTAAAAAAAATTATTTTAACTGATCACTTAACTACCAGGACTTAATGTCAACTGAAGTAATTAAATATGAAGTTTTATTTTAAAATTTTATTACTGATCACTTAACTACCAGGACTTAATGTCAACTGAAGTAATTAAATATGAGTTTTATTAATTAAAAAGATTTATTGGATTACCAGGACTCAAAGTCAACTGAAGTAATTAAATGTGAATTATTTATTAATAAAAAATATTATTGTCAGGACAATTTGTCAACTGGAACAATTAAAATTTAAATTAATCAGGACAAATGTCAAATGAAAAATTATAATAATTAATATTAAAATATAATTATTTTATTAATAAAAAAATATTATTGTCAGGACAATTTGTCAACTGGAACAATTAAAATTCAAATTAATCAGGATAATTGTCAACTGAAAAATGATAATAATTAATATTAAAATATAATTATTTTATTACTTCTGAGACTAAGAACAGTTATTGCTCTATTATGGTCAACCAGGAAAAATAAAAAAAAATATAATAATAAAACTAAATTTCAAATTACCAGACACCTCCCCATGCAAAATGAGCAAATTAATGCCACTTACAGAGTGCTGAGTAAAAGGAAATACGTAGCAAATGAAGAGTGAAGAGTAACCCACAAATAGTAATAACAATAATTACCACGATATATACGATCTTTAGTCATTATATGAACTTAAGTTTTGGAGCGCGGTTCGATTCCCGTTTGCAGCAAAAACTTTTATCACGTGACATATGACGTTTGTCGTTTTCTTGCCTCCACTCGTCCTTTACAGGTACTTGTACGCCGATGGTCCCCTCGATTACGCCTCAAGTAACGTTGCGCCGTCGATATTTCGGAAAGGATCCCAATTGTCAAGGTTCACTTTTGGTCTAGAAGCTTTGGTATGGAGTTTATATGAAGATTTTAAGGATTACTTGGACTCTAAATAATTTAGTACGTATTTCTCAATCAAAGATGATGTTTTACTCAATGATAAGAGGTAGATTTAAAATATTTATATAAGTTATAGATTAGAATTACGTCCTTGTAAATACTAAAGATATAAGGTATAAGAAATAAGTATTATATTGTAGTTGTAGTAATAAGTAAGTTGGTAAAAAGGATGATCCAAAAGACAACAAAAAGAGAGGCCTTTTATAGGCAAAAGAGAGACAAAGCACAGCAATAAAATTCTAAAAACAGTAGTATGAGAGAGAGAGAGAGAGAGAGAGAGAGAGAGATAGAGAGAGAAGAACATTCCAGAAGGAGTATTTCAAATAATAAAGTTATTCTAAAAAGAAGGCGTCAAAAAGATGTATTTACAGAGTATGTCAGAAATACATCAATTTATTTAATATTTACTGTAGAAGTCAATTCTAAATAAGAAAATTGAATTTTATGTATATATTTAATATTATTTGAATATCAAAATCTTATTTTATCTTAATATCTATTTTTTAATATAAAATTTTATTTTTTTCCAACCTGTCAAATGAGCACGGTGTTAGAGAAAAATATAAGGGACAAAATTATATTTTTAATTTTTAATTATTTATTTAATTTTTTAATTTTAACATTCTGTAATTAGTTAATTTATTATAACTAATTTTAATGTAACTAAATTATAATTAAATAATAATTAAAATGATAAGGTGCGGCTTCATCCAGTAAATAATTAATTATTCCACTGGGTAAGTCTAGTAGCCTGGCTGACACCACCAGTGATCCACCACCAATCCAAAAGCACCAAAAGACATCCAAGGCAATCCAGTTTAAAGTCATAGAGGACTAAAAACCTGAATCACAAAAAAACAACACTAGAATTCAACTATAAAAAAACCAAAGGCTTGAAACAGACATTCTGGGGTAACTGTTCTACAGAGCAGCCAGCTCATCAGTTACCCCCACACTTTCCAAAATAAAATCTAGAAGACCCACCCCTGGGTACCTTCTAAAAAAAACACAACATCCAACAAAATTAAACAAAACCAATAAGAATGAGGGGACCAGCACTTGAATACCAAAAGAATTTCCAGTTTAAAGTCATGGTGGACTAAAAACCTGTTAAAGAAAAAAAACCAATACTAGAATTCAACAAAATTAAGAGAAGGGGTTGTAAACAGACAATCTGGGGTAACTGTTGATAGAGCAGCCAGCCCATCAGTCACCCCCACACTTGCCAAAATAAAATCTAGAAGCCCCACCCCTGGGTACCTTCTAACAAAAAGAATTTTCCAACACAAATCTTCTCCCGTAAAAAACCAAAACCATTAAAAAACCATTAAAATTGTTTAAATCCAAAAAAAATCCAATTTAGAAATAAAATTTTGCAGTTTAACCTCATGCTGGAGGTGAAATAAAACCAATAATCTTCATTTTTATCTTCATTTTCTTTTAAATAAAATACCTATCTTCACTTGAATTTTTCTTTTCTTCCATCTTCATTATACTAAGATTTTTTTTTTTCATTACAGGCGGGCCGCCCGACGTCGGAGGTGCCACCTGAAGCGGCCTGGCCTCCCTTTTTTTATATAGAGACTTGAACCAGAGAGACTGAAAAGAATAGGACAAAACAAAAAAAAATCCTGACCAAATACATAGAGGCCAAATTAAGCAAAACCAAAACAAATTAAGTAGTTTATCCTCATTTCGGAGGAATCAGATTCTTGAAATCCCAAGGTTTAAACCAATAAGTTTGCCCCTAGGGCTTGAACCCCCTAAGCTCCTCTTCCAATTCTGATATCCCAACATCAGACCTCCAAACAAATTGTCCAATCTCCTCCATACACTGAGTCTACCATAGTTCACATTACCAGAATCCATAAATTCTCCACCCTGTGAAACATCTGGAGCCTCCACCACATTTTTAAAATCAACCTCCATACCAGTGACATCCAAAACATCACAATTTTCTCCTTCCCTACAGGAATCTTGCTTAGAATCTGTGAAATCCTCCAGAATAACATCCATAACATCAAAATAAAAATCCTCCTCCAAGCAGAGAGCTTCAGACTTTGAGGGAACCACATGAAAATAATCTTCCTCTATGAGAAAAAGATCCAAGACAGAATCTTTCTGTCCATCCAAAAATTCAACTGATACATCTTCGTCCAATAAGCCATTATCTGAACTTGAGAAAGAAAAATAATCATCACACAGCAACCATTCATCCACCACAGATTCCTTCTCAATATCCCAAAATCCTTCTCCATGACCAGACAAGTCCTCCTTCCCACATAATTCACCCAAACTTGAGGAAATACACTGATCCTCCAGTGTGTACATTTCCAAAACATCCAGTGAAGCACATTCATGAGATCCCATGGCATCCTTTGGAAAAGAAAAATTAGTTTCACAAACATCATCAGAGTACCCATCTTCTAAAGTTGATGGCTCCAACACCTCCCAAGAAATTGAATTTTCCACCACAGTCTCCTGAACTTCTCAATCCAACAGGATTTCCTCTCCAGATTCCACATCCCTATCCATCATACCAGCCAAATATCCTAAAATAACCTCCTTCAGAAAAGCCATACCAGGAATCCTATTTTCCCCATTTGGAAGAGTCTTCATCAAGTCAGCCTTGAAAAGAATCTCCAAAACCTCCACCTTTACATTCCTACCCATGGCACTCCAAAATACATACTTGGCCCCATCTTCATGTGGTAATATATCATTATATACCAGATAATCCAGAGCCTCCCCAAACTCCTCCATAAGTTCCCCATACTGAGAAAGAGAAGTTACACCACCTTTCAATTCCCACTTCCTAGAAATCCCATGAAGATCCACCATTGAGAAAGTAGTGGGCCACCTTTTAACCATTTCAATCTTCAACTTTCCCCAGTCCTGACTCCTATATCCTGCCATACCAGAAACTTCCTTCTCCACCTCCCTATTACCAATGAAAAAGATTACTTGCCTAACCATGTCCAACAGTGAGGCCCCATCAATCTCAGCAGCAACCTCAAACCTATCCAAAAACCCCTTTGCATCCTCCCCCAAAAACCTTGAACCATCCCAAGACTGAATCCTAACCATCCTAGCACAGCCTCCAATCTCCGCCAAAGATAGCCAAAGTCCCCCCCAGTAGCCTTACAGACCTAGGAGGGACCAAAACCAACAGAAAAGAAGACCCCTAGACCAACCACAAAGAGATATAGCACCAAATTCAAAATCCACCAAAGGAGATCCACCAAATAGAGAAGCCTAGATCAACAGAGATTCCAAAAAAGCCAACAGATTCACCCCACGTTGGGTGCCAGAAATGTAGACAATCCTATAGTACTAGCTATAGGCCTTGACCAAGGGAGTTGGAGAAAAACCAAAAAGAATAACCCCTGTCCCTTTAGAAAAACAAGTGAGATTTACCTGTTGCAGAAAATTGGAGATCTGTTTGCTAGACCCTCTAATTAAACACTCTTGACCTCTTTAAAAGTGAAGATAATAGTCCCAGACAGACTACCAGAAAGAGTTGAAATGAATGGTAACATGTTCCAACAAAACACAAGCCAATGAGACAGTGAGGAACAGAGAGGCAATTAGTAAAGAGATAAGATGATTCCCCTAAAAATCTTCCCACACACACATCATACAGCCAGCGCACAGACCACCATGACCGATTCCCCAGCCAAAATCCAGCTTTCCCAGCCTTTTTCATGCATAAAAGTGCATTTTAGCGCCTCCCCAGTGCCCAGACGGCCAGGCCGCTTGGAGGCGGCTCCGCTTAGGGGCAGGCAGGCCGCTTCTAGGCCCTAAAACACCCATACAACCCATAAAAACCCATAACTTCACTAATAAACAAAATAAACACACATAAGACATACCAAAATGAAAAGAAAATGAAGGAAAATAAGCTGAGACATAATAAGTGACCCTAGCTTAAGTCTACATAAGCACCACTAAGCAATAAACATCCGATAAATACCAATAACAACACCATAACTACCCTATAAAACAAGGTAACCACCCATAAGGGATACCAAAATGAAGAGAAAAGAAAGGACATTAAGCTGAGACATAATAAGTGAACCTAGCTTAAGCCTCCATAAACACTACTAAATATCACCTAAAGATGAAAAAAACCACTAATAACACCATAAACCCAATAACACCCTACATACCAAATACCTCCAAATATGCACTCCAAAGGCCTACCCAGGTTTGGATCACCACAACGTGAAATCTTCCATACAGGCTTTATCAACAGTAAATTCAAGAATTCAACCTACTTATTTGCTGCTCTTCTCCAGCTAAATGAGCCATCCAAGGTTCAGAAGAATTCTTGGGCTCATCTTATAATGGAAGCAATCAGTTTATCCGGACCCCAATTGAATTCTGCAAGAGAAACTTTTCAGACTGGCAGCACTGAAGATAGTGTCCTAGATGCTATCTCATACTTGGAGAGCTTGAAGATACAGAAAGATGTCAACAATGAAGAGAAATAAGATGCACTGTCAACTAGTAAGAAGGTTTCTATTGGACATCTCACTCTTCTTCATGACCAAATCCTTGTGATGCTTCAATGTTTGACTATGTTGAAGGGATACTTCAAAAAACTTGACTTTTTGTTGGAAGAAAAAACTGGGGATACTTTGGTTAAATCAAAAACAAACGCAGAACTTCAGTCAGAAAACCAGGACAAAAACTATTCTTATCTAGCTTTTTTCTTAGCTGGTGGGGTAAGAGGTTTGTTTTTGTGCAAGGATGATATCAGGAAGGCAAAATATGTTTTTTGTGCTGAGCTAATTGAGGTCACCAATTGGCTCAAGAAGAGTCACAAAAACAGGGATAGAGTCAAGTGGCCCAAGACACATAAATACATTGTTGATATTATTTTTACCTGTCTGGGTTCTGACAATTTTTTCAATAAGTTTAGTATGAGTATTGAAGACATTTCAATGGCTATTGTTTTAGATTTTTTAGAGCAATGGTCTGTAGATTCTAAAAACCAGGAACTTCCATGGATTGGAAAGGGGGGAAAAAAGATCAGCCTCCTATTATAAGCTTGTAAATACATTGCTTTATTTTTTTAAATAAATATGATCTGATTATCTTTTTCATGTTTGCTTGCGTGAATCTAAAATTTTTTTCATCTTAATATATTTTATAAAAAGATCAATTTATGGCTATGAATTACTAATTTCCATTTCCATGGAAGAGTGAAATATATTTTACAAATTAATAATATTGAGTAAAAGTTCATATTTTTGAAAAGAAAGAATCAATTGCAATTTTTTTTACCTAATGGCTATCTTATTATGGATGTTTTAAAATTCTTACTATAAATTTATTTCTTCTTGTCAGATATAATGAATAATGCATATTATAATTATTTTGTTCTAAGAAGGTTCTATGATATTTCAAAACTTGCCTTATTTCCTAATAACAACCACATTCAACATCTACCTTCAAGAGTATCAAATCTTTTTTTTTTACTAAGCCAAGTTATCCTCAAAAATGGACATCAGTACAGATGGTAATTATTTTTCATGTTTGTGATCTCAACACTTGTACTCACAGGAAAAAAAGCTCCAATGGTTGATTATCCAAGAGATAGTAGAGACAATACCCCCCAACCCAACTCATCACATGCATCACCAAAAAGACAAGAAGAGGAGAGTCCGGCACCCCCACCTGCTTCACCCTTGCGTGAGAAATCACAAGGACCCAATCCTGAACCTGGAGAGAGTGAAAGAAGTAACCCTTCTGCAGGTAAATAGCTCTAACTTATAACAACATGATATTACATGTTTTATACTCACAATTTCATCAATATTTATTTTTTTCAAATCAATTTTGTGGTGGTTGTAGCAGGTAAGGAAATAGGAAGTCCAAAATTTTCATTTGCTTATTTCAAATGATTTTTAATTAACCAGACAAAGAAAAAAGGAACATCAAGAATTTTCTTCAAGGTTCATCTGGTGATGATGATGGTAAGTACAAATTCATATATTTATTGTTTCATTTTATATTTGTTAATTGAATTTACAGTGGAATCAGCTTTGGATCCACAGTCTTATATTCAATGGCATCAGCACAAAGAATCACAGGCAAAGAATAGAAAGTCTGAAAATTCCTCCAGGAGACAAGTCACTTCTTTAGCCAAAAAGAATCAAATTCTATCTGCATCCTCTCCCTTAGGACGATCTGTCATCATGTTTGCAAGATTTCTTTTAGGCTTTGACCCCTCAAAGCAAAAATTTCCGCCGTGCCCTGAACCAGGGCCAGTCAATGAATGGAGAAGCCTGCACCAGAAAAGGGAAAAAATGATTCAAGAGATTTGAAATAAGCCCCGTCCTAGCCTGGATTTTGCTCAAAAAAAATATTATCAAATCCAAACTTGATCAGCTTGTTTCTGCCTTCAAAAATCCTACCTTTACACCCACTTCTGACTACCCCCTTCCACCAGGCCAGAGCATTAAAGCTGTTTGGAAACGTCAAGCTGAAGCTAAATTGGCTCAAACTGGGATCTCTTGCTTCTTGTATGACTGGGGAAAAAGTGATGATGATGATTGGAACTCAACCATTCTCACTAAAATTGTCTCTGGATGGATGGCTTGTTATCAGGGCAAAGGTTTCCAAAATTTTCCAATCTCTCAAGACATTTTCAGTAATGAAGCAGTTTTGAGCATTCTTCAGCAATGGATATCTGGACAGGCCAAAATTTTCAGGGATAAAGCCAAAAAAAAACAATCTGATTCTGATCTTGCCCAAGTGCAGAAGATAAAAAGTGTGAAACACCAGACTGCTAAAATGAGAAGAGAGGTAAGTGAACTACTTTATCACAGTAGTATATAAATAAATTGATTCTTGACTTATATAGTTGCGTGACTGTCAAATTGAGAATGCTGCTTCATTCTTGGTTCCTGATAAGGCTGGGCTTTTCAAAGATGCTGAGCTTCATTCAGACACAGAGGTAAGTGCTAGTGGAACTCACACTAAGAGAATAATTCCTTGGAAAAGTCCAGCACTTGTCTGATGTTTAGATTCACTCAATGAAGGCTGGGTCGAGAAATAAATGATGAAAGCAAAATCATTAACAGCCAAAGCTTCTGTGAGGGCCAAGGTCACTCATCCTCTAAAACAAGTTTTACCACCAACAACTGAGGGAAATCAACCTGAAGCAGGGCCTAGCAATTACCCCATTAAATATGAAATTGATGATATACCTCTTCCCAATGGTATTTCTAAAGCTTATGTTGATGATGAATATTATAGCAAACTCAGTGTAATAGAAAAAGCGTGTCTAGATAATAAAAGTGATATTGATTTGAAGGAGTTAGCTGAAGTTATTGAGTATTACTGTTCTGTTAGTGAGATTATGTTAACTCCTAAGCAAATAGAATATCTGAAAAGATGATTTTTTTATTTTAGTGATATTTGAATAATTTTTACGGCATTGGAAATGTGCTATTTAAAATTTTGTTTTTTATTTTTTGAAAAAGATGGATATATAGTATATACAAGGGCTAGAGACATTAGTTTGAAGAAATAAAAACATGGATATCACCAATATACAATTTATTTTACTATCTCAATCATCCCTCATTAGGCTCCAATCAGTTTCCATTCTCTATTTACAATCATTTTCTCCCCATCTCTTAATTTTTTTTATATCTATATTCCACTATATAATCTATGGTGGGTTAAAATTGCTCTCCATTATTTTGTTAAATTTTTTTGAATTTTTAAATTAAATTTTTTCAGTCTTCTACAATTTTCTTTCACTGCCTCTATTGTTTTTCACAGCCTCAACTATCTTTCCCAGCCCTAAAAATTCAAATTTTATTTCACAACCATAATTATCACTCCTTTCACTGTCACTAGTAATTCACTATTTTTTTCCAAATTGTTAAAAATTTTATCTTTCTAATTTGAACAAGCAGTTGAATTGTTTTTGTCCCCATGATATTTTTAAACCCACTACATCAACAATAGTACATCTACATAAATCGTTTTACAATAATATTCCACGTAAAATGGAAATTTCCTATTTAAAAAAGTAGAATTGATCATAAGAGCATTACATAGTTGTAAACCATAATAGATTTTTTTTTCTTCTTCTACTTTTCTGAAAAAGTCAAAATCTACCTGGTGTAGTTTTCATAAGATTTTACTTATGTGATCTTTAATTTTGTTAATTCTTCAAAATAAATAATACATTTAAATTTTTCAATAAAAAAAACCTGATTATGTGAGCCAAAATCAATTTTTTGTAGTTGTAAAATCTAATGATAAGAAAATATAGCTCAAAATTTTGTACAAAATTTTACTGGAGCTTTATTCAGAGTATTTAGCTACGCTTGAATTTTCAAGAGCTATTTTATTAATATTTGATTTATCAGAAAAACAAATATATGTAAAATTAAGTTATTTCCTAATCTAAATCTGAAATATATTTCAACTTCAAAAAAAAATTAACCAGTTGCAAACACAGCCTGATGGGTAAATATGAATGATTTACAAAAAGTAAAAAAAATAAAAAATAACTATGTAATTCCAAAAATAGTTGAAACTTAGAAGAATTATTGCTGAGAGAAAGGTGAAAAAAAGATGATTATTTTTTCCAGGTCTGAGTGAGATAATAAAGAGGAGAATTATACAAGCACTAAGGAGAGTAATATGAAAAAAAGGGCTAGATCAAATAAAAAGTCTATAATAGGAGCATCTATGAAGAAGAGGAAGAATTGTTCTTATTTCAAAGCCATTAGTCTTTATATGAAATAGTGCATCAATTTCCATATCAAAATCATTTCTGCTTTTGATATTTTATATTTTGGAAATTTTTTTCTGAGCTTCTGATGTTTCTGTAATCTGTTTGTGGAAGAAATGCTCTTTTTTAAAAAATTGTTATATTTCATATATTATAAGTGAAAAAAGGAAAAAAAAATCATAAAAAATAATATTCCTAACATGAATTTCGAGTTTCATATTAATAGTGATAAAGACTAATCTATATCTATATTAAAAGTGCAAAAACTTTTCAGTTTTATTATTAATCTTACAAAACAAAACAAAAAAAAAACTTCTGAAGTTGGAGAAATAATGATATCAAAAAATTGATACTATCATTTGACTGAGGAAACATAAAAAATTTCTAACCTTTTGACATTAGCTGAAGGCAAATTATCTTGATTAGAATAAGAAAATTAATCTTGATCAAAATTATAAAATAGCTCTTGGATTATGCTTGCTAGTTTGCAATTTGAAAACACTTCAAATATTACTTAATACCAAATAAACTTTAGAAAAGATGTGGACATGGTCATTTTTATGGCTCAGATATAGTAAATTCAGCACACAAGAATCTCTACCTTAATATATGTAATCCATTTGTTTAATGAAAAAATAATAATAGTGCAAAATACATTTTGACAGGTTATAATATTTGACTTTTTTTTCTAATAAATCATAGCATGGCACTTTCTCCTGTTATTGGTCTTTTGATAGAAATAATTTGTGTTTTTCATGAAAAAAGTGCAGAATATTATTTGAACTTGTCTGAAATTTGATGATATCTGTTTTTTATAGTTTCAAAGATTTTTCCATTCCAAAATCTGCATCCAAGAAAAAAAGTTTGGTTGTAGAGATTTCCCATAAATTATCAGATATTGATAACAAATTATACACCTATATCTAGACATCAAATTTAGCATCAAGAGATTACTCCACAGATTACTCCAGGAAACCTGAAAAAAGACTTGCCTACAAGTCCTCATTTTTTCCCCCCTGTGTTACTATGCAAATGATTCTGACTTATTTCTATAAAGAAGAGGAAGGCCTAAAAACAACCTGAAGAAATTGAGGAAAAAGAAGAGATTGAAAAAATACTCAAGAAAAGAATAATTACTAAAAAGAAAGGAGCTAAGTATTTATTAAGATTTAAGGGAAAATCAAATGAATTTGATAAATGGATACCTGAGAAAGAAATTTTAAATTTACCCTAACTTCTCAAAAAGTTTAAACAGAAATAAATGTCTTTTCAAACAACTGAGGGGTTAAAAACAAGTACTCATAATATCTTATTATGTTTTATTTCTTTGAAGATTTAATATTTAATGCTACAGAATTTTCTGAATACCTGAAAAATAAAAATAAATAAAAAAAGAGTATAACTTATTATTATTTTTATTTTTTTTGGGGCTGGGTGAGTGCCAGACTGGATATCCTCAGGACTGAGTAAAAAGTACTTATAAGTTACGTTAGACACATGGACGATACATGGGAGAAATAAATTAGAGTACACAAATTGTATACATAAGTAAATTTATGATGAAATACAAAATAAGCCATTATAACACCTTATATACACACATATATCCACCTTTTATTAGTTTTATGTATTTAATATTAAGTAGGAATATGTTAGTTTAATCTTAAGAATCATAAATATAATACTTCATAATTTTTAAGTAGACTTAAAGCTGTTGTTTTCACTATTTAATGTGAATAACAAGAAATGTGCTTCAAAACACTTAAAAGTTGACTATATGCACTATAAATTTAATAATATTAAAAAAGCGCTTTGACAGGTCAATTTGTTTTAATTAGAGATATTGATTTGGCTACTCCAATGCATAAAAACAACACTTTTCAAATTTGGTATTTTTTATGCCAAAAATGGCTTCTGTGTACTTGCTACATACTGCCTGCATTTTTACCATGTGAATAGCTTCATTTTTAGAAAATTTAGCTTTTTCACTCTATAATTACCCCAAATTTTACGCCCACTGTGGGGAAACATGCTAAAATAGGTGAAAGGTGCTTATTTAGTGTCCTAGTTTAATTATAAATGCATTGACCCTTATTATATGCACTAATTTCATTAATAACCTCAAGCTTGGCACTTTAATTCACTACCACACTTAATTTCACCTAAATTAGTCAAGAATTTACCTGTGCAAGTGCCTTAAAAGTACTTCATGTAGTTACCCACATCTCATGCCCTTTTTTGGGATTTTAAATGGTTTCTCAGTAAATATTGGTTATTTTTGAATGTGGATTTCACGTAGTATAGTTTCATGATTAGCCCCGAAATTTCTACTGTTAATCCACCTTAATATGAAGTAATAATGAGTCTTAATTTTCCCTTTTTAGTCTTTTATTTTAATTTATTACACACATGCACTCTCTTTTTTGCTTATTCTTTATTTTTGATGGATTATCCCTATTACTGCAGGATTTTGACAGGTGATATCATTCTAATTATATTACTGGTCACTCTTTATAATTTTGGGCATTTCTATTAGTTGCAATGAGGCTTCATTAACCATGTATAGATCTGGTAAATTAAGGGGCTTATTGGGGAATTTATTGTGTGTAAAAGAAGGGGGTTTTTGGTCCAGTTTTCTACATTCTTGATCATTACAACCAAAAATATAACCAATGGAATTACAATAAATATCAATAGCACTTATAAAGTCTTTGAATAGTGTCTGGAATATTAAATCTATTTTAATACCAACTATAAGATTGTAAGCCATATATAACTAGTGAGATTAAAAATTACTGAGACGCTTATATTAAGTTATATTTTAATACTTATTGGATTTTTACTACACTATACATCTAGGACCATTAAAATCTTCTATACAACTCAAAATTTAAGCTAGTTCACATCTCTGTACTTGATCTCAGCCTGAAAAATACAATCAAAATTTTTATCTGAAGCACATTTTTTAACATGATAACACTTTGTGAAATATATGGTGCGTATTCCCAAGTTGACACTTAAATTATCCCACAATACAGCATTGAAAAAAAATCAAGCACTAAAATAAAAGTTTAAATAAATTTATACTACTTTTTTTATTATTTTTAAAGTTTTAAATACAGCTTGAATTTCAGTTTTTATATGAAAAATTTACTGATTAATGATTTATTATTTCAAATTATGAGATTACTCTACCAAATTAGCATATTTACATGGAATTTTGATAAAATAAATCATGAAAAGTTCCAGAATATCATATATGTATTAAATTGAATAAATGTATATTTCAAAAATTCTTAGTAGTTGAATATTAAATGGCTCAAAAAAATGAACAAAAGTATATTTCCTTTTAATTCTAATCATCTTCTTGCATACAAAAATGAAAAAAATGATTAAAACTTAGTGGTTTAAGAATTATACTTCTTTCTTAACTTATAATAAAACAATTTATTAATTATTAGTGCTTAGTGTAAAGAAGCTATGAGAGGACTTCAATGAAACAGAAATTAGCAAAACATATTGCTATTTTTTATTTTTTAAATATGAGTCTTTTCACAGTATTATAGAATAAAATACTTGAGAATTTTGATGGTTCAATATGTTTTTTAAATAGATCCATTGAACTGAAAATATTTATATTGCATAATCAGAAATAATAAAAATACAAAAAAAATGATGTAATATGGTTTAAATTAAAAAATGAAAGCTTCAAATTCTTGGTTAAAAGGAGTTATCAATAAAAAGAACCACTTATCTTATTATATATTTTTTCAAAAAAAAAACTAATAAAATCATAATAGAGGTTAAAAGTGATGCTTTTTAAATAAATAGTATAATTTTTAGTCTTTTTAATGATCAAGTGAAATTCAAAATGAAAATTAAATTGTATTTTATGAAAAAAATTCTGTTAATGGATCAGATTCTTAATCTGCCCTTGTCATTATTTCTATAAATTATTCATTAAACTTTCACTATTATTCCAGCACAGAATCATCCATTATTGGTTAAGAGCTCAAGATGATTTCAAAGTAAAGTTCAGTATCAATTCATTATAAGTTCAGTCTGAGCTGCATATGAGTTCCATCTAAGTTCAAGTTGAGGACTTACTAGCAAGTCCCACCAAAACATTGTGTGGTGTATACTGTGTAACTATATTTAATAAATATATTACAATTTATTCTGTATTCTTTAAGTTGTTTTTATTTATGAAAACATTTTTATTAATTTTTATAAATTTAATTGAATTAAAAATATAAAACCTTTGGCAAATTTGCAGATCTAAGTCCATGTAATTACTGGGACTCAGACCTTGCTTGAAGTTTGCTAGAGGGGGAACAGGGAGAGCAAGGAAAGAGCCTTTAGTATTTCTTAGAACTTTAAGGGATAAGATATTTTAAATTTGTAATTTATTAAACTTAAATTTAAAATATTTCATTTTATTAAAACTTAACATAATCCTTTAATTTATCTTCTCAATTCATTTTAAATTAATTTCATATTAAAAGTATAACTTATTTATCATTGATTTTGTTGACTTCAACAACATTCATGTTGTATTACATTTTATATATATAATGTGTTCGTTTTTTGTTGTCTTAAATCATCTTTTTATCTACATTCACTTCATATATATTAGGGGTTATCAAATTTAGAAGTCTACCATTTCACAATACCTCATTTTTCCACTAAATCAACCATGAATATTTTTTAAAATATGGCATATGGTTACCCACAAATACCTTTTTACTGATAATTAGTTTCATATTTGTGGCTTTCTTTTTGTGTTGTGAAATACCTTTTAAATAATTACAACTTTCAAAATTTGATACCCCCTATTATATACAATAAAATAAAATAATATACAAATAATTAATATATCTACTTAAAGTTGTTTATTTGACATATGATTTTTCAACTTGAAGAGAAGAAATAAAGATATTATTAAATCACTATTCTATTTTTATAAATCAAGAAATTCCATTCCATCTTTAGCTTATTGTCTTAAAATCCACCCTATAAATCATCCTTAGTTACCATACAAGCCAACAATCAGAGGACTTTCCAAATTTGAAGGATGAAAAACTGTATCCTAAGGACAGAAAAAAACTTGAATGGTAAATATAGGGTGTTCCAAAAGGTCTAGAAAAATTGTATTGGACCATCAAATCATGGGTTTAATGTGTGGAATAGAATATATAATCATAAAAGGGTTGAATCAAAAACATCAAAACTAAAGTAAGTGAAAAAACAACAAACATCAATTTTATTAACTAACTAGTTTATGGTTGCCAAATCAAAATTCAAAATTAGTTGCAAGAGAGTCTCAAAACAAGGATTGTTGATTTGGGCATATATACTACAAAATATTTGTACCTTTAACGACTACTATAGTAGTGAGTAATTTATAGAATGTTGTAATTATTTCAATCTTTATCTTGAAAGAGTAATTTTAGTACCTAGAATTACTGACACAATATTTTTTTATTTAAAATTATATATATATATATATATATATATATATATATATATATATATATATAATATTTTATTTTTTATATATATTAATATTATAAACAATATAAATACATATAAGTTATATTTTATTGAATATATATATATAACAATTTAAATAAAAATTATTTATTTTTCAGAACTCAATGATTAATTAATAATTTATTATAGTACTGAATTTTTCAGGTCTGTCAAGACATTTAGAAATAACACTAAAACTTAATTATTTTAAAATACTTAAATTTAAATAAATAATTAAATAATTTTTGTGGGTAAATTTTTTTAATTTAAAAGTTTTATTTTAAAACCAATATCTATATATTTTTAGATATAATTTTTTTATTCAATCTTACTATCTGTAAAATGGATTCAGACAAGGAAAGTTTTGTGAGGTCAAGAGCTAGTATTTCTTATTTTAAGAATATCACTCAAAGAAAATATAAAATAGGACATAGTATTTCAGGAGGATAAACCCTCAGAGAAAAATAAATCACCAAGGATAGCAGAAAAGATTCCACCTGGTTCAAAAATTAAAAAAAGTACAGATGAAGAAAAGATCAGAAAACTCCTCTCTGTGGTGAACAACCACAAGCAAGAGTGGACAAAACTGAAAGAAAGACTGGAGATTTTGGAAGAAAAAGTCATGAAAATAATAAACCAATGAGAGATAAATTTCAACAAGAACAATAAAGTTCTACTGAACTCATAAAATATCTCTAGTCATCAAGGAGATTCCCCACCATCAGACTTGATAACAGTGAAAAAGTGGAAATGAGAATAGATTAATACAAATTGGGACAGAATCCAAAATCAAAGCCAGGCAAGCCAGTTTCCTCAACAACATCTTTCAAGGCCTCCTCCACCACAAGTGAGCCATCCCCATGACTAAAAAGGGAAGAAAAAACAAAAAGGAAGAATGCCCCTAAAACCTTGGTAAGTACTCCAATAAATAAGTCAAAAGTTATTAATACTGATAAATTTTACATGGATGAGAGTGATTTTGAGGAGGAAGCAATTAAATATGATAGAAAATTGTCAGGAGCTCCAGTTTTAGCTAATTTTTATGATAGATTTTCTTTATATTTTAGTGATCATGTAGCTTTATTATAAATTGAAGACACTAGAATTGATTTTAAGAGCCGAAAAGTAATATCTAAAATTATTAACAATGCTTATACAAAACTTGAAAATAATCAATTAGATATAAGTTGGATAATAAACCTTAGAATGAATAATTAATTCATGAATTTGATAAGAGATTAAATCAATTGGAAATTTCTCATGAATTATAAATTGAAATAACTGATAATTTTATTAAATTTTTAAGAAATAAGATCCATCATAAGATAAAAACAGCTATTGATGATAGAAATAAACAGTTTATACTTCTTGAAAATTAAAACCAATATTTAAAAGATAAAATTTTTAATATGAACAAAGAAATAAACACTTTGGAATCCCAAATGTCTTCTATATCTGAAAAATTATTAGTAAATGAACAGAGAAACACTTTATCAATTCATAATAAAAGTGAAGCATTATCTGAAATTCCATTATTAAGATATAAAATATTTAAATTAGAATAAAACAAAGTAAATTTATCTTATAAATTAAATAAAGTAATATTGATTATATCCAAAGGAAATCTTTAAAAGGAAAAGAAAGAGAATTTCCATTTTTTAATATTTCAGATAAAAATTTAAAGTGGAAAATTTTCAGAGTTCTTTGAAAGAAGAATTAAGTGGATATATTGAAAAATCATTAGAGCTTTTAAATAATGAAAAATTTATTAAAAAAACTGATTTTAATAATTATTAAAAGAATAGGCCAAATTTGGATCAATATCCTGCTCTGATGGTGATGCTTTTTCAGACTGGCAACATTTCCCCCAGAGAATTGATAATTTAAAATCATCATAAAAATTACCAGATGAAGAAATTAATTCTAAATTAATTTCTTTATTTAGTAATCAATACACAATATAGGAGGTGGACTTGCTAGCAAGTCCTCAACCTGAACTCAGATGGAACTCAGACTGAACTCATACTGAACCCATACTGAACTCTACTTGAACACTCACCTAAAACTGTTCTGATGAGTGGTGTTCATCCTTTCTTGTATGGTTCCTTTGTCAATAACTCAATGTGTGTTTAATCTGTGGTCAGTTTGGCTCCAAGGTTCTAGACTCGCTAGCAAGTCCGCCCCCCATATTTTGTGGTGAATGTTGCTTTGATGTGGTATAAATCTGTTCTTATGGATTAAAAAGACTAGTAATGGGAGAAATGGAAACACTTAATTGAAAAACAGTTTGGTGGTTCAAAATTCAGATTAGAACAGTTAAGTTTGTATAAAGAAATTAAATATTACTCAAACTCTTCTGAAAAACCCATAGTCTTTTTAATGAAATTAAAAAAATATTAAAGCCATGGATCCATAAATTAACTTTGATATATGTAAAGAAAAAATTATGTTTAAACTACCAAGCTCATTAAGAGATTTAGTAGTAGCCAGATCTCATAGTACTTATAAAATCTCTTCTTTTATTAATATCTGTAATGATGTTTTATTAAATAATAGATATGAACTAAGATGAAATGTACAAAAGTATCAGCAAGAAAATGACAATCAAAAATCTGGACATAAAAATCCTGATAAGATTGTAAAAGCTCCTGAAACAATTTATCCAAAGAAATATGCAACAAATACTTGTGTAAAATGTGGAAAGAAATGGCAGAAAGGCCATTTTTGTGACAAAAAATAAATTTTGTGGAACAAAGTGAGTTTGAAGAATCTGAAGAATCTAATGAATCATCAGATGTGATATTTCTTATGAGAAAGAAAATGACATCTTTGTATTAGAAAATAATATCCAATATTTAGATAAGAATTAACCTATGGTGGATTGAATATTGTCTAATGTTGAAGATACAAAAATTATCACTGATATCACAAAAGATTCTATACTCATTACACCAATGAAAAACTCTTTTTTTAAAAATGGAGAAAATAAATAGGTGATATTAAATTCAGGAGCTAGAGAAAGTGTTTTATCTTTAGAAGCTTTAAAGAAGTTAGATAATGACTGTAAGAGAAAACTAGAAACTGTGTCTTTAGGAAATTGGAGAAGATATGTATCAGTCTTCAACCCTGTAGGTAAATATTCTACTTTAGTTTTCTTTAAACCTAAACCTGGGTATGTAAGAGCAGTTTTTACTTTTTTTATGAAGAATAATAATTTAAGTAATTTGTTTATAATTGGAAATGACATTCTAACAAAATTTGGAATAAAGTTAGACCCAGAAAATCAATGTTTCACAATAAAAAATAATGATAAAAGAAAATTTAAAATAATTTTATCTTCACCAAATGTTTCCTCAAATATTTCTTCTTATAATAATTTAATTAAAATGAAAGGAAGAATTTTTGAGGAAATGAATCATTGTGATGATGAACATTTGAAAGCTGCTTTTGGTGAACAATTGAATGAAAAGGAAAAACAAGAAATAATAAACTTGGAAAAATATTTTCAAATGTATTTTGCACATGGTAAAAATGAGTTAGGATTATTTGTCAATAATGATATGAACCTACAATTAACTTATGAATTGGATGAGATTCCTCCTAGTTTGAAAAGGAAGCCTTATCCTGCTTCTCCTACAAAAATGAAAGATATATAGAATAATATCTTAACAGTTTTATAAATAAATATCATTAAAAATGTGGATGCTACCTCTAAATATTGTGTAATTTCACCTTTAATTATATCTAATGAAAAGATAAAGCAAGACTATATGGAGATTAAAAGGCATTAAAAACCTATACATTTTATGACTTTTATCCTTTACCAATAATAATTTCAATTCATGCAACCTTACAGAGAGAAAAGTATATCAGCTGTCTAGATGGAAATAAAAGTTCTAATCAGATTCCTGTTGAGAAAGCATCACAAAATTTTTTGTTGATTGCTACTCATATGAGAATTTATAAATATATAAGGATGCCTTTTGGACCAAAAAATACTCCTTCTGTGTTTCAAAAAGTAATGGAGAGTACTTTCCATCAAGAAAGTGTAGAAGGATGTTTCATGGTATACATAGATGATATCATTATATTTTTAAAAAAATTTTAAGAACACATAATTCATCTATAAAAAATTCATTAAGAAGATAGATGATATGAACATGACTTTAGCTCTTAAAAAAAATTTAAACTTGGTTTTCATTCTTTAAAATTTTTGGGACATGTGGTATCAGGGTTAAAAATTTGTGTTGATCAAAACAAAGTAGCCACTATACAAAATGTTTGAGTACCTATCTCTGTTAAAAAAATTTAATCTTTTCTGGGTATGTGTGGTTATTATAGACAGTATGTAAAAACTATAAAGTAAATGCTACACCTTTAACAAATCTAGTTAATAAAGATATTTGTTTTATCTGTAATGATGAAATAAAAAAATCTTTTGACACTTTGAAAATTTTTTTAGCTATAGCACCTATATTAGCATTACCTGATTTTACAAAACCATTTGTATTATACACTGAATAAATTTTTGTAAGATTAGGAGCTGCGCTTCATCCAAAAAAGTGGTGAAAGAAAGGATTTCACAAGTGGTTATATGCTGTATTTCCAAAACTTGGAGACCAAGTGAATTGAAATATGGTTCAACTTAATTGGATTTTCTAGCAGTAGTATGGGATTTGAAAAGTTGCATTTCTATTTAGAGGACCAAAAATTTTAGTTAATCACTTATTTTAGTTCTGTAATATCATTATTGAATATGAAAAAACCAAAAAGACATATTTTTAAGTGGAATCTTGCATTTCAGGAATACAGAGGAAGAATGAATATCCTTCATAGATCTATCTTACTACACTCAAATATTGATACATTATCAAGACTTCCTTTGCAAAAAGATGACTCTAACCCTGCCAATGGACCTAAGGAGAATATTATTCATATTTTTGGAGTATATAAAGTAGATATGGATGAAGAACTAATTTAAAATTTTGTTGAATCATATAAATATTATGAAAATTAAAAGAAATATCAACTATCCTTAATGACCCAAAAAATGCATCAGTTCCACCTTTGATAAAAACTTTATCAGTAAAATATCAAAAGGCTTTGGAAAAAGTAAAAATTTAGTTAGAAGATGACTTCATATATTTTAGAAGAAAACTTAGTAATGTAATGGTTATATCTTCATCAATAAAGGAAATTATCCTTAAATTGTGTAATGATGACATATTAGCAGTAAATTTTGACCTAGAAAAAACTATAATCAGATTAAAAAATACTCTTTGGTTCGATCTATATCAGAAGATTCTAAACAATATCTTGATTCTTGCAATTCATGATAAAAATATAAAAAATTGACTGGCAGAAGAGCAGGAGTAATGCCACAAATTTAAGATCCAGATTCACCATGGAAAATTATAAACATGGATTTTATACCTGGCCTATCAACAACAGTTAAAGATAACTTTAACTCCTGTTGAGTAATAGTAGATACACAGGGGGAGAAACATGAACTAGGCTTTGAGTTCAGTTTTGGGACCCTATTCCATTAATGGGTGCATTTCTGTGACAAAACATGGAATTTCACTTTTTGGCCCATGGGAATGACTCTAGAAGTAAATATTTTAGATCCCTTGATTTTTTGTTTTTCTGATGTTAATGTCCCCCTGTGTTACATCTCCTGCCCCTCATTCATGTATCCTCCTTCTCCTAAATCTTCATGAGTGATTTGTTCTCTAATTTTTTTTATCATGAATTCATTTTTTTACCCTCTTAATTAGATTGTGTTCTAATCTTTGTGAAATAATCAACTTCCCCATGTCAAACATTTAATTATGTCTAGTTTTTATTCTATCTCTATCATGAGCCTCTATTTTCGTTTTTCTATACTCCCTTCTTGTCTTCCTGAATTCCTTAATATCCTACTCTAGCTCCTCCTCTCTCCCCTCATGCTGACTCTTTCTTTCTCCCTCTCACTTTACCACCCATCATCCATCTTACCTCATTTGGTCACTGTTTTTTTGCTCTACACCATCCTTCTCTTTATCTTGAATTATTCTCATCTATCCTCTGCACATTCCTAAATTCACCTTTGTTAGGAAAATAGATATCATAAAAACATTTAAATCAAAAATAATGGCAAGGCATAAGCCTAAAAAACAATAGACTAGCATGTCACAAGCTACATAATTATTGAACATGATAAATTGTGCAAATAGCTCTGGTTCACAAGATTTGAACATTCCCCAGAATACTTTTTAAAAAAATGGAGTGCAGCAAAAACTGAACTATGTCATTCTCACTTCAATATTGTTCAAAAAAAATTATATTCCCTTAGATGTTTGGCAAAAGAAAGGCTGTTTCTGTAACAAAACATGGGATAATCAATGTATGTTAAGAAACCAATTGTTTATTGCATTTATGATTTACATTTTCAATGAAAGATAGGGGCAACTTAAAAAAACCAAGCCTCTTGCTGAAAAATCATTAATGATTATATGTTACATCATTTTTCCCCCCATGTAATAGTCAAAAGTCAAAATTTATGAGGGCAAATGTACCTTTCACTTGCCCAACATATCCATGCAATATGTCAGCCTGGATATCCCCAGGACTGAGTAAAAAGTACTTATAGTTTATTTTAAGCACATGAACTATACATGGGAGCAATAAATTAGAGTACACAAACTGTATACATAAGTAAATTTATGATAAAATACAAAATATGCCATTATAACACCTTATATACATGCATGTATCCACCTTTTATAAGTCTAAAGTACTTAATATTAAGTTTGAATATGTTAGGTAATCTTAAAAGCCTTAAATATAAGGCTTCATAATTTTTAAGTAGATTTAAAGCTGTTGTTTTCATTATTTTATGTGAAAAACAAGAAATGTGCTTCAAATCACTTAAAAGTTGACTATATGTGCTATAAATTTAATATTATTAAAAATGCACTTTGACAGATCAATTTGACTTAATTAGAGCTATTTATTTGGCTACTAAAATGCATAGAAATAAAACTTTTCAAATTTTGTGTTTTTTATGCCAGAAATGGCTTCTGTGTACTGGCCACATACTGCCTGCATTTTTCCCATGTGAATAGCTTCATTTTTAGCAAAGTTAGATTTTTCACTCTATAATTACCCCATATTCTATGCCCATTGTGAGTAAACACACTAAAATAGGCCGCAGGCCCTTATTTACTGTCCTAGTTTATTTATAAATGCATTGACCCTTATTATATGCACTAATTTCATTAATAGCCTCAAGCTTGGCGCTTTAATTTACTACCACACTTAAATTCACCTAAATAAGTCAAGGATTTAACTGTGAAAGCGCCTGCCAAGGACTGCATGTAGTTACCCCACATCTCACACCCTTTTTTGAGTTTTTAAGTGGTTTCTCAGTCAATTTTTGTTATTTTTTAATGGGGATTTCAGGTAGTATAATTTCATGATTAGCCTTATCATTTATACTGTTAATCACCCTTAATATTGAGTAATAATATGTCAGCATGTATATCCCCAGGACTGAGTAAAAAAAACTTATAAGTTATGTTAAACACATGAATTATACATGGGAACAATAAATGAGAGTACACAAACAGTATACATAAGTAAAATTATGATAATACACAAAAAAATGCCATTATAACACCTTATATACGCGCATAAATCCACCTTTTTTAAGTTTTATGTACTTAATATTAAGCTGAAATATGTTAGGGTACCCTTAAGAACCTTAATTATAAGGCTACATAATTTTTAAGTATAGTTAAAGCTGTTATTTTCATTATTTTATGCAAAAAACAAGAAATGCGCTTTATTTCACTTAAAAATTGATTATATGCGCTATAAATTTAAGAATATTAAAAATTTGCTTTGACAGTTCAATTTGTCTCATATAGGACTATTGATTTGGCTACTTAAATGCATAAAAATAACACTTTTCAAATTTGGTGTTTTTTATGACAGAAATGTCTTCTGTGTACTGGCCACATACTGCCTGCATTTTCCCATGTGAATAGCTTCATTTTTAGCAAAGTTAGCTTTTTCACACTATAATTACCCCACATTCTACGCCCACTGTGGGGAAACACACTAAAATAGGCAACAGGTGCTTATTTAGTGTCCTAGCTTAATTAATAATGCATTGACCCTCTTTATATGCACTAATTTCATTAATAACCTCACTCTTGGCCCCTTATTTCACTACCACGCTTAAATTCGCCTTAAAATTAGTCAAGGATTTACCTGTGCAAGCGCCTGCCAAGGAATGCATGTAGTTACCCCACATCTCACACTCTTTTTTGAGTTTTTGGGTGGTTTCCCAGTCAATATTGGTTATTTTTGAATGGGAATTTCACGTAGTATAATGTCAGGGTTATCCCCATCATGTTTACAATGAATCCCCTTTATTATTAGGCTATTATTAACTTTAAAAATTCCCTCTTTAGTCTTTTATATTATTGTTTAATATGCATATACTCTCTTTTTATCTTATTCTTTAATTTTGATGGATTTTCCTTATTATCACAGGATTTTGATGGTTGTTACTCTTCTAATTATGTCATGGGTTACTGAGGATGTTTATGGGAATGTCTATTAGTTGGTTTGAGGCGTAATTAAATGTGTATTGGAGTTGTAAATTAAGGAATTCATTAGGGAACTCAGTGTGTATAAAAGGAGGAGGTTTTTGGGTCTTGTTTCTACATTCTTTATAATTACAATTTACACCATATAACCAAATCAATTCCTATACACATCAATTAGTACATTTATAAGTCTTTTGATTAGTATCTGAATTATTAAACTCTATTTTTCTACAAACTAAAAAGATTGTAAGCCATATATAAAAATAGTGAGAATTATATTACTGACACCTTTATTTTGAATTATATTTTACTATTTGTTGGATCTACACTACAGTATTCATATAGGACCATATAAATCTTTTAGACAAAGACTTTTCAAGCTAGTTTAGGTCCTTTAAGTTGATCTTAGCCTGAAAATTGGGGACCTTTCCTCAAGAATTCTGTTATAATCCAGTAAGTAAAGGTTTCAAAGAAGGTACACGTATATAAAATCCCTATAGAAATATTTGGATAATTACAACAGGTTGGGGTCACTTATATAGTGATTTCAGAAAAAGATGTTCTGTTATATGATAAAATTGTGATATTGAATCAACAATTTTACCACTAATTTAACATATAATTGTTATTAGTGGGTCTGTCAATAGACCAATTAAATTTGTGACCTTTGCAGATAAAAATTTTACCACTAATTTAACATAAAATTGTTCTTAGTGGGAGTCTGTCAATAGACCAATTAAATTTGTGATCTTTGCAGATGATAACCAATTAAACTGATTAATTGTTTTTTTAACATTACTCTTAATCCCCTTTATTGGTTTGTAAAATTCATTTAATATTTAGAAAGAATTTTACTGACAAATTTTCTTTTTTAAATATAAAAACACGGCTACATATTGTAGACCAGTTAAATCAAGTGACCACATAAAAGCATATTTGACTTTTGGCACTTCTAAATTCACTTTATACCTACAAGTAAGCAATAAAATTGTCTTCAGTGGTATTAATAAATACTGATAAAACTCCTGTTTGAAGTTTTAAAAAACTTAAATTTCAATTCTTTGATTAAATTCCACATAAAAATTTGTGACAACAATGATATTGTGAGTAATAAGGCAAAACCTTATAGCTTGCAACATAGAGCTGAGAAACCTTAACTGGACATTCAAATGGAGAGCCAGGAGTCCCCCATAAACACCACCACTCCACAAATGTCTCTGGAGGAAAGGGAAAAACTTTTAAAACAGGTATCAATAAAGAAAACAAAAAATACCTTACAAGAACAAATTCACTCCCTCTCCACTCTACTGAACACCTTGACAATAAGGGTGAACAATATAGTGGACCAGATAAACAATCCGTAGAAAAGAGAAGCTCAGGGTTTCATAGAAGTCAATCAAGCTATAGTAGAAATAAAGGCTCAACCACCAACAGTGGAACCCAACAGTTCCATAGCAACACCTGCAGCCCAAGAGGAGGATCAAAAAATTACAGTAAGCAAATGGAAGTGGGATTGGTACACCCAAAACACAACAACCCTTAACAGCAGGGCCCCAGCAGTCACCCTTACAGGGGAGAGCCAAGGAGAGGCAGGGGAAATGGAATAAGACCTTGGTAATTCATCCATCTTCCCAGGATCAATTATATAATCCCAACAATGAATTACTTATAGGTAATGAAATTGATAGAGAGTTATTGGATATAATTGATAAATATTTAAAAAATTATTCATTTGAAAATAACATGTTAAACTTGTCTTTAAATGAGGACAATGTACATAGTCTTATTGACCACCAGGAGAATGCTATTAATATAAAAATGGAACCAAATGAATTAAATCTTGAACCTGATGATTAGTCTTCTGAATTGGACACAGAAAGAATTGAATATTTTCTAAAAGAAAATCCAATAGAATCAAAAATAATAAGTAAATTATTATTAAGAATTGAAAAATTGAAAGAATTCTCTAAAGAGTCAAACAATAATACAGAAAGTGTATTATTAAACCTCACAAAATCATTGAGTACAACAGCAAATAGGTTGAAAATTATTGAGAATTCAAATAATGAATTAATAAATGAAAACAAAAGATTAAGCTCTGAGATTAAAAATTTAGAAAATAAATTAGAACATTCTCAGAATATTATGGCTACCATAGAGGGACATGTAAAATTGTCTTTTTCAAATGTAAATGATACCTTAACTCATGTACCTGTAATAAAAGATAGGTTAAAAAGAGTAGAAAGTTAAGTATCTAACATTTTGAAAAATACTGAAAAAATAAAAGATAATACCTCTTATGTGGAAAGAGTACCAGCTTTTATGAAACACTCTGATGATAAAACAATGATTGAACATGAACATAGTGTCATGGGCTCTGAGAATATAAAATCAGTAAAAGATGAAATAAATGATCATCTTTCTAAAGTAAGTGAATTACTCAATATTCCTCAGGTTAAGGAAGCAAAAACTAGCCAAAAGAACTGGCCTAAGTTAAATCAGTACCCCTCTTTTGACGGGGATTCAAAATCTGATTGGCATCAATTCAATCAAAGAACTGATAACTGAAAATTTTCATACAAATTACCTGATGAAGAAATTACATCAAAATTAATATCTTTATTTACAGATGTGGCCTTATTATTGTTTGAATCTGTATTGAGTGAGGGAATTAACTACTCCTGGAATGAATGGAAGGCACTAATTGAAAGACAATTTGGTGGCACGAAATTCAGAATCACTCAACAAAGATTGTATGAAAGAGCCAGATATAATCCAAATGCTTGAGATAAACCCATGGTCTTTTTAATGAATTTAATAAAAATCATGAAAGCTATGGATCCAAAAATAAATTATGATGAGTGGAAAGAGAAAATAATATACAAGTTGCCTATATCAGTTAGAGACATTATTGTAGCTAGAACTGAAACCATCAGAGACACCTCTGGGTTCATTAATATATGCAATGAAATATTATTAAACCACAAATATGAAACCAAGTATAATAATTACTAACAAAGTGTTGACGTAGTAAAACCTACTACAAGTAAATTGCCAGTGGAGAAGGAAAAACCTTCAGCTCCCCTTGTCCCTAAAAGACAAGGGAATAACACTTGTTATAAATGTAATGAGCCTTGGATTAAGGGTCACACTTGTAAGAAGAGAATAAATGTTATTTAAGCCTCACGAAGTTCTGAACCAAGTAATCATGAAGATGAGAACGTGGAATCCAGTGAGGATGGTAAAAGTAACATATCTTACAGTGATGATGAACATGAGGTATTTGTATTAGAACAGGATATTATGTTCCTGAATGATGCTATACCTCATAAAGACACATGTTCAACTTCCATTGAGGAAGCTGAAATATTTAAAGATGTATCTCATGATACTTACAAAATAACACCTATCAGAACACCTGTTATCATATGTGGAAAAGAAATGAATGCCATTCTTGACACTGGGGCTGCAGGTAGTGTAGTTTAAATTAATACATTAATGAAACTTGAAAGTAAGTACAAAGAAAAACTAGAACCTTTTCATACAAAGAACTGGAGGGGTTTTGGTTCAGTTTTGTATTTTTTAAATATAGTAATGGATATGTTAGAGCAGTGTGTAAATTTGTTGTGAAGGATAATAATAATTGTAGTGATTAGTTTATTATTGGCAATGATTTATTGACAAAATTTGGCATTAAACTAGATCCTGCAAACAGTTGCTTCACTATAGGCGTGAATGGTAAGATAAAATTCAAAATAGGCTCTGAAAATTCAGTGTATGCCATTTCTCCTAGAGAAGAACAACTGCAAGGTGGAAGAACCACAACTGAAGTGGTTGATTTGGAAAATGAAATCCAAAATCCCTCTTTCAGTCCTCAAGTCTCAAAAATTGAAGAAGAAAATATTTTGAGATTTATTAAATCATATCCTATGGCATTTGCTCATGGTTCAAATGAAGTAGGATTGGTCAAAGACCATGAGATAAAAATCTCTTAACTTGTGATTTGGATAATATTACTGGAAGCTTGAAAAAGAAACCTTACCCAGCTTCTCCTTCAAAAAGGAAAGATATTGAAGACAACATAAAAATGTTGTTAGAAATGGGTATTGTTGAAAAAGTGGACACAACACCAAAGTATTGTGTCATTTTACCAGTATTAATCTCTTATGAAAAGGATAAGGCAAGATTATGTGGTGATTATAGAGCTCTGAATACATATACTGTAGATGATATTTACCCTCCACCAAGGATAGCTTCTATCCATGCTACTTTACAAGGAGCAAAATATATTTACTGTCTGGATGGAAACAAGGGTTACCACCAGATTCCTGTAGAAGGGAATTCTCAAAATTACTTATTAATAACTACACATATGGGTATATATAAGTATGTGAGAATGCTAATTGGCCCAAAGAATGCGCTTTCAGTCTTCCAAAAATTAATTGATAGTGTTTTCCATCAGGAAATTGTTGAAGGATGGCTTTTGGTCTATATTGATGACATCATAGTGTTTTCAAAAACATATGATGAAAATTTAAATAACCTGAAAAGAGTCTTTCAAAGGATGGATAAAATAAATATGAAAATTGCATTAAAGAAATGTAAGTTTGGATTTCAATCCTTGAAAGTACTTGGACCTGTTGTATCTGGATTAAAAATTTGTGTTGACCAGAATAAGGTGGCAGAAATTAAAATCATTGGTATACCTAAGATTGTAAAAGAGGTTCAAAGTTTTTTGGGTATGTGTGGATATTATAGACAGTATATTAAAAATTACCAATCCATTGCAGCTCCTTTAACAACATTAATCAGGAAAATGAGTCTTTCATTTGGAAAAATTAAAGACAACACACCTTTAATAAATTAAAGGAATGTTTAATGTCAGCTCCAATTTTGAGACTTTCAGATTTCACCCTACCTTTTATCTTGTACACTGATGCAAGCTTCATAGGTTTAGGTGCTGCTTTACAGCAGAAACAGATAATAAATCGAAAATTATCTGAAGTAGTTATCTGTTATATATCCAGAACCTTAAGAAAAACAAATTTAAGGTATGGTTCCACACAGCTGGAATCTTTAGCCATGGTGTGGGCTTTGGAGAAACTTCATTACTATCTGGAAGACCAGAAATTTGAGCTTATAACAGATTGCAGTGCAGTAAAATCATTACTAAACATGAAAACCTCTAATAGGCACATGTTTAGGTGGCAAATATCTGTACAGGAGTACAGAGGAAGAATGACAATCACTCATAGAGCAGGAAAATTGAATTCTAATGTGGATTTATTATCCAGAATTCCTTTGCCAAATGATGCTGACAACCCAGCTTATGTACCTGAAAATGAGGTTATACATATATTTGGGATTTATATAGTGGATTTAGAGGAAGAGTTTATGCAAACTATATTGGAAAATTATTCATCTGATAAAGATTTGACTAAACTATCTACAATTCTGAATGATCCAACTAAAGCCTACATGAGTGCATTAATTAAAACCTTGCCTCCAAAGTATAGAAATGCATTGGAAAAAGGTAAACTTTCAATTGAAGATGGATATATATATTACAAGAAAAAGTAAAGTAATGTAATAGTGATACCACCTTCTATGAAAGAGTTAATGTTGAGTACTTGTCATGATGACATCTTAGCTGTTCATTTTAATTTCAAGAAAACATTAACCAGAGTTAAAAATACAGCCTGGTGGATAAACATGAAAGAAGTTTTACAAAAATACATTGAAACATGTGACTCTTGCCAGAAATCTAAAAGATTAACTGGGAAGAGAGCTGGGTTGTTGCAACAAACAGAGAAACCAAAAGCTCCATAGGAAATTATAAACATGGATTTTGTAACTGGCTTGCCATTAGCAGGAAAAGAAAGTTTCAATTCTTGCTGGGTAATAGTAGATGGATTAACAAAAATGTGTAAATTTATCCCTACCCATAAAGAGGTATCTGCAAAAGACTTCGAATTACTATGGTGGACTCAGATGATGAATACTGCTGGGTTCCCCAAAGCCATAATCTCTGACAGATACCATAAATTCACTTCAGAGTTTTGGACATCCTTGATGGAAGTATCAGTTTGCCAATTGAAATTGTCTACAGCACATCATCCACAAACTGATGGCCTGGCTGAGAGAATGATAAAAACCCTAGAAGACATGATCAGAAGATATTGTGAATTTGGACTAGAATACAAAGACAATGAGAAATTCACACATTATTGGGTAACATTAATTACTGGCCTTGAATTTGCTTATAACAGCACAACTCATTCTGTAACAGAGAAGAAACCATTTGAACTCTGGCTGGGATACGTACCAAATACCCCAGTATATCATTTAAATAAATTAGCAAGGTTGGATATACACCCTGTTACTAAATACTTTATTCATATGCAAAAAATGTGTATAAAGCATGCAGAAGAATACATGCAAAAAGCATTTGAATATGAAAAGAAAAGGTGGGACAAATCTCATATAGAATTTGAAGTAAAAAGGGAGATGAAGTCCTAATATCAACACTACATTTTAACTTACAAGGTAATGTTAAATTAAAGGATCCATTTGTAGGAACTTTTGTAGTAAGAAAAATGGTTGGTAATAATGCAGTGGAAGTCATATTATATGCTCCATATGATACAAAACATCCAGTTTTCTCTATCTCATTATTGAAACCTAAACATGCAAATGATCCTGACTTATTTACAAAAAGAAAGGGAAGGCATAAGAAGCAACCTGAAGAAATTGTGGAAAAAGCATAGATTGAAAAAATACTCAAGAAAAGAATCCGTACTAAAGAAAAAGAACTGAGTATTTATTAAGATTTAAAGGGAAATCAAATGAATTTGATAAATGGATACCTGAAAAAGAAATTTCTAATTTATCCACCCTTCTTAAAAAATTTAAACAGAAATATATTTCTGTTCCACCAGCTGAGGGGTAAAAACCAGTATTCATAATATTTTATTATGTTTTATTTCTTTAAAGTATATTCTTTAATGCTACAGAATTAATCTGAATACCTGAAAATTAACAAATAAATAAATAAAATGTATAACTTATCATTTTTTTGTTGTTTTTTTTGGGTGGGCGAGTGTCAGCCTGTATATCCCCAGGACTGAGTAAAAAGTACTTATAACTTATGTTAAACACATGAATTATAAATGGGAACAATAAATGAGAGTACACAAACAGTATCCATAAGTAAAATTATGATAATATACAAAAAAATGCCATTATAACACCTTATATACACGCATATATCCACCTTTTATAAGTCTTATGTGCTTAATATTAAGTTGAAATATGTTAGGGTAACCTTAAGAGCCTTAATTATAAGGCTACATAATTTTTAAGTATACTTAAAGCTGTTATTTTCATTGTTTTATGCAAAAAACAAGAAATGCGCTTTATTTCACATAAAAGTTGATTATATGCGCTATAAATTTAAGAATATTAAAAATTCGCTTTGAAAGTTCAATTTTTCTCAATTAGGAATATTTATTTGGCTACTTAAATGCATAAAAATAACACTTTTCGAATTTGGTATTTTTTATGCCAGAAATGGCTTCTGTGTACTGGCCACATACCGCCTGCATTTTTCCCATGTGAATAGCTTCATTTTTAGCAAATTTAGCTTTTTCACACTATAATACCCCACATTCCACGCCCACTGTGGGGAAACACACTAATATAGGCAATAGGCGCTTATTTAGTGTCCTAGCTTAATTAATAATGCATTGACCCTCTTTATATGCACTAATTTCATTGATAACCTCACTCTTGGCGCCTTATTTTACTACCACGCTTAAATTTGCCTAAATTTAGTGAAGGATTTACCCGTGCAAGCGCCTGCCAAGGACTGCATGTAGTTACCCCACATCTCACGCTCTTTTTTGCGTTTTTGGGTGGTTTCTCAGTCAATATTGGTTATTTTTGAATGGGAATTTCACATAGTATAATGTCAGGATTAGCCCCATCATTTCTACAGTGAATCCACCTTATTATTAAGCTATTGTTAACCTTAAAAATTCCCTCTTTAGTCTTTTATATTTTTTTTAATACACATATACTCTCTTTTTATCTTATTCTTTAATTTTGATGGATTTTCCTTATTATTACAGGATTTTGATGGTTGTTACTCTTCTAATTATCTCATAGGTTACTGGGGATGTTTATGGGAATGTGTATTAGTTGGTTTGAGGTGTCATTAACTGTGTATTGGAGTGGTACATAAAGGGATTCATTAGGGAACTCAGTGTGTATAAAAGGAGGAGGTTTTTTGGTCTTGTTTCTACATTCTTTATCATTACAATTTACACCATATAACCAAATCAATTACTATACACATCAATCAGTAATTTTATAAGTCTTTTGATTAGTATCTGAATTATTAAACTCTATTTTTCTACCAACTAAAAAGATTTTAAGCAATATATAAAAATAGTGAGAATTATATTACTGAGACCATTATTTTGAATTATATTTTTCTATTTGTTGGATCTACACTACAGTATTCATATAGGACCATATAAATCTTCTAGACAAAGACTTTTCAAGCTAGTTCACTTTTTTTAAGATGATCTTAGACTGACATAATAAGTCTTAATTTCCCTTCTTAGTCTTTTATTTTAATTTATTACACGTATATATTCTCTTTTTTGCTTATTCTTTATTTTTGATAGATTATCTCTATTACTACAAGATTTTGGCAGGTGATATCATTCTTATTATATTACAGGTCACTCTTTATGTTTTTGGGCATGTTTAATAATTGGGATGAGGCCTCATTAACTATGTATAGATCTGGTAAATTAAGTGGTTCATTGGAGAAGTTATGTTTATAAAAGGAGGGGTTTTTTGGTCTTGTTTTCAATGTTCTTTATCATTACAATCAAACATATAACTAGTAAAATTTATAACACATATCAATAGTACTTATTAAGTCTTTGAATAGTATCTGAACTATTAAATCTATTTTTCTACCAACTATAAGATTGTAAGCCATATATAATTAGTGAGATTTAAATTACTGAGACCCTTACATTGAGTTATATTTTAATACTTATTGGATTTGTACTACAGTATTCATATAGGACCATTAAAATCTTCTAGAAAACTGACCATTCAAGCTAGTTCACCTCTCTGTACTTAATCTCAGTCTGACACAATATGCAACACAATATTGAATATTCAAATGTAGCCCTCTAAGTGTATTAAAAAAATGTGTCAACTCATACAAAACCAATTAATATCCAAAAAAAATCATTAGATAAGTATAAAGAAAATTGAGTAAAAAATTATAAAATTCTGAAAATCATTATCTGCATCAAATACATCAATTACAAAAATTTCAAAAAGGTCATAAAAATCAAAATAAAATTGAAAAAATAAAAATAAATAAAAATAAAATAAAAATCACAAAAATCAAAAAAAAATATTAAAAAAATATTTTAAAAAATAGTAAAAAAAAAACTTAAAAATAAAAAAATAAAAAGTAAATAAAAATAAAAGAAAAAAAGAAAAAAATTCAAAAAAATTCATAAAAAATTTAAAAAAAATCAAAAAAATTTAAAAATCAAAAAAAAAATCAAAGAAGTCTAAAAGTCATAAAAAATTAAAAAAAATTAAAAAAATTAAATAAATAAAATAAAAAAAATAAAAAATAAAAAACATAAAAATAAAAAAATAAAAAAATAAATAAAAAATCATAAATCAAAAAAAATCATAAAAGTTTCAAAAACATAAAAAAAATCATAAAAATCAAAAAAAAAAAAATCAAAAAAAATCAAAAAAATTAAAAAAACAAATTAATAAAATCAAGAAAATCAAAAAAAATAAAAAAAATAAAAAAATACCATAATTTTTATAAATTTTAAAAATTAATAAAATGAAAAATTAATAAAATTCATAAAAATAAAGAAATAAAAGAATAATAATAATTATTGTTATTATATAAATTATATAAATTTAAAAATTTAATAAATCTTATAAATGGTTTAAATCTTGAAAACCTAAATAAATCTTAATAGTTAAAATAGGGGGTGTTTATGTTAGAAATTTGTAATTAATTAAGAAGGTATTTCAAAACACAAAATAAAAGCCACAAACTTGACCTTAATTCTCAGTCCAAATTTTTTTTAAGGCACAATATGGCATATTTTAAAAAATAATCAAAGTTGATTTGGTGGAGAAGAGAGTTATTTAGAAATGAAAGATTTATAACTTTGATACCCACTAATATTCATTAAAATCACATAAATTTCAAAATTATCATAAAAAAGCCTGTAAATCATCAAAATAAATAATTTTAAAATAAATAAACCAAAAATCCTAAAAATTAAAAATAAAAAAATTTAAATACTTTAAAACTTCTTTAAAATCATTAAATTAAATTTTTTTAAAATTATGATAAATTATCAAAATCATTAAAACCAAAACTCACCTAATTGATTGAAAATTTAAAATTTATCAAACACATTAAAATTATAAATATCACAAAAATAATAAAAAACAACAAAAACCTTAAAGCAAAAATTTAGACAAATTTCAAGAATGATTTAATGAAACCAAAATAAATATTGTTAGATCATTTTTTTAAAAAATATGACTTATTTTTATGCTTTATCTACAATAGTTAGTAGTTTTTTTTGCAGAAATTACTTGTTTTGATATTCTATTTTTGAATTTTTTAAGAGACTTCATTGCATTAAAGTTTTGTAATAATTTTTCATTAAAGCATCATATTTTAAATCTAGAGAATTGGTTTTGAAATAATATATATTTTCATGTTAATTGACTCATTATTTTTGGATTGATAAATTATGTTAAAATTGGGATTGCTTATTTCTAGTGAGTGTACATCATAGTTTGTTTTCAAATCAAAGATTAATAAATGGTGAAATTTGGTAAAATTCTAAATATCTTTTAAACCTTTTTGATTTAAATAATGTTTAATGTTATGTAATAATTCTATAAGTAGAACACAGTTAAAATCTGATAATGGTACATTGCTTTCAATTTCTAATACTAAAATTCTATTCTACTTGAAACAATGTAAACTAAAGCTTGGTATCTCATAAGAAACTCACAATTTTCAAAAATCATATTTCCAACTTTTTAAACATGATACACATTAAAATATATTTTTAGAATAATTTCCTAATTAGTTTCAAATACTAGAAAATAATGACCTCAATTTATTTTAATACTTAAACCATTCTGATGAGTGAATTTCACAATCCTCTAAGTAACATATGGTTACCATTTATACACATATGCATGATTTCTCCTTTTGTTTAATTTTAGCTGAATCTAAAAAGTAAAATCACATGTTGAATATCATCTATAGATAAACTTCTTATATTAGAAGCTAATATTTCATATGAGAAATTTGTTATTGAGTTTGGGAAACATTAATAAGTGTTGGGTATTATAATTGAGCCATTTATTCAAGTAAATAAAAAAGGATGACGTTCTAAATATTTCATATATATATATATATATATATATATATATATATAATAAAAATTAATTATATAGTAGCATTTAACCATGTTTTTATACTAATGTCATATAAAAAAAGGGATTGAACTAAAACTTTCAGTAAAGAAAATAAAAATAAGATAAGTTAATATTCTTGTTTATATTCTCATATTTTTGAAATGGCTTACTTAAGGGAGAAAATTATTTGGCTTTAGAGTACAAGAATTTCTAGATAAAAATCTTCACAATATAGTTTGACCCTCTCAAAAAGAAAATTCCTCAAATTTTACTATCACATTTTATATATTTGTTAAGTAATAGAAAATGGAGTTGTGTCTTTGACAATGAAGCTTTAGAAAATGAAATAAATGATTTAAATTTATAATATAATTTTTGAAACAATAAATCATGTATTCAAAAAAAATTATATATCTTACAATCAAGATAACAGTATTAATTAAGCAACTCTAACAACTTTGGAAAGAAACAAGAAAAAAATAATTAGTAAAATGCATAAGTTATTTTTAGAATTTAAGGAAACTTAATAGCTCTACCTGTAAACTAGCCTTAAAGCAGGTTTGGATTTAACATGTGGAAATTCATACATAGTACCCTTCCATCATTAGAGCAGAATAAAATTTATGTAGTTTTATTTTTTTAATTTATAATAGTATTTTTATTTTTGGCTTTTTCATTAGTATAACTATATATTTTTTAACTTTTTTGTTTTTCATAACATAAGTTCAAAGCTGCACATCACTACTTCAAGATGAAACTCCATATAATGTAATCAATGAATGATATATTATAATGAATTTTACTAGAGACTTTTCAAAAATGGTGATTAAGAATACTTATTATAATTTTTTAAATTTTTATTATTATTCTATCTCTTGAAAGGAGATGGCCATATCTCAATTTAATTAGTTTTTCCTCAGAAAAATTTATTCTTGATCTAAATAAAATTGCATCACTATTAACTAGATGTTATTATACAATTTTAACAATTTTTTTATCTGAACATAGTTGAAAGTATGTATAAATTAAAGTGTTTCCACATAGTCTTACTATTATCCCACCATTATTTTCACATTTAGATTTCATTATAACTGTAAAATAAGTTTTTCAATAATTTTAATAATACCTTAATATTTAATAATTTAGTTACATAGTAGATTTTTTATCCTTTTTTTATATGAGGCTTATTGTATAAACACTACTTTTAGATTTTATCCATTTTGATGTCTGATAATTTAAATTTTCATTTAACTACCCAAATTATATCAAAAAAAATTCAAAAGTATATTTTTTTAATGTACTCTTTTTGATAAACTTATCATTTCTTATAGGTTATTCTTCAACTATTTATTGTAATTAACTACCCACTCATTTATGGTCTGTTATTGTTGCTCATTACATACAGACAAAATAAGGATACTCTCATATTATATTGGAGTTTTAAATTAAAAAGTAAATACTAGTGGCTGGTATTAAATATGAAGTTGTTATAACTAAGTTGAACATTAATTAATTATTAAATGGCATTTTATATTACAAATTTTATTGAATGTATATAAAAATAACACTCAAGAAATATATATAAGATATATATATAACCATTGTATATCAAAAATGAAGTACTTATCAACATGGTCTTTTTAAATGATTTTCAAATTTACTTAAAGAGACATTAATATTACCAATTCAAATTTTATATCAAATACAACAATATTATTATTTCATTTTTAATTATTTTACAAAAAATTTGAGTTTCAAAGTAATTTAATTCAGTATTTAATGAATGTTTTTGAAAAATATTTTTAAAAATAGAAATAACCCCTCACAAAAAAAAATATAATTTTTTTTACTTACAATTTGCACCATATTTCTACCCTTAAAATATTTGTATTCTTCTAACAAAAATATTTTTTAAATAAATTTAAAATTTTTTTCATTATTCAATTACAAAATGTCAAATTTATAATTTATTTTACCTTACTAAAAAATTTAGTTGAAAATTTAATTTTGTATTTCCAAAAAATAAACTTAAATGTCAAAAATTAAAAAAACAAAATTATAAATATAATTATGAGAAAGAGGTAGATTAAATTTATAATATTCATATATAAAAATTCATATATTTTATGGTGTTTGAATTTTAAATTTAATGTATTAAAAAATAATTATTAAATAACCAAGCCAAATGAAATTGGCTTGGATTTTTGGTATCACTAGAACTTATTTTTTTTCTTATACTCACATTTTAATTTTTAATTTTTTTTTTTTCTACATTTCTCATTTTTTTTTATGATTTTTAATGTTTTTAAGACCGAAGTTGCTTTCAAACAACTTTGGTCTAACGTTTCTCTCACTTTCCCACCAGATTGCACCTGGTAGGGAAAGTCGCTTCCATTTTAGAGACCAAAGTCCCTTGCAGGGACTTTGGTTTCTCTGTGTGCATTGCATGCAACGCGCGTTTCTGCTGCATGCAGCGCGCATTGCACATGCTGCGCATATCTCATGCAGCTGACTTGATATCAGCTGCATGAAATATGGTAGCGATTGTGCAACGCGCGTTGCACACTGCTTTGGCCACCTCCAAGCCTAGTAAATTAGCTGGGAGGGTGGCAAACATTACAGCAAGCAATTGAAGTCGCTTTTAGCGACTTCGATTGCTTGAAAGAGACACTTCTAGCCAGGGGAAACCTGGCTGGAAGTACTAAATTGCAATGTAAGGGACCCAAGCCAATTTCAAAGGCTTGGGTCATAAATTAAGGTTTCTAAAAAGCAGCCAGTATAAATCTGGCTGCAATAAAAGTAAATTTTTTAAATAAAATACATAAAAAAATAAAAATTTGTTCAAATAAAATATACAACACTATTCAGCCAGTAAGAAACAGCCTTCCATTGTTACACATAGAAACAAAATCAAATGTTTCTTTCATCAACATTGGCCATGTTTCAATATTTTGAACCAAGTAAGATCAGGAAAAAGGTCACGGCAAAAAAATTGCATAATTAAAAGTCTCCCAATTTAATATGGTGCGGAGGTTCATATTTTAGAAATAGGTGGTGCACATTATAGTTTCCTTTAAAAAAATTCAAAAATGAATTAATTTTGGCGCAATGTAAATTTAAATGTGATGAGTGTATGTTTTTTAGCTACATGAAACATGGTAGCTAGAATTATGTGGCGTCAATTTTTTTTAGATGTGAAATTCAGTGTTCCACAAATGTGCATCTGTACAACATGCAGCCAAGTAAATTCTAGCTGGAATTAGTATATGCATAGGAAAAAATGATCATGCTGTGTACAGTGCCTTGGCAACATCATTCTTGAAATTTAGATGAAGTTTATCATATGACTTGGAGAGCTGCATTTTTTTGAAAATGTGATCAGTGAAAATTCATGATATATACATCTGTTTGCCACCCAATTTATTTTTCCTTTCTCTTTCTCACTTACCTTTTTCAAAAATTATCAATCATATTTTTGCTTTATCATTTTGAATTATTGGTACTATTTTCTTGACCTTATCTGATTACCGGTAAGCAAATTTTTCTTGCTATTGCATTTCATATCATTTTGGTTTGTTACACTTTTTTACACTTTTGACAAGTTAATCTAATGATTCTAATTCTGAATTTATTTTTATGGTATCTTTTACTGTACCCTTTCGATCCATTATAAAATGATTCTTTTTCAGTTAACTTAAAGTTTTTTTATTTGTTTGTCAATTTACTTTTCTTTATTCCTTATCAAAAATGTTCAATTTATTTATCTAACCATTTATTTTTTAAAACAGTGATTATAAAATAAACTTTATAATTAATTTTGATCAATCAGCTACAAATGGAAGAAGATTTTATAGACATGTAAGTTCATGTTTTGCTTATCATTTTTCTATATTTCTTTAATACTTTCTCAACCATTATATTATTAATATGAAAAGTAAAACATCATCTCGTACTTGCTGAAAGCATACAGGATAATGTTTTGCTTTTCATAATAATAATTAGATTGTTTGTACTTTACCTTTAATTTATTGATTTTTAAGTTGTTTCAAAGTCTCGTACTTGCTGAAAGCATACAGGACAATGCTACAATTTAAAAATTAATAATTTATTGAAGTATAACTTTCTAAGTCAATATATTGATCAGAGCAAGATTTTTCATTTTATATATGTGGATATGATAATTCTGTAAATTTTTTAATATTACTAGTGTATTGGCGTTATACTTTCATTATATTATTAATATTAAGTGTAGAGCCAAATCTCGTACTTGCTGAATGCATACAGGATAAAGCTATACTCTTTATATGTATAATTTAATAAAGTATACCTTTGAAACGCTTTCTTAATATTTGAAATAAAGAAAAAGTATATAAATTTACTAATATGTAGATATGCTAACTTTTATATTTCTAATATTGAAGATATGATAAAGTTAAAGGTATCATTGACTGATAATTGAAATTATGTTACTATTTTCTAATTTTTGATTTTTTTCTATTTTAAATCAAATTGAATTCTCTTAGGATTGAACCATCAATGAGTAACGATTTGAAAAAAAAACGGCCAGGGAAGAACTCTAACAATAGGTGGGCGAAAGACATTGCTACTGGAATGAAACTTGTAAACGCTCTTGGAATGGATACAAACAGGAAGAAGCCACATTTCTATGCACGATCTTATGCAAATAATATGACAGATTGCAATAATTATTACAATTTTTTTCCTGGATGTAGTATTTATAAACCAAAAGGTGTCTTAATACCTAATGTTCTTGTGCAGACTTTTGAAATTCATGAGCTCAAAGAACTAGATATGTTAGAAGCTACGGTGCGATGCATTAAGGATCTTTCTTACTTCGAACATGAAATTAAAAATAATGGTTATCATCAAAGAGCTGGTGGTTTTGGAAAAATGTTTGGTGGTGGCTTTATTTTAGATAGAAAGAAATCTTTACATATTCGTAAGTATAACTTTTTTTAATTTAAATACTGAATTTTTGAATGCTTTTCCTTGCAGATGAATACACTGATGATATTGTAAAAACGGATGAATATAAAAAACGAATGAAGAGGATTGCAATGTACTTTGAATATTTTTTTAAAAAAATATCATATGTAAAGTACAATGAGGCAACTAATCTTTGCGCAAAACTTGGTATTCCTGGATTTTCAAAAGTTTCTAGTGAAGAAGAGGGTGTACCGTTTGCTAGTAATTTAACTTGGACATCTGGAGGGAATGGTAATTGGTTCTCTAATGAGGTTCATCTCGATAAGGATGCAAGTGAGTATACTTTAGGAATATTTTTTCCTAAAGATACAGAAAAAAACACCATTCATATGAAGTATGATAAGACCCAACCACGACAAATAGGTGGAGAACTTATGTTTCCCGAAATTTGAAGTAAAATCAACTTTGAAGCAACTAATGGAATAACAGTGACATTATGGCCTGCCAATCAACTAAGGCATTTTACCTCAAGATGTCATGAAATTCCTGGCTTCACTAGGATAGGTTCTTCTATTCAAATCAGCACTAGACTTTTTCATGCTATAGAAAAGCTTAATGTTTTTGATATTGATATTTCAGAATACTTAGAAATTAAAAAAGAAAGATTTAGGTTAGAATATTTGATTAGTGCTTTGAGAGTTTTTTTGAAAAGAGATGACTTAATAGAGGAAGAAATAGAATCAGCAAAGTATTATTTATCTAATGTTAAGACAAATCTAAAAAATCTAGATATATAAATATTAAAAATTTATATTATATATACACAACTTAATGCAAATTTAAACATGATAAATACTGGGAGTAGCTGTAACATTTTCAGTTTTGATAATTATAGTATTATCTATTTTTTTTATTTGTGAAATAAAATAATTTTTTTTCATAATATTATAAGAAAATTTGATTTACTTTTGAGGAAATATATAAGTTGTGAAATCTTTAAATGTCATTTTTATTAAATTGGTAGCAAAGGTTCTAAAATAAAAAAAACTATAATAAAGAATTTGAAATATATTAGCCATAAAAATGTGCTTTTAATGCAACCAAATTAACTGTATAGTATTTTAGGTCAAACAGGCTTATTAATAAAAAAGGTAATAATAAAGAGTTGAAGAAAGAATTTTGAATCAATAATAGATTAAATTGTATTTTTTTAAGAATGTACTCATTTAATTATTTAAATTGTTCTACTTCTGATTAAAAATGTTACAATCAACAAAAATATTTGTAATAATTGATAGATTATATAATATTAAAGGTAAAGTAACAAAACTAGAGCAGTTATCATATTTTTATATAAACAATAAAATATTTAAGAATTTAATACAAGTATTTGAAATCATATAAGTAGATTTTAAAATCTTTGTTATTGCTGGACTTACAATAATTTTTTTTAATAATTAATTTAGAAAATCATGTCAAAGGTTACTTAATAAATTTCAAAGATGGTCACATTTTTGACATATTTTAAGGAAAATAACTTGAATTATACAAGATATATCATATAGACAGAACTTTATCTATTTACATGTTGGAATATTAATTTATTGAAAGGCTATGTTTAGCAAAAAAAGGTGATACTGGCTGAATGGAGCTCCAGTGATTAAGAAAATCTGCAGAAATAGCCCTAGCAATTCCCGGAGGACTTGGGGTATCAAATTTTAAAGGAAATGGATCACACTTGCCTATAAAAGGTTTTATTAATGTTAAAATATAGTTATTTAAATTTTTCCAAATTACTTCTTCCATCAAATGATTTTTTTTTCATGTAAATTAAGAAACTTAACTTCTGATATTACCTCCAAGCAATCAGCTGCTGAAGCCAATCTATGATCTTGAGAGCTCAGAAATAAACCACGGACACCATCAATTATATAGAATGTGAAAGATTGATATCGGTGGTGGGAGTATTCAGAATTTATTTTGTTTAGTGCAGCCTTTTGTTTCTCTCTCATTATAGTCAGTTCAGTATTTTTGTTTTTCTCACTTGATTGTTGAGCTTCACTAGTCTTGCCACTTGATATTGTTGCAGCACAATATTTTGATTTAAGAATGATAATTGACATAATTATATCAATGATAATATTGCTGATTTGAAGAAGAGTTGACATTGATATATCACGGGTTTGAAGTGCAGTTGGACCAACTTCTAAGCCATCAGAAATCGGACTCTTCAGATTTGAAAGGTGAGCTAGAAGCTGAAGACCACGTTCAATTGGACAATCTGAGTTAATGTTTTGATGTGATGGAAGCTGGCTGAATTCATGTGCGGTCAGATAAAGTGAAGATGATATAAGAGATACCCATGAAGAACGGCAGTGGTCACTTGGGATCATTAATCTCATGAGCATTCGGATAAGATTGGATTCAGGGTGATCCGTTTTCTTTGTTGAGGAAAGAATTTCAGTATTTAAACCATCAGGATCACATAAATCTTCCATTTTTTTGAAATCAATATTATCGAGTACCCATAGCTGTGAGCTATCAATCTCTAAAAAAATATTTGCTACAAAAGGAAAAAAAAATAAGTAAAAAAACAAAAGTCAAGACTAAAAATTATGGTAACTTACATAACTCAGTAAGTTTTGAAAGCCAATCTTCTCCACAAGATTTTTCCCAATGAAAAGTAAACATTGGAATATTTGACATGGGTTCTTGGGAAGAAGTAGAAGAGCGTAATTCGAGGAGAGTAACAATTTCCAACCATGACCTGAGGACCTTTGCCGTGCTGATTCTACCTTTATAAAGATTATGAATTTTACAGAATTCCTCCTGAAAATCAGATTCTTTTAGAACTGAGGGTGAATAAGTTAGAGGTTTTTTCGATATCTTGATTGGAGTTGATTTCATTGGTAGAGAAGCTTTCAAAGAGGTCAAAGTAGGTAATTTAGGAGGTGATGGGTATTGCTTCTTAGAAATGAAGGAATTTGGTGATGAGCTGTTTGAATCATCATCTTTATCAAACATATCAACATGTCTTGAAGAAGATTTTAAACTTTGCTTTTTTTGATGAACAATCATAGCTTCATATTCTGATAGTTGATCATTGCTATTTTCATTGCTCTTTTCATCATCTTCATCAGGGAGAGGGCGTTTATGGATGGAACAATCTACAGCAGGTGAGTTTCTGGTACAAAATATCAAAAGAAAGATAAAAAGTACAATATGTAAGCAATAAAAGAGATATATGATTGAATTTTAAAGATAAAAGAATAACAATAAAAAAAAGGAAACAAGAATATACTCATTATCAAAACCTTTGCTTTTTTTTTGAGATTTATTATTTGATACATCAGAAAATTCATTAGCAGAAGCCGGTTTAATACGTCGAACAAAAGAGGAGCCTTGGGATAATCTCTTTTTCTTGGAGCGGATAACAGGTGTTTCAAGATTTTCCTTAGAAGTTGAAGCATGAGTTGAAGCTGATGGTTCATCTGTCTCATCATCATCCCTAATGACAATGACTTCATCAGGAGGAATAATACCCTCCTCATAAGCTACAAATATATATGAAGAAAAAAAATATTAATAATCTTATCTACTAATTTAAAAGGAGACAAAAAAGGTGATGAACATACATTTTTCAAGGCTTTTCACATATTGGAGTAATTCATTACAAGGGTTAGATAAATATGAAGGAGAAGGATTATTGTTAAGGATCTTGACAAGCTCTTCTGTTTTATCTCTAGCCAATTCAAGTAAATTGCGATACTGAACTCTTGTTATTTCCTGCCTCTCATTGCTAAGTACAGGAGGGTTAGGTGCCATGCCATGTGGCAGACATGGTGCAAGCTCAAAAGCTTCAAAGCGAGTATCAATCAGAGAGTGGGATGAAACACATTTGGGTGCTGGAAAATCAAGTTTTTGAAAAAAAAAGATATAGAACATAAGTGAAATATATAAATTAAGAGAGAGGAACATGATATACATACAAAGTGGAGGTTTAGGATTTTGTATACTAGACATATTGATTAATGAATATTAAAAAAAAGTATTCGATATCAAAAAATTATGATGTAATATGATGAATAATTATAAGAAACTCTATTCTAGAAAATTGAAGTTGATATTTTAATAGGATAAAAAATTGAATAAGATTAAAATTAAAGTGAGGATGAAAGAAACAGAAAACATAAAGAGGGGGATTTTATATTATTTGAGCTTTTTTTAACATGTATTATTCATAGTGGGGTAAACTGAGTAACATGCTAAATCACAATCTGTTTATATTGAAGTGAAATTTGATGTAGCTAACAGAAAATACTAGTAATTCTTTGGGGACTTTTAGTGTGAAAAACAAATAATAACAAATTTATATCCCATATTCAAATTGCCACGGGTAAATACAAAATTTTTTTAAATTAGAATTTACTCCTAAACAATGGAGATACACTTAATTAGTATATTATATGAAAAAAAGGATAATCCTTTATGAATATTTGTTAAATTTAATTTCAGATGACAATGCGAGATTCACATATATACTGATATGCCTCATCAAACAAGAAATGAATTATAAATATAAAATTGGTAACATTAGAATTTAAGATAAGAATTTGTTTTTTAAGTGACAGGAGGAGTGTCAGGCTAGGGTGTGGGCACCGTGACCAAACCTTTGATAAACTTGGATACAACTAAGGGAAAAAAAATTGAATAGTTTTATTTTGCAATATATCTTAGTCTGCACAAGATATTGCATTGTTGTCCCTAACTATACCAAAATTGTTACTTTTCAAAAGTTATAGGACTACTAAGTTGATAAAATATTATTATGAATCACCCAATGAAATACCTTAAGCAACATTCAAAATTATTAAAATATTAATATTCAATTTGAGATTTGGATTAGCTAATTTTTCACAACTTACCACAGTTTTGATTAATATAATAAAACTTGAAAAAAATTGTTGAGATAACCTAGAAATGGGTGCAAGAAAATGATGAAACATATGACTTGAAACTTAACTCATACACTATTGATAAACTTCATGGATCCTGATTAATTTCTATCGAAATTAATTTTGAGACTAGCATATTGAATTTTAGCTATGACCAAGTACTGTAAGTGCCATGGTTTGTATTCAATATATTGGTGTTGAAATTAATTTTGATAGGAATCAACAAGTATCAGATGGCACCATGCATGAAACACTGACAGAAACCATCAAATTTATGAGGCAATGAACCTCATAATTTCGATCAAAATTAATATAGACCCCTGCATATTGAATACAAGCCATTTCACATGGACTACACAGACATAGATAAAATTCAACATGCATGGCTTAAAATTAATTTTGATAGAAATTAACCAAGGCATTAAAACATCAATTTTTATATGGTGTACTTGATCAAACCAGTTTATCTAACTGCTTAGCTTACCTATACTTATAGGAATTTTATGCATAGTCCATGTCCATATTAATTTCAATCGAAATTAATGTTGACTAATACATAATGAATACATGCTATGCCACTTACACTTGCCAGGCATAGCTACCATTAAATATGCCAGTATCAAAAATTAATTTCGATCGAAATTAATGAGCATGATAATCATGAATTTCTGGAGTCAACTGCTTATTTTTATGCATGGTGCCTTGCCAACATTAATTTCGATCGAAATTACTTTTGATACTGGAATATTGCATGTATATATGCCTGGAAAGTGTAAGTGGCATAGTGTGTATTCATTATGTATTGGTCAACATTAATTTCAATCGAATTTAATGTTGACATTTGCATATTGAACCCAAGCCATAAAACAACCCAGAAGATTCTTCATAAAACTTCCCATTAATTTCGATCGAAATTTAGGCTGACCATATACATATTGAATGGTAGTTATATCTGGTCTGAGTAAGTGGAGATTACTTATATTCAATATGTATTGGTCAACATTAATTTTGATCAAAATTAATGAGCATTTTGATCATGAACTTTTTCAGTCAGTTAGTTGTTTCAATGCATAATGGCATTCCAACATTAATTTTGATCAAAATTAATGTTGAAATGATATAATGCTTTTTTGCATGACATGTAAAGGACGGCAAGTATTTTTAAGTATTGAAATTTACTATACATGTTGAGGGTAAATATAAAATTTACATATCCATATTAATTTCTATAAAAATTAATGTTGACCAATACATAATAAATAGTAAATATGCCTGGCTAGTGTAAGTGGCATAGCTTTTTTTCAATCTGCACTTGGCAACATTAATTTCGATTGAAATTAAGGTTCATGATTATCATCAATTTATTCAGTCAGTTGCTTACTGTTATGCATGGTAACATGTCAACATTAATTTTAATAAAAATTGAATTTGACATGCTACCAAGCATTTTTATGTAAGATGAAAAGTAGGGCACTCTATTCTTAAGTAAACACATTACAATGCATATTGAGCATGTAAATATCATTTACACATTAATATTAATTTCAATCAAAATTAATGTTGACCAATAAACATTGAACACAAGCTTTACAACTTACACACACCAGATATAACTACCATTCAATATGTATATGGTGCTCACTAATTTCGATCGAAATTAATGAGCAGTTTTATAAAGAATTTTTTGGGTCGTTTGCTGATTTGGGTTCAATATGAAAATGTCAATATTAAATTCTATTGAAATTAATGTTGACCAATATGTAATGAATACACACTATGCCACTTACACTTTCCAGGAATAGACACCATGCAATATGCCAGTATCAAAAGTAATTTCGATCGAAATTAATGTTGGCAAGGCACCATGCATAAAAATAAGCAGTTGACTCCAGAAATTCATGATTATCATGCTCATTAATTTCGATCGAAATTAATTTTTGATACTGGCATATTTAATGGTAGCAATGCCTGGCAAGTATAAGTGGCATAGCGTGTATTCACTATGTATTGGTCAACATTAAATTCGATTGAAATTAATATGGATACATAAATGTGACATAAAGAGGTATGGACCATCAATTTGTTGAAAATACATTTTTATATCTCATACATTATTTCTTTTTCTTAAATAAAATGTTACTCTCTCTCAATATCACTTTATAACATTTACCAAGCTGCTTTGAAAAAAAACAGAATACATAAAATTCAATATAAGATAGCTATATTACACAGAAGATCACCGTTATACCTAAGTTATGATGATGTTGATGCTCTATTAATTGATTCCCGAATCTTTACCAGATCAATATCAGCTCCAACCCCAAGTGACTCACGTTCATTCACAGATAATCCTTGCAAAAATTTTGCTGAATAGCAATTCTTGGGGAGGTATTTGGGAACATTGAATATACCATTTTGTGCAACTGTCCTTTCTGATGACCATGAATATGTTTTTAATGCTGATTTTTTTTGAGCTGGTGTATGGGCTAAGTCCTTAGTCATCTTATCCATTTTTTTAAACAAATCATTGAGTTCAGGATTTTGCCATCCAGGAATAGCTCGGATAGGTGCAGTTGGGGCTGGTGCTGGGCCTTCCTCGATATCAGAGATGCACCTAGTATCATGAAAAAGCACAACAAAACCTGGCACATCACTGCAGAGATCTCTTGCTAACTTGTAGCGTGCACTAGCAATCTGAATTCCAACTAAATCAGCTTCATAATAACAAAAAGCAAAGTAAAATAAAAAACTTACCTTGGTCCGATAACGTTTTACTTGTGCCCTTGCCCTCTTTTCAATCTTTTCTCTTGCTACCCTTTCCTCTTCTTGCCCAAACAACCTTATCATCTCCTTCCCCTTATTAAATACCCATTTCTCAATAACACATTGAGTGAACTGAAGCTTTGACTGATCGATTGTATTCAAGGTGGTGAGCCATCTGGTACAGTGGTCGCATACTATGCTTCCCATGACTTGATTCCAAGTTGATTCTGAAAAATCACGGCAAGTCCAATCAAACGCGAATTTCCAAAAAACTTTTTCTTGCAATTCACGCTCTAAGTTTCTTTTGACAGAAAGTGGGATCGGTGCTCCTCCTTTTAGTCCTTGAGGCTCAGGTGCTGGAAAAAATTCGGGTAGTCGAATTTTGGATCGCAAGAAGGCTATAGAATTGATTATCAGAAATTGTCGATCAGCTGCAGAATTGGCACAGTTAGAAGATTGGACTTGGGTTAGGACAGTTTGAATGGTTTTTAGTTTGAATTGGCTCCAATCTTTCCAATTTTCAATCTCCAAAGGTGTTGGGCTCGCAGGATATTTTGATATTTGTGTTGGTCCCCCAAGACAATACTTCAGAAAGTGGTAAATATTTCTATTTAGACTGTCCGAGCTCCTGGGAACATCATTCCTTCTAACTAAGCCTCTTACAGCCCTTAACCCCCGTTCTCGCTCATGAGACTCTGCTGAATTGAGTCTGTGGTAATCACTGATACCCATAATGATTGAGGGATTCACTAACAATTCAAATAAGTTAATTAAATTGGTTATTTTTCAATAAAAGAATACACTACAAATTTGACTTACCTGCTCCACTTGTGCTTGCTCCTTGGTTAGGCTGAGCAGATGATGATTGGTCTCCGAAAAATTCCCTCAATACTTCACTAGCCCAATCTCTTCCTAGCTGATCAGCTTGCTGATCAGCACTTTCAGAAGCAGAAGGATGATTGGGATTAAAATTTCTTGGTTCTGAATGAGACTCTTGGCCTGGATTGGGATTAGGTGGTACAGATTGAGATGCATCTGGAGGTGGATCAGCAGAGGGTGGTGGTGGAGTATTTCCAGTATTAGTATGTTGAGGCGGAAAACAATCAGAATCAGTTGGGTCAACAGACATCCCTTCAAAATTATCATCCATAATGAACTGTAATAAAATAAAATAAAATAAAAATAATCAGTTGTTAAAATTTATACCTATCAAAGCTAAAGTAAAAAAAGATACTATGTATATAGTCTTGTAAACGTGTATGTTCTCTTGTCGAAAAATAAAGTGAATAATATATAGCTATCAGCTAAAGTTGGAAGGTCAAACTATTTATAGTAGATTAATGAGCAAGAAGATCATTCATTAAGTAAAAATTTTATCATATTTCTCATTATCATGATTTTATTTCTTTCATTCTTACATTTAAGATAAAAATGACTCATTGAAAGCATGGGTTCTCTCGCAATAAAAGCAACCAAAGTAATTGTTCACTGGTTTATGATAAGGTAAGTTGGATGCATTGCATTTTTTAATCGAGCATTGAATTATTTCTTTCACCATTTAAAAATATCACCAATCCTACAAATTTCCCCGATCCCAAATTAACACAAAGATGTTAGTCAACAGAAAATAAATTTGATTAATTTTTTCACTCACTACTGTCTGCAGTCCAATGGCAGTGACAAACTCGTCTTTGATTCCAAACATTCCTTTTTTGTGCTCGACAGTAGCTGCATGTCCAATTATTGCATCTTTCTTAATCACAATTTGAGTTGCTTTGGCTACTCTTACTAACCGACAATGCACTTGTGGGAAAAGCTCATAGGGATCCTTTGATGTTTCTTCTGGACGGAGCTCTTTGAAAGGACTTACTATTAAATATATTTGATCAATCTCTTCCTTTGATCTGAAAAGATCATCAATTTTCCCAAACTGGCTATCTTTTCCATAGTAGAATTCAATTGTTGAATTAGTAATGTGTCAATGGTAACTAGTAAACCTCTTTCCATGTATCAATATGCTTGCTACATTTTCAACTACCCGATCCCCACTTTTCTCCAATGGTGTCAAAGCCCGTCTTGAAGTTTCTTTTCCCATTCGTGCCCTTACCCATTTAGTAAATAATGCCATACTTAGATGGATCCATTTGTTTTGTTTATCGAGATCAATATGGATTATTTTAGTCTCACATTGATCATTATCTTCAGCTTCACCAAGATCTAATACCCTAGACTTCCGATACCAATGTTTGAGCATTGTTAGCGATATCTCTCCTGTGGTAAATATTAATAAATTAGCACAGCTGAGTTTTTAAATCATTGCTTACAAACATTACATACGTGGATGGTGATTGTTTGGAATTTCAGATAATATATGATTCACCTGCTCTCCAGACCAAGTAGCTGTACCTGATGGTGGACCAAGATGCTTTATCATTTCAGGATAATGTTGAGTGATATGCAGATTTGGCTTTGCATTAATATTCTTCCAACCCTCTTCAAGGCACTCACGATACTCTAACAGAAATTGATCTAGATCTTTAAGCTCATTAGTCTGTATATTTTTTAATGTCAAAAAATTGGTGATCGAGCATAATGTTACAAGTGACTTGAGAAGATAATATTCTCTTGGTTTATCAGCTGAGGAAGCTGAAGATTCAGATTCTTTAAATTTTTCAAACCAAAGGGGTATAAGTGACAAAGGGAAGTAGAGAGTATACAGCATGTGCCATTCTGCTGCCTTGAGGGATCCTGCCTTTTTAGATCCTACTGATTTTGGAACTCGTGTTAGCCAGGAAGGTCTTCTTACTTGATCAATCATCTTCCATACAACCTGTAGCTCTGCTGCTGTGATTCGTGGATTACTACTACCTTCATTTTCTTTCTCCTTACCTTTCCTTTTATTTTCTTCATCTCTAGCTGTCTCATTTGATGAGTGAGATCCTTCACTCTGTGATATGCTAATGCTTCTTTGCCTTAAGTTATACAATGAATTCCTACTGTCACTGCTGTGAGACTGTATTGAGGCCACATCGCTATATGGAGGAATAAATTTGGAGCTGGATGACCTACTCTGGCTTCTTGATCGATTTGTTCCCAATCCTTCATTATCTAGTCCATGATGACTTGATGACTGTCTTGAACTCATACGTCTTTGCCGCTTGTGCTGTCTCGTGTGTCCTGTATCATCATCATCATTATTCGTGGTGCTTAAGCTACTTCTACGTTTTTTCGAATGTTTGTGCAGTGAAGTATCAGAAAAGAAATCATCATCTTCTTCTCTTACATGCCAATTTTTATCCTTTTCCAGCTTTCTTTCTAGATCTTTTGCTGCATTTTGGATTTGAAAATAGCTTAGACTGTGATCTTTTAGGTTGCCAAGCATATGTGAATGCATAACATCAATTGAGCAATATTCAGTTGGACGCCAATATTCAAGGTTATTCAGCTCACTCCATCGTACCCCATGATTTTGAACAATTGATACACGCTCCCAATGTGACTTAGAATTTTTCCACTTTGTTGCCCAGCACATATGATCCTCATGATTCCGTAATGAAAAATTTCCCACATTCTTTTCACTAATTTCATCTTTAGAGATATTACAGAAAGAGCAGAACATTTTTGCAGAGTGACTCGAAAAGCCAGCCAATTTTCGTATTGCAGGAATGTCACCTATCAAAGAGAACAATGAAACTCTTAATTTCCGGCCTCGTGGATAAAGATGTGTCTTTTCAATCAATATACCATCCCATAGAGTTTGTAGATCATTAACCAGTGGTTTTAGAAGGTGATTAAGCTGTTCACTTGTGGGTTCTGTTGGTCCGGGTATAATAGAATACAAAAAAAGATTTTCCATTTTGTATCTATCTTCTTGAGGTAGGTTCATACACACCATCATAATATTGCCTACAGACTTCTGATGACCTCCAATCCTATTGCCACCAGGCCTAAACCAGTCGACATATAAAGTAAACATTAAGTTGCCTGAAGTTATCGTATATTCATCATCATTGCTATCCAGAGCTGGAGTGGTTATGGGAAAGTTTTTCCAAATTGAACCATCACAAACATCCTTCATCAAATCACACTCTACACGTTCTGCCACAGGGGTTTTCTTCTCAATCAGAAGCTCAAATTTGAACAGTTTGATCTTTTCCTTAAGCCAGTAGATAAAAGAATGGTGATGAAATGTTTTAAGAGATAAGTATTTTACATGTTCTTGATGTTCCTCCATCAAATACAGCCTTTCATCACATTTAACTGCAATTTGTCCTGCTCCAAACATTTTTAAATAGCGCTTTGATGATGAAAGAAACGGTTGATTGCAACATAGTATAGATGGTTGAGATTCAGAGTTATACTCATAAAGAGCAAAGCATTTAGGACAGCATGTTTTAGTGAAAAATGATTGATTGAGCTTTAATCGACTAAAAACTGTATCTATCGAGCATGGGACCAGGCGGACAATGCTATCAGAATCCAGTATTCCACTATCACCTAGAAGTTTGAGCTTCTTAATTTCTTCATCCAAAAATTGAGTACAACCTTCTTTGCTCAAATGATGAATCAGAGAAAGCTTTGCTGCCTGCCACATAATTATTTGGCTATACCGTTCCCCAAGATTTGAGTTTCTAGAGACTGTTGAAGATACTTCTGCCCCCAATAGCAACTGCCCCTATGTAATAAATCATTGAAACATCATAAAGACTTTAATTCTCACATTCAACTATAGATATACAGCTTACTGTTTCTGTGGAGCGGGAACTTCCAATGTTAAGTGGATTGTTGGAAGAAATAACCATCTGGGCCTTCCTATTTCTTTCCTCTTGATGTTTTGCATAAGAATTAGAGCTTTTGAAAGCCATACCAACTTCAAAGGACCAAGAAGAAGTTTGATACTTTCTATTGACACATCCAAGATCTTGACATTGACATACATGAAAAAATGGAGGCATTGTAATTGTGATAATTGTAGGAATAAGTTAGCTATTCGAAGTTACCGATTGAAGGTATTCCTTTTTTGAAAGGCACTAGCTAATATAAGCTACATTTTTTTATCAAAAGAATTAGATGGAATATGTGTTGAAATTGTTTAAGTTTAAATGTTTAATTTTTAATCAGATAAATTATATATTAATTTAAAGTTATGCAGTCTACTTTATTTGTATTCTGTATACTCTCTGCATTTGTACAACAATGCATGCATGTTTATCAGAATATTTTCTATCATAGAAAAAATTCTGTTGTACGCACAAGCATCTTAATTATTTTTCTATCAAATGCCTTCTGAGTTATATCTAACTACCCTATAATTATTTGATTTTGATAAAAATTCTTAGTTATGGACTATAAGAAAAGTAATCCATATTTTTAACATAATTATTTAAAAAATTACCCCAAAAATCAAATTTAAACCCAAAAATAAGTTTAATATTTTGTAAAAAACGATCACAAACATATTTCTTTCAATTTGAAAATTGGTCTGTACTAGGTAGAATTTTCTATAAAGAAAAAATCAAAAATACTCAAATAATAGATGCTACAAAAGTGTAAACCTTAAAGAATTACATAAAAGCTGAAACCTTGTATAACTTTTCATACATAAATGTGATGAAGTGACACTCTAGTCTATTTATTCAGGTTGAAAAAAATTACTCAAAAGAATATGTATTACTATCATATTGGACCAAAAATAATTTTTTGGTAATCAAAAAATGAACATAGCCTCACATTTAACAAATTATTTTTGTGGAAGAATTTTTTGAAAAGAAAAAAAATCCGTTTCTTAAATGAGTCTGCTTTTATCACATAATCATTCTCTTTATTTTATACCATTCCTTTTGAGTTCAAGTTGCATATAAAAATATAATTTATGCATATTATAATTCCATAAAGTCGAAATATTTCTTATTCTTAATTTTTGTGATATTTCTCCTTAAATCAACATTGATCATAAAGTTTTGGAGCTCAACAATTTATCCTTCCTCTTTGTTTAATTTAATTGAACACTTTCTTAATCTAATTATTTATGAACCCTAGCAGCTCTTACTTTCCTCATGGAAACCTGCCCACAAACACAAGAACACTTAATAGAATTTTTAATGAGACTTTGCCTCCATTCAATTCTCACTTTTGTAGATCTATACACAATTTTTGTCGTTCACTTTTGGATATGTCACCAGAATCAAATGGATGGAAACAAAACCCTACTGAAGAGCAATTAGACAGATTTTCATCATTCGACATGAATTCTTGCAACATTGCCTTTGAACTACCTCATCCAGAATCAAATTCAGCGGTTTCAGAAAAGTTTCCACCAATTTTCCGTGAATCTTTTATTGATCACCTTGGCATGTGTGGCTTCCCAGGATCAACTTTCGCTTGGAACCTAGATTGGTTTGACAAATGGAACCAGGTCTTGGCAAATATTCTCATTAAACACTGGGACAATGCCTTAAAAACCAATAATTTGATTGCATATCCAATTGACTCAACTCAAATTAGCTTCTCAAATCAAATAGGAGTTCTTCACCGTTGGTTTTTAGGTCAGGCTGATAGATTAAGACTTGGGAAGGATTCTCATAGCTCTCAAGAAATAATCAAAGTGAGAAAGCATAAATATAGAATAAAAAAAAAAGTATGAAAATCCCTTTTTTTTCAACCGTTTTTATTTATGACCTTTATTTCAAATAACAAAGATTCTTAGAATTCAGTTAACCGAACTAAACTTCTTTAACAACTTCCACATTGTGAAACTTATCACAACCTTTTCACAAACATCAAATGTTGTTCAGACACCGAAATTGATAATGATGGATCGTTAAGACGTATCTTAATGCAATGGAGGTCTGAAGATTTTTCTAAAGTTGCACAATATCTTGACCAACAACACTTTGATATTCGAGATAATTCAACCTACTCTGGCAGTGTGCTAAAGGACTTGGCCTTGTATAAAAGAATCAGTTTGGTTTCAACATTATCCCCTAACCTTAATCCTTCTCATGTCCCCTGGGGTTTGCCGAATGACTGTTATTCTCCCTTATATCTTGCATCTCTAAATCCTCAACAACTCAGACTTTTAAATCCTCAAAATCCCATAAATTTACCTGCTCTCCTTGAAATTCTTTCTTCCTCTAATGTGAGTGATTGACAAACTCCCTTAATAATAGGTTTGCACACTCATACTCCTCATTTCCACTGTTTGGGACACCTAGCCTTGAAAACAAAAACATAATTTTAATGATTACTATTATCATTAAAACTTATAGAAATGAAATTTGGCTTACATTGTTAGCTCCATTTTTTTCCTTTGAATCTTATACATGCTGAATTCTATACTTCCTTGTACAAAATAATTCAAAACATTTACTTCATTTTGCTGCCCCATTCTATACAGCCGATCAACAGCCTGTTGCTCAACTGCTGGATTCCAATTTGGCTCCTATTTCAACATTGAACATATAAAAAATTTAATATTTTTGTTCTTAATATGAAATAAAAGACATTGAGCTCACCATTATATATACATTTTGAGCACACCTGAGATCTATACCCACTCCTGCAGCCTGAATCGTTCCAACCAAAACTTGGCAATTTTTATTAAAATGGAATTCATGCATATTTTTGTCTCGCTTTGTCCGGCTGAGTTCACCTGTAAGCTGGGTATACCTAATATTGTGGTTATCTAAAGCCATTTTTATTCTATTTTGAAATATTAGAAAATTGTTTTTAATAAGCCAACACAATTTTGTAAAACAATTCATTATAGAATCACTTACATCTGCAAAAAGTCTGCAAAGTTGGAGAATATAACAGCTTTTGGAAAATTTATATCCCTTTCACCAGACAAAAAGTTTTTTAAGTGGCCTATAAGAAGACAAATCTTTGCGGAATGCTGCTAGGTGAAATCAAAAGTTGGAGTTTCATCCAGATTTTCGTAGATTGGATGGTTGCAGAATTTTCTTAAAATCATCAGCTCTCTTAGAAACTCAGATGAGTCCCAAGGGAAGTCAGTGCTTCTGGAGGGCCCATATTGCTCAGTGAATCCTTTTTGAAGCACATCAAGTTTAGACCTCCATGGATCTGCTAATTGAACCGATATCCCCCTTTGAATCTTTTTTGGAAGAGACAAGATTGCATCCTTTGTTCTACGTAGGCTTATGACTTTCATTAAGTGATTGATTGATTTAATAGAATTAGCCTTTCCTTTTTGCAAACCTGGAAAAAGGAAATTCTTCCATAACCAGTCTTCTTGCCACTTTTCTATTCTAAGAAAAAATATGAGACTTTGAAGGTCAGTGGGCCTGTTCTGAAGTGGAGTTCCAGTCAAGCATAGTCGGTGTTGGGATTCCAAGTCAAATATTGTTTGAGCCCTCTGCTAGTAAGGATTTTTAATGTAACTAAAAGAATATTTATAAAAATTGATTATAAAAATTAAGTTTTAAGTTTTAGATATAGAAATGGGCACTAACTGAGCTTCATCTAAAACAACTCTATACCAAAAGAGCATTTGAGTCACCGGTATCTTTTTTTGGCTTTGATTTTTTGACATCGTTGGGCTAGCTATTTCATAGGTCGTTAAAACAATAGCAGTGTCCTGTAGCTCATTGACATTAGTATTTTGACAATCCTTCCCATAAAGAACCTTGAAAGGAAGTGCATTATCTTCAAAGTTCACACTTATTTCATTGATCCAATTCGATAGTGTTGCCAGGGGGCATATAATCAGTGTGGCTGAACTCCGATTAATACCTTCTTGATTTTCTGATACCTGGAATTGTCTTGCTTCACCTTGAGTTGCACTTATAAGAGAAAGAGTTGAAAGTGTCTTTCCCAAACCCATATCATCAGCAAGTATTGACCCGTTTCCTTCAGGCGGCAATTGATTGTTAGGAAACTGATCTTTATAGTCATTGAATCCAGTTCTAAGCCAATGGTTGTCCTGGTGCCTCCACATGATATCCAACTTTTCCTTTAACATTCGTTCATTGTCAATCATAAAATTTATTGCTTGAAGTTGATGTGTTTTGAGAACTGTTTTGATTCCTCGGATAAGTTGATCAGCTTTCCAATCTTGAGTACTCTGAGATATTTGGAAAGAGCCTTCAAAAATTACATGCGGGATATTAAAAAAGATAGTGGAGTCGTAGTTCAGGATTGGACATAAATCGATTTGTGCAGAAGAAAATGCTTCTTTAGCAAGACTGATTAGTGTACTTGAAGAAAAGAGGCATCCCCAAAGTTGATACTGATTACCAAAAACTGGAACCAAGTAAGCATGAAAATAGAAAGGCTTCATAGGATTCAAGGCACTTCTTTGGTTTAAATGGTGAGATCCAGAGCCAATGTCACCCAATAGTGGTCCAATGTGCTGACTCTGCACTTGAGAAAGATTACCAACAAGGGTTGGTTTTCTTTCTTCAAATAGTCCAAAAATATGAACATTCGAATGGCCTCGCTGTAAAATTGTGGGGGTAGGTGAGTTTTGAAATCTTGAAATTACATTCATATAAATTTGATCGATTGTTATTGAGAACTGTCCAACACATCTGAGACTTGAAATATTAAGTAAGAATAGTATCTGAAGATAGTGGTTGTTAAAAGATGAATTGAAGCAAAAAAAATGAAGATTCAGTTTTGAATAAAACGACAAAATAACTTTTTAGCATATGCTATGCTAAGCTCATAATTCTTTCACATTTATTATTATTATCTTTTTAATAAATATTGGAAGTAAATCAATGATAATCGGAATGAATAATATGTCTTAAAAATAAATCTTGAGCCTATAGAGTAAATTTTGGTTTGTGGAGGAAGAAAAATTTTCTCAATAAAAATGTGCATTATTGTTACATTATAATCACAAAATAGAATAATTTCACTCTTATTACACTTATTTATGTTTCTGTCTAATAGTAAAATGCTTTAGATGTCAGTTCAAAATCCAAATTGAAACTACTACCTAGAACGATATCTTGATACTAACATACTTTTTGTAAGTCTTTGGAAAGACACTTATGGTGATCTCAATAATATTAAAATTGATTTGAATTGTATGTTTTATCAAATATCTATGTAGTCTAGTGTAATAATTGAGATACTACAGTTTAACCTTCTGTTACAAACTTGGCAAGAAAATATATGTAGATATTCTTAGAACGAATATCAAATTTTGCTTTCCACAAGATGGGAAAGTGAATATTATGATATGTTAAGTGATATGTTCAAGCTTTGCTCAATCTGTGCTCAGCTCAAAATCAAAGTAATCACCAAGCTCCAAGAAACCTGTGATTGAGTTTGGTTGAGCCTAGGTCTAACTGATTACCAAATCTTTGTCCAATTAATTTAAATCTGGTTTCACAATGAACTCCCAACAGCCTTCCAACAGCTTTCCAACCACTTCCCAACATTTTTAAATGAGGGGTATTGCTAGCAATACCCCCCCAAATTTTCTGTGGTGACTTCTGGACAACGTTCAGGTGGCCTTCCCGCCTCACTTGGAAGCCAAAATCATGCTCTAAACATGACAAAACACCATGAAACCCAGAAAAACTCTCCTAAAACCACCAGAGAAACCTTTGAAAAAGCCCCTCCTCTTGCTCCCAGAGAAATGCAAACAAATACTTCAGATTCCAACCTCAACAAAAGCTCCCAAACTTTTAAAAGGCCTTCCAGAGCTCACAAGGATGCTCAACAGACAAAATCACCCTCTCATCCTTCCAAATAAAGAATTTAAACCTCCACTCTTCCTGAAGAATACTCTTCTGACAGCTCCTTCTCTGCCAAAATTTCTTCCATAAGGCAAAAGACAGCCCCTAGATCCCCTTCACCTACCCTTTCCAATAACCACATTAAGTCACCAGCAACCAATTCCACTGGGGAGGAAAACAATAGTGAGAATTATCCTTCTTTAACTAGGCCCTAGGAAGTGTCACCTACTATTTCACCTTCTCAGAATCTATTAGAAGAAGACCAAGACAATCCCTATTTATCCTTTGTTGATCCTTCTCCCACACATCTTCCAAATCCTTCTTACATCCAAATTCCTAATGAATAGAATTTTCTAGAGCTTACTATCTGTAAGAATCATAAATTTTCATCAATTTCATTAACAAAAAAATTTGAATTGTGAACTAATTTTCTTCTTGTTAGATGGCACCCCTCCTCCAGAATCTACCATTAGAGTTGATCGACCTCTTGTGACCACATTGACACTGGATTATGCATATATGAAACAAAACCTAAGTATGATGTGTTCCAACATGCTTAAGGCCTTTGCTCTTCATTGGCCACTGAATAGATTTGGGAAGAACCTGAGAAAGAAACTTCTTGACAAGAACTGTAAAATTTCCAGGATAATTAAGCACATATTCCAACACTCCATCCCAGCCTCTTCTGCTTCCACCCAAAAATTATCTTCAAAACCAGTTCCTGACCATTTTAACCCCTAAGATTTCAACGGAAAACTGCACTTTTAAAACCACAGTGCATCCTCTAATCCCAACAACAAACAAAAATTCCAACATGTCCCATGCCAACCTCCAGAAATTGAATTTTAAAAAACAGAACATAATATAAATTATTAAATAGAGAAAATATATATAATTTTTTATTTTATTTTATTATTATTATTATTTTTATTTTACCTTTATTTTTATTTATTTTTTTTAGTTTTATTTTTATTTTTATATAACAATTACTACTTAAAACTACTAACATACTAAAAAAAACTTAAAAAGCATTAATCAAAAAAAACAAAATTGCAAATGGTATTCCCCAGCCAGTTGATAAGCTGATCCCCTGAAACCTCACCCACATCCAAGTGCATCTTGATGTGGATACACCTTTAATAAATGTAAAGATTAAAATATAAAGAAAAACTTTAAAATGAAAAAAATAGAATTAATAAATAAGAGAAACTAGAAATTGAATAATGATAAAGAAAAATAGCATTGCTCAGTAAATTGATGAGCCTCTCCCCACCAATGCTTGCCCACATCCAGGTGACCTTTATGTGGTACACCCAACAACCTTTTTTTATTTTATAAAAAAACCTTCACTAAAAAAAAAAAGAAAAAAAAAGAGAAAAAAACAGAGAATAATCCAAAAACACCTTAATCATTCAATTACAAAAATTCATAGAAGCAGATCCAGGTCCAAGGAAAAGATCACTGGGTGGGCTCCGTCCAATAGGTAAAAGTGGTGGGAGACCACCAGTTGTCTATCATCCAGAAAGATTAAAGAACCAATAATCCAGTTTAAAGCTATATTGGACTAAAAAACTGCATAAAAAAGCAGTGAACTAGGATTCAACTAAATAAAACCAAGAACTTGAATCAGACATTCTGGGGTAACTGATATACAGAGAATCCAGCTCATCAGCTACCCTAAAACTTGCAAAAATAAAATCTAGAAGCCTCTCCAATGGGTACCTTCTAACAAGAAACATACATCCACACATACTTCAACCAATCAACACAAACACCAGAATAAGACCAGCATTTGAAGACCAAAGAATTCCAGTTTGAAGTCATAGAGGACCAAAACCTGAAAAATGAAACCAATACTATGGTTCAAGCAAATTTAGAGAAGGGGTTGAAAACAGAAAATCTGTGGTAACTTTTAATAGAGCAGCCAGCCCATCAGTTACCCCCAAAATTTCCAAGATGATTTCTAGATGCCCCCCCCAGGTACCATCTAACAAAAGCTTTCCAACACAAGAGATTCACAGCATCAACAAAAAAAATCTAATAAAAAGAATGACTCATAGTTTATCCTCATTGCAGAGTTAGTCTTCTTCCCTTCTTGTGCCTCTGGGATAAAATTTTTTCACCTGGTCAGCAGACACTCTTTTCTTCAAGACTTCTCCATCCAACTCTTCTAACTTATATGATAGGCCTGAGAGTTGATATCAGACAATATAGGTACCATTCCACCTGTCAGAGAAAATCTTGCCCCACTGACACTCCAAACCCCTATTGTAAACCAATACCAAACACCCAGGCTTTAATGGATTCCTCAGTCTGTGTGCCAATCTCTTATCTTAATACCTAATTTACTGGTTCCTGATATTCATCATTCTTTTATAGGATTTTTCATGAAATTTTTCCTTTCCTTTAATCTGCTTCATTCTAGCACACAATAAATTTTCAGTTGAACAAACTTCATCCTGATCAATTCCTAATTACAAAATTGCTTCCAAGTCTACTGGTAAGACTGCCTTCTGAGAAAAAATAAGTTCATCAGGTGAATATCCAGTAGTCCTCTTGACAGTAATTTGGTCTCCAAAAATAAATTAAGTTTAGATAATGCCTCCACTTTTCAGCATTATCCCTACACATCTTGACCAAAGCATTGTTTAAAACTTGATGCCCTCTTTCAACCATGACTTCAGCTTCAGGATAATAAGGAGTAGCCACTCTGAATTATGAAAAAAAAACTAGTAACAGCTTCCTTGAAGTCTTCTCCAAACTCTGGTCCTCCATCAACAGTGGCCAATTTCATCTGACCATACCTATAAATCTACTCCTTCAAAAATTCTGCCACATTCTTGGAAGTCAAATTAGCTAGAGGCATTGTGTCAGCCTGGATATCCCCATGACTGAGTTAAAAGTACTTATAAGTTATGTTAAACACATGGACTATACATGGGAGCAATAAATTACAGTACACAAATAGCATATATAAGTAAAATTATGATAAGATACAAAATATGTCATGATAACACCTTATATACACACATATATCCACCTTTTATAAGTCTTATGTACTTATTATTAAGTTAGAATATGTTAGTGTAATCTTAAGAACCTTAAATATAAGGCTAAATAATTTTTAAGTACACTTAAAGCTGTTATTTTCACTGTTTTATTTAAAAAACAAGAAATGTGCTTTAAATCACTTAAAAGTTGATTATATGGGCTATAAATTTAATAATATTAAAAATGCGCTTTGAAAGATCAATTTGTCTTAATTAGGACTACTTATTTGGCTACTCAAATGCCTAAAAATAACACTTTTCAAATTTGGTGTTTTTTGTGGCAGAGATGGCTTCTGTGTACTGGCCACATACTGCCTGCATTTTTCCCGTGTGAATAGCTTCGTTTTTAGCAAATTTAGCTTTTTCACACTATAATTACCCCACATTCTATGCCCACTGTGGGGAAACACACTAAAATAGGCAACAGGCGCTTATTTGGTGTCCTAGCTTAATTATAAATGTATTGACCCTCTTTATATGAACTAATTTCATTAATAACCTCATTCTTGGAATTTTAATTCACTACCACGCTTAACTTCGCCTAAATTAGTCAAGGATTTACCTGTGCAAGCACCTTCCAAGGACTGCATGTAGTTACCCCACATCTCACGCCCTTTTTTGGGTTTGTTGGTGGTTTCTCAGTCAATTTTGGTTATTTTTGAATGGGGATTTCACGTAGTATAATGTCATGATTAGCCCCAACATCTCTACAGCTAATCCTTCTTATGATTAAGTATTAATTGGTCTTAATTTTCCTATTTGTGCCTTTTATATTAATGTATAATACGCATATACTCTCTTTTTTGCTTATTCTTTATTTTTGATGTATTATCCCAATTACTACAGGATTTTGGCGGGCGATATCATTCCTAATATGTTACTAGTCACTTTTTTTGGTTCTGAAAATGTCTATTGGCTAGAATTAGGCATCATTAACTGTGTATTGAGCTTCTAAATCATAGGGGGCATTGGGGAAGTAATTGTGTACAAAAGGAGGAGGTTTTTGGTCTTATTTTCTTCATTCTTTATCATTACAATTAAACATATAACCAATACAATTGCAATACATATCAATAGTACTTATAAAGTCATTGAATAGTATCTGAACTTATTAAATCTATTTTTCTACCAACTATAAAGATTGTAAGCCATATATAATTAGTGAGATTAGAATTACTGAGACACTTATTTTGAGTGATTTTAATACTTATTAGATTTGTACTACAGTATTCATATAGGATCATTAAAATCTTCTAGACAACTGACCATTCAAGCTAGTTCACGTCTCTGTACTTGACCTCAGCATGACACATTGCCTCAACCCATCCAGATAAATCATCACTGTCCACAATCAGGTATTGTTACCTTCCCTCTTTAATATGGACAGCATCAAAACTGACTCTTCAAAAAATAGTTGATTCACCAGTAGTATGATCAATTTCATTTGGTTTCAAGTGACTCCTTCTTTGAAAATCTTCACAAGATTGAACCCAAAGTTGAACAGCCAACTTCATACCATGCCACCAAAATCTGTCTGCTACACTTCTATAAGTCTCCCCAGAGCCTCTATGACCAAGGTCTTCATGCAAAGACTTCAACACCACTTCTTGACCCTTCTTCTGAGTCACCACAACTTAAGGCTTTGGATACCTCCTCCTCATCAACCTTCTCCCTGACACATAAAAGCCAAGACTCTTCTTCTTGAAAATGAATCAAGTATAATCATCACAACTATCTGGCCTCTCCAAGGTCAACAGATATTCCACCATAAAAAATAAAACCCAGACTGACCCCAGGTCTCATCTTGAAAATCCAACAAAATGACATCCAATGGCACAAACATGTCATCAAAATCACCAGAATAAACATTAGCTAATTGACCTGACCATCCAGAAAACCAGTTTTTAAATTTTGTCACATCCTTCTCCATCCACTGAATTTTATGAAAATCCAGTGTACCAGAAAAAATGCCATTCTCAGAATTTGAGCTACCCCAAACAACATCCTCTTCTTCATCAACAAACACATCCTGATTACCAGAGTCAAGATCAGATTTAGCAATTTTAACCTCTAGGGAGAGGTTTAAGCCTTCATCAGAAACAAAAATTATCACCAGCCAGTTTAAACTCATGGGGTAGGTTAGAAAAATATTCAGCACCTCTTGTGCGAGCCCTGACCACTAAAATATTTTCATCAAAATCTTCAGAAGCAGAATCTTGATCTGTTGGTGGTCTTCTTGACAATCCATATGGCATTGTGAATGTTTTTCCTGTTTTTTACACCAAATCAAAAGAGATGTGCTGGATAAATGCAACCCACCTAGTCATAGGAGCATTAAGAAGACTAGGAGTGTTGATCATCTGCACCAAAGATTTAGCATCCACATGCTGCTCAAAATGCTGCCCACAAAAAACAGTCTGCAAATTTGTCAAGATTTTTTCCACACCACAAAGCTCAAACTTTGGCTGAGAATACCTTGATTCCACCTCATTAAAAACCACAGATTCATTCCTGACTGGCCTGATCTTTCCAGATTTATCTTCCTGAGACAGAACATGTCAGTGTGTGCTAGTATCTAAGTATGATTAAAAAGTAAATATTAATGGTACTACTACTTATTGATAAATGATTTGATGAATAAACCTCAGGGGAAGACTAATTAAATACTTATTCTCAATATAAACTCACAATACTTGGATTTTATGCATGCTAGTGGTGGAAAATAGATAAATAAAATATAGTCATAGCTTATATAAAGATAATATCAATTTATAAATGCTTTATAATATATTTATATATGATAATAATTGTTTTATAGTGTTTATTTGAATTTTAGTAAGTAATTGATTTCCAATAACCCATCAAATCCTCCCTTACTTATACCGAAATCCACTGGAGTGCACAGACCTTCAATCCAGATGATGTCTCTGCCATCCCTGAAAATTACAGCACTTTGAGGGCCCATCACCTCCCCATAGTGTCCACTTCAAGCATTTTCAACACCCAGAACTCAAGTAAGGACCCTCCATCACAATTAATGATATCACAGAGCCATACCATAAATAGAATAAACAGAAAAAAAAATGGATACCATAGAGAAACAGGTAAAATAACTCATCCAAAGAAGATATAATGAATCCCAAAGCATATAAATGAGCTTAATTAACTTAAAAAGCCCCCAATAACATCCCCAAGCATCCATATTAACCCAGTTATTATATCCCAACCCATAAATCCATGAAAATCCATCAAAGGAATCAGATTAAGTTGTCCAAACTGGATATATGCGCCTGAAAAAGTTGTGTATACTTGCATATGAATTGTTAGTCCACTGAATATGTCCATATGACCTAGAATAAGCAGCAAAATAAAGTTTATAGGCTATTAAGAGGCTAAAACCCACTTATAGACCTAAATATACATAATATAACTACATATTTCACTGAATATGAGGATTATGTAAAGATATAAGATTATTTATGTCTATAATTACTTAATATCACTTAAGATAATAATATTATGACTCCATAAACAACTTATCAAGTATTATTAGGCTATGGATAAGCTATTTAAACTACTATAAGTCATACAATAGTGTAATAATTATATATATATGTATTACAACCATATATATAAGTATTATAACCTTAATTTTAACTTTTAAGCTTAATTTAATAGGGGTTATATTATTTTAAACATAAGAATTACTCAGTCCTGAGGACACCTAGGCTAAAAGAACAGCACCAGAAGCAATATTACCTGAATCCACAGCCAAATAAATCTTACCAGCACCAACACCATAATCCAACTTTTGAAGAATAATATCTTTGCCTACCACCTTCTATAACTTCAAAAATGCCTCTTCAAAAGTATCATCCCACTCCCAATAGGCATCCTCCTGGTCAAATTCCTTAAAGGAGAAGCCAACACAGAAAAGTCCTTAATCAATATCCTCACATTAACACAAACACTCAAATATCCCCTGACTTCAGTGGTATTCTTTGGTCTTGGCCATGATTGAATTTTATTAACATTCTTCTTTGCCATAATCCTACCCTCCTTACACACCACATCACCCAGAATCACTAATGCTGGTACACAACAGCAAAACTTTGATCCTGAGACAGTCAAACCTGCCTCCTCCATCCTAAACAAAATCCTTCCCAGAATCACTGCATATTCCCACACAAACTTCCTAATTCCAGGATTTTCCTTCAGAACCTCACTACCATAATCAGTATTTGGCCCTTTAATGCCACCATTATCAATAAAATACCAGCATAAGTTGTACTTCATCTTGCAAAATCCAAGCCATTTGTGCTTGTTAAACAGCCACAGAATTAGTAGCTCCTTGAGGTAACCTTATCAATTGAAACATTCCCAAAGGAGTCTCAAAATCAGTGAGAGGCCTATAGTGCAGATGTAGCTCCCTCTCATCATATCCACCTGTAATATCAACACACTCTTCCACAAAAATCCTCCACAAAATCTTCTGAACTTGGTGGCATTCCAGCATCCTCGATAATCTCTCTATTTAAGGCCCTGAGATCATGAACCACCCTAAGCTTGCCAATTTGCTTCTTGACACCGAACACAGGACTAGAATAACTTGAGGTTGACTATTTATAAAACCCAGTCCTGACCCTTTCCATGACAATTTCCACAAAATATTCCTTAATAGCAGCAGAAATCGGAATTTTTTTTATTTGCCAAGGTTCATGACAAACCACTGGAATCAGAAAAGATGAACCATAAGAATACTTCAACACATCTATTTCCTTCTCCACAAAAGTAATTGCCTTTTCCCTCAACACCATCACATACAACTGCAACTTCATCTCTTCTTCAGAAAACCACCCCTCAGGACCAAAATTCACCACTCCCAACCTTTCCTTAGTAGTCCTAGAAGTTTCCAAAAAATCAGGTGGATTCTTCACTAAAGGTGTTACATAAGGATCTCTTGACAAAGGTGCCCTCCTCAAAGGTGGGTTCAGCCCAACTGGAATAGGCTTATTGACAGGCCTAACCTTCACTGCTACCTTCTTGTACTTAGCAGCATTCACTTTGAAATCTTCGTCTTCAACAGGGACTTCTTCAATCTTCTAATAAACAAAGAGGGGTTTCCCCAATTCTCATAGGTGTGGTCAAGGTAATGTTTTTGAAAGGTGTAGAAGAGACCCTAGTGGTGCACAATTGGGAAGACTTACTTTTAGACCCCAATCTCACCACTCAAAAGCTTTTCCATTCCACATTCTCATTTTCCATCTCGCTATCAACCTCACTTCTATCACTCTTCACCTTTTCATCCAAATAATTTTTAAGTGATTCTTTTTTTTCTTCTTTTTTTTTATATTCAGATTTTTCTCTTTATTATTTTCAATTATCTTGAAGTTTTTCTCTTGTTTAGATGATGGGGGCCTTTCCTAAAATGGAAACCAGGGTTGCACAATTGCTCACTTTTTTTGCCAAGGTAATTTTTTAAAAGGTGTAGAAATAACCATAGCAGTGAAAAATTGGGAGGATTTTTTTTTAGACCCCAATTTCACCACTCCAAAGCTTTTTCATTTCACAGACATGAACCCCATATTCCCTCTTGAGCTTGAAATAAAATCAATCTTGAACACATCAAATGAGCAGAGACTTGATAAAAAACTTGGTGAATACTTGCAGAGAAGAGAAACATTATACAAAGAAATTTTAAAATCCACTTGGAATATCTCCAAACAAGTTGACCTACTACAACCTGGGATCTCCACTAAATGAGGAGAGTTTGTAGAATTAGGGTGATCAGCCCTTGCTACTTTAAAAAAGAAGGCTCTCCATCAGAGCCTGAGCCATCCTCCAGAAAACCAGAAGCAGCCCTATATTCCCTTCTCCTTCCACAAAATTCAGGGAAATGAAACATAGAGCTAATCCCAGGCCTAGTCTCCCAACCTTCTTCACCAGTTGAGGACAACCTCATGAGTAAGGACCTCTCATCATCACCTGTCAACTCCAAGCTAATACCGACTCCAGGTTGGTAACCAATCCTTGCTGAAAAATCCATTAAAAATGGACCACCCCAAACTTCCCTGAAAGTGCCTTTTGCAATGTAAAAATCCACTTTTCTAGAAGCTCCTCCCATATCTAATTTCAGGAACTCTGCTGCTCCAAATAAATCTTTTACATGCTCCCCAACTCCTCTCAGATTCTCAACAATACCTGTTTTGATGGGAAGGCCCAATAGAGTAGCCTTTGAAGGAGAAATAAGATTGATCTTTGAAGCAGAATCAACCAAAGCTCTGATGGCCTTACCATTCAGAGTGACATTAACAAAACCCAGTGGAGCAAAGAAATTTTTCTCCAAATTCTCTTCAAGTACTTAAGCAGAGTCACAAAAAAACTCCACTTCACCAGAAGAGACCCTCCTTCTGGTTAGAATCTTTTTCTGCTTATCAGCCAAACCAGGACTGATAGCAAACAACTCTCCATAATTCAAGGAATAGTTCCTTGATTCATCTTTTCCAACACAGAGTCAGTCACGTCAACTCTTCCTGCAATCAATGGCCTCTCAAAATGGCACTTTGACTTCACCACCTTAGGCCTGGATGCCTCTAGTGGTCCAACATCTCCATCCACTGGATTCCTAACCACAGGCACCAAAACAGAACCATCTCTAGTAACTCTGGCCCCACTGGGATTTGCAAAATTAGTTAAATGAACATCTTCCTTAGAGTCAGAATCAAAGTCCATAGGCATTGGATCCCCATTCACATCATAGGCCCCTAAACTGGGTGGACCCATATCTGCACTACCCTTCTGAATCCTGTGCAGCTCTTCCCCACTAACCTTCCTTCTTGAATCTATCTTTGGATCCACTCTAGGAGCCTTGGGCTTAGAATAAGCCTGTGAAGTGCTCTTTGGCCTTCCCACTCTTCCAGAAACTACATCATAAGTACCAGCCATACATTCCCTATTTGGCTTTGCTCCACAAGAGTACAACTCCAAAAAACCATAATAAGTAGAAAAGAAGATCTTATTGACCTGTTTTCCTTTCCCCTTCACATCAACTTCATCCTTCCCAGAATATTTCCCCTGATCAGGAATCTCTTCAAATCTTGTCTTCCTCTGATTAAGACCACCCCTTCTCCTGTCCAAATCAACAGGAGCCTGCCCCTCACTGGGCTTAAAAAATGAACCATCAGGGAACTTGAACACCCTGCCATCAAATTTGAATATTCTCACTGACACATCTCTGTTCAGAGCCCAAAAATAATTTGACCTGTGACACCTCCTACTACAATAGGAGCACACATAAGGATCACTTCTACATCCTGCCCTCCTCTCAAAAGGCTTTTCTTGGTGACTTGAGGCCCTATTCACCTTCTTAGTTTCCTGCACAAAGATGAACAACTTCTTGTTCAAGTCCACCAGTTGCTCCATCACTGGGTCCCTCTGTTCTTTAGGAACCTTCTCCACCTTCTTCCTTTCCTTCTTCACCTTAGCTTTTTTCTGACATACTTTTCACACTCCTCTTGATAGGAGTCCATAGCCAATAACTTCAGATGGGCCTCAACAGCCTCCCTCACCTTCTCCAAAGAAGGTAACTTCTGGTCACCATTAGCCAGATTCTTCATCATTTCCTTCCTAGACATCTCCTTTAAGACATCCATACTGTAATCCCTAGCCAGAGAAGACCAAAAGAAATATTTGCCAGAATTCTTCATGTGCCAATTCCTCTACTTCCACAAAGTATTCCACCACAGGATCAAACGGTAGCAGAAAATTCCTGTAACTATGTAAGTTACCAAAATCTCCATAAGATTGCCACTCACTTACAACCTTTTTCAGATCCACCATATTGAACCTGATACCTTTCTATCTATCATCTCCCTACACAACAAATTCCAATCCCTTTTCTTGTAGCCAGACATGGCCACAACCTCCTTCTTCACTGGCCTATCACCAATTAAGAAAATAATTTGCTTCACAATATCCAAGTGGGAAGCAAAATCAAAACCACCAGAAGATTCATAGTTATCTAGAACCCAATTGAAATTTTCACCATTAAAATTGGTACCATCCCAAGTTTTGATCATGGCACACTCCCTGATCATCACAGCAGGAGTAAAACCTGCACCACTGACAGTCACAATAGGTATAGTTGAACCAGAAACCATTCCTCCAGACCAGAATTACCATAAAAAATTCCAACCAAAGACAAAAGAGACACCTAAAGACTAAAAAGACACACCCCATTTTGGGTGCCAGAAATGTAGACAATCCTATATAGCTAGATATAGGCCTTGACCAAGGGAGTTGGAGAAAACCCAGATGGAAAAACCCCTGTCCCTTTATAAAATACAAGTGAGATTTATTTGATAGATAAATTGAGTCTTGTTTGATAAATCTTCTTTACAACACACTTGAATTCTTTATGAGCCAAGAAAGTAGTCCCCAGACAGACTACCATACCACAGAACTGAAATGTAGACCAATGGCCACTCCAGAAAAAGCAGTGATACTTGATGTAGGTTGCAAATCCACACCAGAGACAGAAATAATACTTGATATAGCTTGCAAGACTATACCAGAGAAACAGTGACAAGAGTTGAGGTCAATTAAGAACTAAAATTTTTACAACCCAGCCAAAAAGACACAAAGAGTGAATCCAGAGATCCAGATATCCCAGATGGTAGATGGTCTCTTCTAACTTATATAAACTATCTCACACACAGACACCCTAGCCAGATCCTCAGCTTGATCCAGCTCTCCCAGATATCTACATGCATAAAATAGTCTATAGAGAATTTCCTGCTTGCAGGTGGATGGGCTTCCTGTCTTAGGTAAGGCTGTGTTGAGGCAGGCAGGCTTCCTGTAGGCAGGAAGCAGCTTCTAGGCCTGAAAAGCCTAAAAACAATCAAACAACTTCTAAAACCAAAAAACATCACAACTACTCATAGAAAACAGCTAATCACACATAACACACACCAATATGATGAGAAAAGAAAGGTCAATAAGCTGAGAAATAATAAGTGACCCTAACTTAAGCCTAAAAAATACGACTAAACACCTAAATAATTAGAAAACACCAATACTAAGCACCATTACCCCAACTAAACCCTACATACCAAATACCCCCAGATACACATTCCAAAGGCCTATGCATCTTTGAAACATCACACTGTCAGTGTAAATGTAGTAAGACAGAGGTATAGGAGCTGAGAGGGAAAGGGAGACTTCTCTTATTGCATCTTTTTTGGACGTACTTATGATAGGTTGGAAGATAAGAGGAGATCATGGAGCCAAAGGGGATGGACATTGGATATCCAGGTCTAAGTGGAGAAGGAGGGAGGGGAATATGTGGGAGCTGGTGAGGTTGTGGAGTTGGTGACAATGGTTTTTGGGAACAAGAAGGGAAAGAGTTTTCATCACTAACCTATCCATAGGGTTAGATTCTGGAAGGGAGAGGAGGTTGACCCAGGAAGTATAGACTACCTGGTCCAGATGTGATTTACATCTGGGTGACACAGAGTTGTGTAGGAGGGTACTCCCTGGGGTGGTTCTGAAAAAACCTAGTGCTCTCCTCATGGCTTTGTTTTCCACAGTTTGCAGTAGGCAAGTAGCACAAGAGGATTTATTTTGGTTTTGCCACACTATTGCGTTATAATTAGTATGTGAGTGAACTAGTGAGGAGATGAGAGTCTTTAATTATCTGAGGGGGATACCCCACCCTGATGAAGCAGTCTGCATATTTTTGAGATTTATTGAAGGCTGGAAGCTGAGGTGTCTGAGCCATGGTTGCGGAAAGAGAGAGTAGGGTCTAGGTTAGCTCCTAGCCAGTTCAATAATGGAGAGAGGGGGAGATTGATGTTGTTGTATTGTAAAATTGGGGGATTTTCGGCTATTGTTGTTCTGTGGGTGAAAAGAATCCATTTTAATTTTTCAATGTAAAATACCACAGCATGTTTTAGGCCCCAGGACAGTGACTCCATGCCTAGACTGGCTAGCTTGTCTCTGACCGCATCCATGCTTTTGTGGGCCACTAAAAACAAAAAATCATCAATATACCCAAGAACAAGGGTGGATTTAGACCAAGAGGGGAGAGAAGATAATCCAAAGCCATATATATTGTAAAGGATGGGGGAGAGGGGGGATCCTTGTGGGAGACCCTTAGGGAGGAAGGAAGAGGGTTATTTATAAGAGGAGAAAGCAATTCTGGTGCATATATCAGTTAGTGAGTTTATGATTAATGAAATGAGGTTGTGAAGAATAGAGAGAGAGTGGAGAATTGCTTCAAGTCTTGGGATGTTGACTGTGGGTAATGCTCTTTTCACATCTAGGGACAGATCCTCAACTAAATTCCTTAAGCACCACTGGTTCTTGGTCCAGGTGGTGAGATGTAGTAGGGCATCTGAGGTAGACCTAAGGGTGATTCCACAATAGTTCATATCAGGCAGGGAGGCACTAGATTCTAAAATGAAGGAGAATCTAATGGTCAGTAGGGATTCAAGAAAATTACCCATTGTATTCAATAGGGCAATGGGATGGTATGAGTTAGAAATTGTATAGTCAGAGAAATTAGGTTTTGAGATTATGATGGCTCTTGCTGTATTCCAGGCCTTGGGATAATTTCCTAGTCTAAGCCATTCTTGGTAGATGGGAAGAAGAAGAGATGCTGTTTTTTGAGGGTTGAAGAGCAAGAGGGTGCTTGGCATACCATCTAGCCCTGGGGCATGCTTCTTTTTGGTGTTTAAAAGGGCTGAAATGAGTTCAGGGTAGGTGAAGTGAGGGGAAGGCAGGAGGGATGGGGTAGAGGGGGGCCTGAAATCTCCTAGGTCACATGGAACTGAGTCTACAGAAGGGCCTTCAAATGGTTTAGAAGCTTTCTCCTGGTTATCCAAGATGAGTGAGCCATCTTGGGCCAGGAGAGGGGGTTTGTGTGTGGAGATGAGGGGGAAGATGAGGACTTAGCTGATCAGAAGAGAATATCAGGGGTCAGAGACAAGTGTCTCTGGAACCAGTGTTATTTTTGGAGGTAATTTATAGTGGCTCAGAAAGATTTGCAGGCTTTCAGGGCTTCAGCTACTAGGTGGGGGGCCTGATAACAAGTTTCCTTGAGAGGGTTTAAGACGCTTCAATCCCACCAGGCATGGCACTTAGAGCTGTGCTGCTGAAGCGGAATATTATCATAAATCAGTTTGTTTAAAGTGGAAGTTAAGAGTTCTTCAGCCTTGTTAATTTGGGAAGGGGAGGAGAGGATGGGGTAGAGAGTTTACTCATCTTTAGTGTTCCAGTTTCTAAATTGATACTTTTTGGGGAGAGGGGAGGAGAGTAGGAGGGTGGTAGAGATGTATTGGTGATCAGATAGATATGAGAGAGAACCGTCAGAATCTGTTGTGCATTTAATCATGCTCTATATAGCCCTAGAATTTTCAAACACTAGATCAATCACAGATGTAAAGTTCCTAGAGTTTAAAAAGGTGGTAATTCCAGGTTGGGAAGCAAGGCACATGTTGTGTTCAAGCATGGAATCAATTAAAAGTGTAGGTTCTGGGTGGTTTGAGGAGTGACAGTAAGGTTTGGCAAACATGTTGTTTTGGAGGTTAGTATAAGCCAATAGTAAGAAGAGGAGGTGTTTGAGTGGGTTGATGAGGGGAAGGATGAGGGTGGTGGAGGAGAAGGTGGAGGGGGGACTATATAAATTAGCAATTAGAACAGGGGGAGAGTGGACTTTGGCTAGTAGGAGGACAATTTCTATCGAAGGTCTGGGGAGGGAGGTGAGGAGGTGGATGTGGAGCCTTTTATTAATGTAGAAGCATGCACATATGGGTGGGAGGGGAGGAGAGAGGGGGAGTGAGGAGGCAGGAGCAGGTTCCATCCCTGTGCCACAGCAGAGGAGCAGCAGTCTGGAGCTAGAAATGGCTCTTGAACAGCTAGGATGTCATATTTACAGGTGAAGGGGCATTGAGGAGGGAGTGAAAGAAAATCTGGGAATGGTGAAAATTAAGCTGGAATATAGAAATAGAAGACAGAGGAGACTTAGGTAAGTTTGTAGGGCTTATTTTAGGGCAGCTTTCTGAGAGCAGAAACTGTGGTGGGGTCGGTGGAAGATGTGATTTGAGGAAGTATCTTGGATCAGGTACAATAGTGAAGTAGATTTCTTCTTTACAGTGTATCATGGGTAAGCAAGTCAACAAATCTAAAACACACAGGTGAGGGGAGAGAGGGTTTGTCACATGTTTTGGAATTGTGGTGGCCAGCACAATTTGAACATCTGGGGGGAAATGAGAAGTTAATCAACAAGTAGCCCTTTCCCCATCATTGGAAGAAGGTGCTACAGTCCCTGTTAACTGCTTCTGTGGGTCTAACTTGGCCATTGCAGATGAAGGGGAAGGAGTGGGTAGGGAAGGAGAGAAGATCAGAATCATTTTTGTTTAGAAAACAAAGACTTTCTGAGGAGTGTTTTTTCTCAGCTCTACCCTCAGCGTGTTTCAGCCAGGAAAGGGGGTAGAGAGACTTTAGGGATTCTGGGTTTTCCTCAGTCAGCTCATCAAGGCAACTTTGGTTGTCAGGGTTAAACAAAGTTTGTATACCATAGGAAACTTTGTTTGTCGGGGTCAAACAAAGTTTGTATACCATAGGCAAGCACCGGGAAGGTAGGGGGGTGAAGTTTATGTCTTCTGGGGTCCATGATAGCAATTAGATTGACAGGTAAAGGTGGTCTTTCTCAGAAGTTAGGGTTAGCTTGACATTTTCGGATTGGTGGCAAATGGAACTGCGGATCCAGATAGGTGAGGAGGATGAGGAGAGAGATATTTTTTAGGCTGAAATTTGGTTGTTGAGGAAGGTGAGAAGTTAACCATTGGTTAGTTTTTTGAGGACTAGAGAGGTGGAATTGGATTGTTTGATTGTGATGGTGGAGGCTCAGGGTTAGAGGGGAGGAGGGGAAAAGCTAGGGGTTGAGAACTTGGGGAAAGGTATGAAGCAGCAGCCTGGGCAAAAGAGAAGCAGGGAGGGAAATCATTTGGGACAGTAAGGGGAGGGGCTTTGAGTTGGAAAAGAATGTCATCAATTTTATTTTCAATAGATGTGAGAGAGGGGAAAGAAATGGAGGAGGGAGACATGGGGATAGAAGGAGGGAGAGGGGCTTGGAGGTGGAAGGAAGTATGGTTTTCCAAAATTGGAAGAGGCCTTTGTTGGTCTGTTTGGAGCTGTTTTTGTATGTTTTAATTTACATTGATCAAATAATTACATGTTATTTTGGTTTTAATCACTAAATTTTGGGACTATGGGTATATGGGTACTACTTTTGGATAGCCCTTATTTTTCTCTATATTTTATGTCTTGCTGATATTTTTCATATTCCAAGTTTTAAGGGGTGATTTCCTTATTTTACATTTCTAAAAGATAGCTGTTTAATTTTGTTTGTTGTGTTTTACAGGATAACCTTAAGTCTTAGGGTTAAGGGCTTAGTACCATTAAGTAGAGCTAATTTGGCTCTATATTTTATGTCACTATGTGTTCATAGCTTAATTTTGTGTTTTAAGGTTTTTAGTAGTTGTGGTGGATTTTTCTAAGTATTTTGGGCTTTATTGGAGGTTTTTGGTGGTTTTCTGGCTTCAGGGAGGTTTGGCTGCCTCTAGGCGGGCCACCTGCCTTGGTTATAGAAGGCTGGGGAGCATTTATAGAGGGTTTTTATTCAATTTGGCTGTCAAAAGCACCAAATTAGTTGCTGTACAAGGATTTTTTATGTGGTGGTCTGTGTGTAAATACTGAAAAGACAGTTTGGGGCAACCTTAATTATCATACAACCATCTGGTAATTATATCATTGTTTCTCACCCAGTTTTCACTATTTTTGGCCACAATTGGCTGTGTTTGTTGCAAGGTTAGTTCTTCATTTAACTCAACTTTGACAACTGGTTTCTTTGGTGTGGCTTTGCAACCTACATCAAGTATTATTTCTGTTTTCTGTGCAACAAGTGCACATTTTTTTGGCTTTCTGGTGTGGATCTTTCTGCATTTCAGGTTCTCTTTGGTTTGTGGACAATCTAGGCTACTTTCTTGACTTGATAAGCAGTCAAGAAGTGTGTTGGAAGGAGTATAGTAACAGTCTCTAATTTTCTGTAGCAAATAAATCTCACCTGGTATTTCTCAAAGGTACAGTGGGTTTTCTCACCAGTTTTACTCCAAATCCCTTGGTCAAGGCCTATAGATAATACTAAAGGATTTTCTACACTTCTGGAGCCCAACATGGGGTGAGGATTTGCTAGCTTTTGGAATCTCTGTTACGGTTGGACTCTCTTCTTTTGTGGAATCTATGTGGATTTTTTGATTTTCGGTGCTGTATCTCTCTGTGGTTGGTCTCTGAAGGCTATTGGGGGGACTTTGGCTATCTGTGATGGAAATTCTGGGAGGTGTAATTTAAAATAGTTAGGATGGTCAGGATCAAGTCAAGGAAACAGCAAATATTCTTTGGAAAGGAGGCAAGGTTATTTTCAGAGATCTTTGAAGCTGCTGATGATGTGGATGGGGCTTCTGATTTGGATAGAGTGAAGCAGGTAATCATTTTCATTGATGAAAGAGAGGTGGTGGAGAAAGGTCTTAGGATGGAGGGATATAGGATTCAGGATTGGGGAAAGTCAAAGATGGAAATAATCAGGAGGTGGCCCACTGTGTTTTCAATGGATGATAATTATGGAATTTATAGGAAAAGGAAAACAGATAGTGGTGTAACTTCTCTGGCTCAGTATGGTATATTTATGGAGGAATTTGAAGAGGTTATGGATTATCTGGATTATAATGGTATTTCCTCTCATAAAATTGAGGCCAAGAGTTTATTTTGAAGTTCCATGGGTCTGGAGGTCAAAAAGGAGGTTCAGGGATTTCTGTTAAAGGCTGGGCTGATGAAGACACTTCTAAATGGAGAAAGTAGGATTCCTGCTAGAAGTGTTTTGAAGAAGGCTAATCTGGGGCATCATGAAAACCTTGTCTCTAAAGAGGTGGAATCTGAAAATGAAAATTTAATGAATGGAAAGGTTCAGGAAGAAGTGAAAAAAAATTCAGCTACAGTGAAAATTTTGGAATCACCCACTTTGGGAGATGATGATGTTTGTGATGTTTCAGAAATTATTATTTATTTAACAGATGACTTCAATGGATCTTAAGAATGTGCTTCATTTGATGTTTTGGATATGTACACACTAGATGATCAGTGCATCTTTTCAAAGGTGGATGAGATCTGTGGGAAGGAAAAACTGGATGTTCATGATGATATGGTTTCTTCATGTTTAGATAATGTATTTTTGGATGAAGATGTTTCTTTATAATTTGTTGATAGTCAGAAATCGTATGTGTTGGATCTATTTATATTAGATGAAGATTTTTTCCTGGGTGCTCCTTTAAGTGCAGAAGATTAATGCTTGGAGGAGGATGTTAATTTTGACGTTTTGGACTCTATTCTGGAGGATCTTTTGTATTCTCAGAGTAATTCTGAGCTTAATGATTTGAAGCCTCATGAAAAATATTCTCAGTTTCTTCTTTCAAGTTCAGAGGATAATAGAAGTGGTGACAACCTCTTTATAGAAAGATTGTATTATCTGAATGATTATGTTCTGGATGTATGTTTGTTGGAGTAATAAAATTCCAAGCTGGTTCCCTCAAGATCAGAAGATAGTTGCTTAGGGAAAGATGATTCTTTTAGTGTTCTGGGTCCTGTTTTGGAGGATTTTTTTAAATTTCAGAATAATTTTGTGATTGATGATCTGGAGTTAGAGACAGTAAACTCTCAGCTTTTTTCCTCAACTGGAGAAGGTTTTTTTAGAAAGGAGGATAAAATTATTGATGCTGTATATTACTTAATTTCAAAGGATATAGGGTGTATGGACACTGGGAATGAAATTTATAGTAAATTTAGTGTATAGAGAAGGATGGGGATTTTGTTTGGAGGACTGATTATGGGATATCAGAATTGGAAGAGGGGCTTAGCTTTTTGTAGCCCTAGGGGCAAACTTATTGGTTTCAAACTGGGGATTTCAAGAATATAAATCCTCCAAAATGAGGATAAACTACTTAATAGGTCTTTTTCTTTGTGTAAATGGCTCTTCAGGATCCATTTTTCTCAACCTTTGGTCTGGTTATTTTTGCAGGTCAGAAGAAAACTAAAGAAAATAAAATAAAAATTTCAAGATAACTTAAGATAATAAAAAAAAAATCTGATCATAATGAAGAAAGAAGATAAGCATTATTTTTGTGAAGATATGGAAGGTTTTTTCTCCTCCCCCCTGAGGCTAAACTGGAAGAATTATTTCAACTCCCCCAAGAGGTTAAACAGGCTGGTGATAATTGTGTTTCTGATGAAGGTTTAAACTTCCTTAAGAGGTTAAACTGGCTGAATCTGATCTTGATTCTGGTAATCAAGATATTTTTGTTGATGAAGAAGGGGCTGTTGTTTGGGGTCTCAAAATTGGAAAAAAAGTTTAATGTTAGTGAACTGGATTCTCTTTAAGTTTTAGATTTTTGTGATGCTGTTCATCTGTTTTGTTGTAAATTTTTTTTTAGAAGGCACCCATGGGTGGTGCTTCTAGATTTGATCTTGGCAAGTGTAGGGGTAACTGATGGGCTGGCTGTTCTATCAACAGTTACCCCAGATTGTCTGTTTCCAACCCCTCCTCTTGATTTGGTTGAAACCTAGTATTGGTTTCTCTTCACATTTTTTGTTCCTCTATGACTTTAATTTGGAAATTATTTTGGTATTCAAGTGCTGAACTCTTCATGCTTATTGGTTTTGGTTTATTGTGTTGGATGTTGTGTTTTTTGTTAAAAGGTAACCAGGGGGGCTTCAAGATTTTATTTTGGAGAGTATGGGGGGTAACTGATGAGCTGGCTGCTCTGTAGAACAGTTACCCCATAATGTCTGTTTCAAGTATTTTTTTTGACCTAGTTGAATCCTAGTTCTAGTTTTTTTTATTCAGGTTTTTAGTCCACTATGACTTAAAACTGGACTGGATTGGTTCCTTGGCTTGGGACTGGCTTCTTTATATTTGGTGCTTTTAGATTGATGCTGGATCACTGGTGGTCTCCCATAATTTTTACTTATTGGAGGGAGCCCACCTAGTGATCTTTTCTGTGGACCTGTACCTTGCACTGTTATGTGCTTTTAGGGTGTTGGCTGTTAAAGTGGTGGATTCAAGATTATTTTCTTTTTTCTCTTTTTTTCTTTTAATTTTATTATTGAGGCTATGTTTGTTCAAAGGCTCAAGATAGGGCTCTGGCAATTTTTTTGGTAAAAGAGGAGCCAAAAAAAAATAAACTTTCAGGTGTGACCACATCAAGGTACATTTGGATGTGGGTAAGGTATCAGGGGATTAGCTCATAAATTGGCTGGGGGATACCATTTTATTTTATTTGTAAAATGAGGTTTAAAAGTTTAGCCTTGATGTTTTTTGGTGTTGGATCCTATGGGTTATATCTTTAAGATTTATTTTTTTAGAAAGTCCCTCAAGACTTTAAGCTGAACACTATGGTCAGTCTATCAAGACTTTAAGCTGAACACTATGGTCAGTCTATCAAGACTTTAAGCTGGAGAATGGTATAGACCCCCAAGACTATAAAATGAGGATGGTTTGATGGTTGAGTCTTTCAGGACTATAAACTGATAATGTGGTGTTTGTGTGATTTTGGCAGAGGGCATCCAAAGGGGGGGTCTCTAAATTTAGTTAAGGCAAGTGTGGGGGTAGCTGATGAGCTGGCTTCTTTGTAGAAAATTTACCCCAAAATGTTAGTTTATTTTTTTTGGTCTTTAATTTTTTGATCTCTGGTTCTGTCTTCTTGATTTAGGTTTTGAGTCCCCCAAGACTATAATCTGAAGGTTTTTTTTTCCCAAGACTATTAAATGAGGGCTGTTAGTCCCCCAAGACTTAAAACTGAGGATGAGTCCCCCAAAACTTTAAACTGAGGAATTTCTTATTATTGGATAAATTCAGGAAGTATGGAGAGTGGTCAAGAATTTCATTTCTAACTCAAAAAGTTCAATCAAGAGTCAAGTGGCAGGTGTAAAAACAAGTAACTATTTCTGTTAAATTTCTATTTTTCTATTTTTATTAGCATATTATAAGAGTAGATGTTAATGTTACATGTGTATAGACATTTAATGTCTATTGTGATGTTCTTCTATTTTTTCTCTATTTAATCATACTCATTCATACTGAGCAAGATGCTGATTTATATACTGGGATATGTTTTTACTTTTTGCCTGTCTTATCTTTCTTGCTCTAATATTATTTATTTCTGATAATTATGTCAGGTTTAATGATTTCTTTGAATTATAATTATGTTATTAATGTCTATTAAAATTGTTTTTATTGTAAACAGGTAACAGTGGTAAAGACCATTTTAAGGGCAGTTCATATTTATTAATGACTGCCTCATTTTATTTGTAAAAGGTTACAGGGGCAAATAACACTTTAAGGGAAGCTCATATTTATTATTTACTGCTTCATTTTATTTGTAAAAGGATTTGGGACATCTTCAGGTTATGGGCCCAGAGCTCAAGTGAATGAATTCAGACAAATCATTTACTCTTCCATCACCAGCACCATCTAATCTTTCTGAATCCTCTACTTCTAGCTTTGACACTTCCTGTCAGTATAGTCTAGTATATAAGTATGATATAATAGTTTTATTTTATGGTCCTACTACTTATTGATAAATGATTTAGTGATTAAACCTCAGGGGAAGACTAATAGAATAGTTATACTCAAATAAAACTCACAATACTTGGATTTAAATGTGTGCTAGTGGTGGAAAATAGAAGAATAAAATATAGTTATAGCTTATATAAAGATAATATCAATTTATAGTGGCTTTATAATATATTTCTGAATGCTAATAATTGTATTGTAGTGTTGGTTTGAATTGTAGTAATTGAATGATTGATTATAAACCGTCAAAATTCCTCCTTACTTATACCCAAATCCACTGGAGTGCACAGACCTTTAATCCAGATGATGTCACTGCTATCCCTGGCAATTACAGCACTGTGAGGGCTCATCACCTGCCCATGGCGTCCACTTCAAGCAGTTTCAACACCCAGACCTCCAGTAAGGACCCTCCATCACTATTAATAATAACACAGAGTCATACCATAAATAGAAAACCCAGATAAAAGCGGATACCATAAAGAAACAGGTAAAATAAATAATCAAAAAGAGATTTAATGAAACTAAAAGCATATAAAGGAAACAAATAAACTGTCCAAGCCCTCAATAACATCCCCAAGCATCCATATTAACCCAGAAACATCCTTCCAACCCATAAATCCGTGAATAACCATCCAAGGAAGTAATTTTAGCTGTCCAAACTGGGTGTATGCGCCTGATATAGGTGTCTATGCTTCTGTAGGCGTTGTGAGTCCACTGATTTCGTCCATATGACCTAAAATAAACAGAAAAACAAAGGTTATAGGCTATTAAGGGGCTAAAACCCACTTATATACCTAAATATACATAATATACTGCATATTTCACTGAATATCAGATTTATGTATACATATAAGCTTATGTATGTCAATAATTACTTCATATCACTTAAGATAAGTATATTATGACTCCATTACCACCTTAATAAGTATTATTAGGCCATGGATAAGCTATTTAAACTATTATAAATTATATAATAGAATAATAATTATATATATATATAATAAAATAATATATATTATTATTTTAACCTTATTTTTAAGATATAAGCTTAATCTACTTAAGGTTATCTTATTTTAAGCATAAGAAATACTCAGTCCTAAGGATATTTAGGCTGACACTTCCCGATCTCCTTACCTCCAAAAATGGACTTATCCAATGATACTGGTGGTGATACTCTTTGAAATATTCCTGTTTTGAGTGCAAGTTACTTTCATGAATGGCAAATTAGGATGATAGCCATTCTCACATATCACAATCTTAAGAACATTATTTTTGGTCTTGAAACTCTGCTGCCTTCTGATGCTTCCCAAAATTTAAAATTAGATTTTAAAAATTGTGCAGATAAAGCAACTAAAATTATCATCTCTAAACTTGAGGCCGGAAATATTTCTGCCTTTGTTACCAATGCAGATATTGATAGTCTTTGGAAAATTTGGACCAAGCTTATAAATCAGTATCCCACCACCAATGCTTCAAATCAAGCCTCAATTTTGGCTCAATACCATGATTTTAAATGTAATGAAGGCAACTGGATAGGTTTTGTTAATGACTTGAGAACCAACATTAATGAGCTGGGTGCTGTCAGTGTATCTGTTGAAAGTGAAAATGAAGCTCACCAATTATTAAGAAATCTTCTGGATCACTATTCTACTTACAAGGCCTTGATTTTACATGCCTGTGAAGTTACTCAAATGCATTTGTCTGTCGCTAATTTGATGTCATGTCTCACTTAATTATCACCACACAATATGGGGGTGGACTTGCTATCAAGTTTGAAACCTTGGACCCAAACTCACCACAGATTGAACACACATTGAGCTATTGATAAAGGAACCATACAATCAGGGATGAACACTACTCAGCAGAACAGTTTTAGGTGAATTTTCAAGTATGGTTCAGTATAGGTTTGGTATGAGTTCAGTCTGAGTTCCATCTGAGTTCAGTTTGAGGACTTGCTAGCAAGTCCACCCCCAATATTGCATAGTGTATCATCCAAAATAGAAGCAGAAAATTACTCTGGCTCTGCTCTCCTAAATAAAGTGAAAAGTAATCAAAAACCAAAATGGGAGTATTGCTGTGATGGAAAGATAATCTGAAGGCAAAATATTTGGAAGATGATTGTTTCCAGATTTATCCTGAGAAGAGGAAAAATCATCCAATTGAAAGCACATCTAAAAATGATGAAGTACATGCAAATGTCAGCTGCAGTCCAGAAATGATATTTTGAGCTAATCTCTCAATTTCTTCATCAAAGATAATTGTTTTTGATACTGGAGCTACTTTTCACATGATCAAGAACCGTTCAAATTTTAAATTGTATTGGCCTTTTTTACAACTGATAAATCTTGGAAACAATTATATCACTTATAGTGTTGGAAAAGGTTCTGTCAACCTCGTTACACCCAGAGAGGTTATCACTCTTACCAATTGCCTACATGTTCAACAGATAAGCCAAAATCTAATTGGGCTAGGTCCTTTCATTACTTGAGGATGTGAACAGCACACAAACAAAGATGGAATTTTGACAATTACAAAATCTGATGAAATTATTTTAGGCAGAAAGTGGGATGCTTCCAAGGGACTCATTGTTTTAAATTCCGATTTTGGTGAGTGATTCAATCCCACTATCAAGTCAATCTTTTTAGCTAAATACAAAAGGCTTTGGCATTAAATATTAGGCCACACAAATTCTCATTATCTTGATAAAGTAGAATTTAAATTTTTGGATGATTTTAAATTCTGTGAACCCTGTGTAGATGCAAAGCAGCACGATTCTCAATTTCCTGGTGTAGTACCTAGAGGTACTCCTTTCTTAGAATATCTTCACTGTGACCTTAGTGGAAAAATTTCTTCATAGTCAATTGGTGGTGCTTCTTATTATTTCAAGATCACAGATTCATTTACTTCATATTGTTTTGTCTTTTTGCTGTTTAATAAATCCGACACATTTAAAGTTTTTCTCGATTTTAAAAATCAAATCAAAAGTTTTTCTAACTCAAAGATAGAAAATTTTGTATGTAATGGAGGAAGTGAATTCATTAATAAAAGTTTTACTGAATTAAGCTTGAAAGAAGGTTTAAACATTATTGTAATGCTGCCCTATTCTCCCCAACAAAACCCTATTGCAGAACAAAGCAATAGAATTACAGCTGAAATGGAAAAACATTTATTATTTTATGCAAAAATGTCAATTGAATTTTGGGGAGAGGCTGTCAATACAGCTGTTTATTTATAAAACAGACTCCCTTCAGCATCAATTGGTTTTGAGACCCCCTACAACAAAAGTTTTTAAAAAAAATCCTAATTACAATTAATTAAAGCTGTTTGGATGCAAAGCTTATGCTTTAATTGATAAGACAAAAAGAGGTAGAAAATTTTTACCTAATTCAATCAAATGTTGTTTCTTTGGATATTCTGAGGAAATTTCATCCAATCAACTACTTCAACTTGACAATAAAACAATTATGTATTCTCATAATGTTATCTTTGATGAAAAGAGTTTTCTAATTCAAACTTCATTAACAGAATCTCAATTAGCTAAAGCATTTTTTAAAGGCATTGCCTCTATTTCAGAAGATGTTCATGAATCTATTAATCGGATCAATTATCTTTCTCCTTCTGATGATACTGTTGAAGAATTTTTTTCAACAAATTCTACTTCAATTAATAAGTTTTGGGATTATCAACTAACCCCAAATATTTCTCCAAAAGAAATTAGTTCATTGATTGACACAAATAATATTATTGAAGTTACTAGAAAAATATTTCCAAAGAAGTTGAAAAGTTCCATTGAAATCAAAAGTTATTTGTCTACAACCAAATTGATCAATTCACATTTGCAACATGATATAGTCCCTAATCTATATTTGTCAGAGCCTCTCACTTATTTTGAGGCAATAAATCAAAGGGATGGTGATTCATGGCTAGAAGCAATTGATAAAGAGCTAATTATGATTGATCAACAAAACTTTTGGGATATTATTGAGAAGCCTGTTGATACTCCATCTATAGGATCTGTATGGGTGTTTAAAATAAAATGAGATGCAGATGTTAACATAAAAAAGTACAAAGCTAGGCTTTGTGCACAAGGCTGCTCAAAAAAAGCTGGTATCAACTATTTTGAAACCTTTGCTCCCACCGGCAGATTAAAAACTTTATGTGCATTAATTAGCCTTTCTACTCATGAAGATTGGGATTTTGAGCAAATGGATGTAAAAGGTGCATTTTTATATGGAAAACCAGATGAGGATGTGCACATGAATTTTCCACTTGGAATGAAAAATCCGCCAAATTTTAAAAATCCAGTTCTTCTTCTCAAGCAATCTCTTTATGGTATCAATCAAGCATCTAGATGCTGGTACACAGAATTAAGAATTTCTTTTACTCTCTTAATTTTTATTCCTCAGCTGCAGATCCATGCCTTTTCATTCATGATAGTTCTACTCATCCCTGCTATGCTCACGTGCATGTCAACAATCTTTCAATTTTTGGCAAAGATGTTCAGTGGTTTAAGGATTCCATCTCATCACACTTTGATATGGAAGATCTTGGTGACTCTATATACATTTTAGGTATGAGGGTCACTAGAGACAGAGCTTCTGTAAACTTTTCATTATGTCAAGATCAAGAGATCAAGGACTTGCTTGCATCATATGATATGAAAGATTTCAAACCAGTAGAGACACCAATGCAAATGAACATGCAACTATTACCAGCCACTAAAGATGAGATACAAAAATTTACAAAATTAAATATAAATTATCCTAGGGCTTTTGGACGTTTGAACTACATCACTCAAGCAACAAGACCCAATATTGCATTTATCAACAGTCAACTTGCACAACATTTAGTATCTCCTCGAATTAAGCATTGGACAGCATTTAAAAGAGCTCTTGGGTATTTAAAAAACACTATCAATCTTTCACTTTCTTTCAGAAGTAATTCAAGTTTCACCAACAAAAAACATTACAGCTACTCAATGCCAAAAATTTTTGCTGATGCTGATTGGGCTGGTTTTCCAGTAACTTGATTCTCAACCACTGGTTATGTTTTCATTATCAATGGAACTTCCTTCAGTTGGAGATGTAGAAAACAGCCTACTGTAGCCCTCAACACTAGTGAAGCAGAATCTAAAGCAATTTTTGATGCTTCTCAAGAGGCAATTTGGATGCAGACTCTTTTCAATGATCTTAGTTTTGATTGTAAATCATCTTCAAAGCTTTTCTCAGATAATCAAGTTTGTGTTGCCTTGTGTAAAAATCCAATTTTCCATGCTAGAACTAAACATGTTAAAATTCAGTTCCACTGGATAAGAGAGCAAGTCTCCTCAGGAAAAATTTATCTCCAGTATACTCCCACAACCGTTATGATTGCTGATGTTTTTACCAAGGCTTTGAGCAAGGAAAAATTTCATTTTTTTGTTAAAAAAATCAGTTTGAATGGTATTTTTGATAGCAAGGAGGGGTGTAAGAAAAAGCAACTATTTCTGTTCAATTTCTATTTTTCTATTTTTAATAACATATTATAAGAGTAGATGTTAATGTTACATGTTTATAGACATGTCACATCTATTGTGGTTTTCTTCTATTTTTTTGCTATTTAATCATACTCATTCATACTGAGCTAGATGCTAATTTATATACCAGGCTTTGTTTTTGCTTTTTGCCCATCTTTTCTTTCTTGCTCTAATATTATTTATTTCTGATAATTAGGTCAGGTTTAATGATTTCTTTCAATTATAATTATGTTATTAATGTCTATTAAAATTGTTTTTATTGTAAATAGGTAAGAGCAGCATAGACCAATTTAAGGGCAGTTCATATTTATTAACAACTGCCTCATTTTATTTGTAAAAGGATTCCGGACATCTTCAGCAGAATAGAATCAAGTTATGAAACAAAGTGTTCAGCATTAGCTTTGAACTGTTGGATGAGGTCCTTCCTTTTCTAAAGTTCCTGTGGGTTTCTAGCAGGTGTGGATTGGAAGTAGCTTAGTAGAAGGTGTTTTTATCCAGAGGAGTGTTGTTGAAACTTGGACTTAATGGTGGGCAACTGGTAAGGTGATGGTGGTTTATTAGATCCTACATTGTCATCATCACTATCAGAAGATGGAGGAACTGAGAATTCATCAGTTTTAAAAGTAGAAGGAAGGAATAAAAGTTTTTTTGTTTACAATCAGATGGACCAAGTATGCTGGAAGTGGTTGCTGTAGTGGTGTTGGCACTCTTATTTGAAGGGTGTAGTTTGTTGAAGAATCTGGTTATCAGGATGGATGGCCTGGATCTTTTGGTACTAGTGGAAGATTGACCAGGTCTGAAACAAGTTTTCTTTCTGGATTTGAAGACATTGTAGGAGGTTCTGTATGGATGAGCTGGTGGTGTGATGGTGCAGATCAGATTGTTGACAATGCAGTATTGGCAAGGGCCCATTTCAGAAGCAGATTTTAAAAGAAAGCTGAACATGGTGGATGTGATGAAGGAGAATGTGGAAATTCTCAATTGGAGGGAGGATGTGGTCTTTCAACATTGTTAGAGGCCTTTGTGTAAGAACAACTAGTTAACTCACTGTGTTTTTCTTTCTATTTTTATCCGTTTTATAATTATAAGAGTAGTTATTGATATGGTAGCAGTGTCAGCGCTTCGTCCGGAGTGAACCCTAGTTTTCATTACTTACCTATGGTAGCAGTGTCAGCGCTTCGTCCGGAGTGAACCGGAGTTAGACGCGTCGGCTGCACCATAGGTTATATACTCTAGACTATGTACATAACACCTAATCACTAAGTCTCATAACCATATGTACATAACACCCCCCCTCTTAGTGATTTTCCTACTACCGCGAGAGAAAGAAATGAGACAATAGAGATAAAATAAGAAAAAGAAAAAGAAAGAAATGAGATAAAGAAACCAGAATCAACCCTCATACACCCCTAATAGCCTCCTTTTTTCCTTCCATATGTTCGGACCAAGGTTTTTTGTCAATAAATCAGCAATTTGGTCCTTTGACGCTACCCATTCAATATTAATCTCTTTTCTATGTACCTGCTCATTCACAAAATAAAAGTCCCTGTCTACGTGTCTACACCGTTTATCGGAGGGATTATCCGTAGCTGCAACAATAGCTCCCTTGTTGTCGCAGTATAGGCGAGTAGGACCATGGCACAGATCTACTTCACGTAAGAGGTTTCGCATCCACAGGGCTTGCCTGGTAGCATTGGACATGGCCATCAACTCTGAGTGTAAAGAAGCAGTGGCTACACGTGACTGCCGTTTTGATTGCCAAAGGATGAGACAATTGTTGATCATCAAAATATGGCCGCCAGTAGCACGGGCAAACTCACCGCCCCATGTGGCATCACAAAAAACTTCAGTGGACGGTATAGTCGTAATATGAGGAAACAAGTGAAATTTATGATTTTTTGTGAATTGAAGGTAGCGAAGGAGGTGATTCAGTGCATCCCATTCAGCTTTACCTGGTCTTGATGCATGACGTGCCAGGAAGTTGACGGGGTATGCTAAATCTGGCCTCGAACCAGCTACCAGGTACGAAAGAGAACCAATGATTGATAGAAATTTTAGAGGGTCAGACGGGGAATGAGTCTTCTCTTTCAGAGAGACCAAGGCTAAACCCATTGGCAGGGGAGAATGAGAAATGAGACCTGTCGGGTTATGTTCATTCAGGATTTTATTGACTAGAGCTGGTTGATGAATCGTAAAGCCTTTTGAACAGCGCGAGACCGCCAAACCCACAATGGATGTAATATTGTCGTTCCATTTTAACTTCAAAACCTTGCCCAGATCCCGCTCCAAAGCTTGTAAAATACCATCATTACTGCCAACAACAACACCATCGTCCACATGGATCCACAGCATACCTTTTGATCCCTTACTTGACAATACATATACACTCGCATCCTGGTGACTAGCAGAATAACCCAGGTTTTCCAGGATGCCGCTTAGATGTTTCCACCAACATCTAGCCGCTTGTTTGGTGCCGTATAGGGCCTTATTCAGTTTGCAAACAAGATCGGGATTATCCGTTTCAAAACCATCCGGCTGTTTAATATATATTTCTTCATCAATGTTGCTGTGGAGATACGCCGCCGTGACATCAAATGTTTTGACCGGCCATCCATATGTGGCTGCAAGAGTGAGCATTAGTCTCAAAGATGCAAATGTTGCCGTAGGCGCAAATGTGTCATTGAAATCAATCCCCTCCAATTGTTTAAAACCCTGGGCAACATACCGAGCTTTATGTTTGGTAATGTTGCCGTATTCATCTCTTTTCAAAGCGAATACCCACCGAGCCCCTGTGACCGTTTTGCCATCAGGAAGAGGAACTATGTCCCACACTTTCATAGAAGACATGTTGTTCAGTTCGTCTTGGCATGCCGCATGCCATTTGCTAGCATCGTCTCGTTTCATTGCTTGCTTATATGTTCGAGGTAAGCGATCAGAGAGTTCAAGCGAATGATTGTCAATGTAATCAATTAACGTGTCTTGAGTGGCAATGACCTGTTCCGCTGTAAAATCCCCAAATTTTAAAGAGTTGAGTATGAAGTTAAGATCACCTTTATTCGATGGCTCTTTTGAAATAAGAGGTTTTGTTATATTGTCCAAGCATTCTTCCCCTTCAGGGATGAACTTTGCCATTGCCGACTGAACAAAAGAATTCGAGTCTGGATGCCAAAAAATCCATCCTTTACCGCCATCCAAAAAACCAACAACTCTTACCCTCATTGCTCGCACTTCCATCCTTGTCCTCTTTTCCGATGGAATATGAGCATAGGCCCACTGTCCAAAGATTTTTATGGGAGATAAGTCTGCCATCCTATCAAAAACAAGTTGATATGGTGTGCTGTTAGTAACTCGTACATTAGGCAGGCGATTATGAATGTATGATGCCCAACAGTAAGCAAAAGGCCAAAATGTCTGGGGTAGATTTGAAGCCAGAAGAATAGTTCTTGCTATTTCACCTATAGTTTCGTTGAAACGCTCGGCCATGCCATTTTGTTCATGATGGTATGGCATTGAGTGTTCGTGAGCAATTCCATTGATCGATAGAAAATCTGCAAATTTTTTGTTCATATATTCGCGGCCATTATCAGTGCGAAGGATCTTAAGCCTGCGGTCAGTCAAATTTTCTAATCTATTCTTGAAATTTATGAATGCTTCAAAAACATCCGACTTCTTTCTCAATATAAACACCTCACCATAAGTGGTATAGGCTTCTCTGAAAGTGGCAACATATACCTCTCCATTACTCGTGACGTCTAGCATTGGTCCTACCAGATCTGAGACAATTAAGTCCATTATCTGATGATCACGTTTAACTGCTTGGTGAGTGTTTCTTCTTTTGCTCTTCGAGACAGCACAGATATCGCAGTGCAGTCTACAATGTGGAACAAACAACGGGGCATTGGCACATAAGCCCATTTTAGCTATTCGTTTCAAAGTTCGAGTACTGGTGTGTCCAAGACGACGATGCCAGTCCATAATGGAATCGGGTGAAGCTTTAGGATAAGGAATGTTCGAAATCGGGGATGGTGTCACAGACGGAGCAGGGAGGGTAGCTGATGATAAAGAGTTAAAATAGTTGATTGCAAAGGTATTAACATCTAGTGTACAGGGATATACTAGGTCAATGGTCCATTTGCGTTCATTAGAAGATAACGGAGCAACAAATAAAATATCTGAGTTCTTAGTAACAATAAAATCATGAGAGGAGTTAAGATCAAGACATGTATCATTTTGTAACAAATCAAAAGGCGATATTAAAGTAGATTTTGCCTTGTCGCAAAAGAAAACATTTTTAATTGTTACTAGTTTTTTGTTATGCCCCCTGACTAACATATCCCCGTGGCCGGTAATAAAAGCAGCGGCCGAGTCAGTTGCTGTTTTAACTGATACCGGATTTTGTAACTTCTTAAAGTTAGAAAGAAGACGTACATCTCCTGTGACATGATGCGTAGCACCAGTGTCAAAAATTCCTTTAGCGCCCTCTGCATCCAAAACAGTTAGCCATTCATCACTCCCGAGATCAAGTTCATTGAGTGATGTGGTGAGGACATCAAGCGCGGAAGAATCTATTTCGTTTAGTCGAACTTTGGAAGAAGATGGCTTGTTCCTTCTGTCATCAATGGTGCGTTTGAAACGACTCATAGCTGCCCTGGCTTGCTGTATGCGTGCCTCTCGTTGAGCCCAAACCTCTGAGTTGAAAGCGCTCCCATTGCCATTATATGGACAGGTCTTAATCAGGTGCTCAGTAGATCTGCACAGATCGCATGACAGGTCGCGTTTTGCATTCGGTGGCCGGTAACTGTCCGTTTTACCACGTCTGAAAGCTAAGGATGAGACTGAATCGTCTTGGAGAGAGACATCAAGTGCAGTTGACACCATAGACGTGGATGGCACCACCGAGTTTTTTGTGGTGTTCTGAAGAGCAGTGAGCATGTCATCATACGACGGTTGTGACAGATCTTTTCTAAGCTCAAAATGTTTGTTAAGCTCGTGAGACAGATGAGAGACAGAAGGTGGAAGTAACAGTTGGAGGAGGATAGCACCGAGTTCATCGTAGCCAAGGCGAAAACCAGATCGCTTTAAAGCATCCAGGATATTTTTAATGCTATCTGCGTGGGTAATCGGGTCGACAAAAGGTGAAGATTTGATTTTCAACAGGTCATTGAAGAGAGCAATTCGAGACGTGTGTGTTGATGTTTCAAACTTGGATGAAAGGACATTGTACGCATGGTAGCACGTTGTGCCAACGTCGATAAATCCCTGCAATTTCTCTTCGACTGTGAAATATATAATGTGCCAGCACATTTCGTCTTCAAAAACCCCAATAGCATTAGAAATAGCGTTGACATCAGTAGTGTACTTCATTGATCGCACACGTCTTTGCATGAAAAGGCTGATGCTTTTGAACCATGTCTGCCAGTTGGAACCGTCCGCTTTCAATTTAGGGGTATGTTTTACTTGCGCCAGAATGTCATCGATAACAACTCCACAATCCTTCCCTTTGTATTCGGTAATGGGATTGGTAGGTTGGGGTCGGGACATGTTATCGACGGCAGGCGTAAGATGGTCCATACCACTAGATAGAGGCGGTGGTTCACGAGAGAGTGGCGGAGATGAGGATGGCTCAAAAAAAAACTTTTGCGGTATTGTCACTTGAGGAGGATACGGGGGAAATAGTACCGGAGAACGATCTAGAACGACGTCTATCACGTGATGAGATGTGGGGGGGAATGTCTAAATTCTTTAATTCTCTTGCAAGTGTCGGTCGATCCCGAGTAATTTTAGGTCTAGACTGAAATGGGTCGGAAGGGTTGTTTGAATTATTCGGCATGAAAAAAAAGAAATTGATAGAAGGTTGAGGATATAGAGTGGATAACGGAAACGGCAAGAATTAATTGGCCGTGGGTGGTGTTCGGTAGCAAGAATTAATTGGCTACCGGAGGTGGAGGCACGTTTTACGAGGGACTAACTCGGGGCACACAATCGGTTCCGGGAATATACAAGATCACAATTACTGCTAGTAACGAATCAGGGACAGCCCATAACCTATGGTAGCAGTGTCAGCGCTTCGTCCGGAGTGAACCCTAGTTTTCATTACTTACCTATGGTAGCAGTGTCAGCGCTTCGTCCGGAGTGAACCGGAGTTAGACGCGTCGGCTGCACCATAGGTTATATACTCTAGACTATGTACATAACACCTAATCACTAAGTCTCATAACCATATGTACATAACAATTGACTCAACCTCCATAGAGATCACATCACGTCTTATTTTTCTCACGTTTTTCTATGTTGTTCTTATTTTATGCTATTCATTCATCCCTGTCCTCATTGAGCGAGACACTAACTTAAATACTGGGTCTTGTCATTTCTTTTTGCCCGTCTTTTATCTCGCTCAATATTATTTCATTATTTTTATCTTTAGGTCAGGACTAGTTATTTGTAAACACTTATCTTGTTATTAATTTTCCATTTTATTCATGTACATAGGTAACAGCGGCAAAGACCACTTAATAGGGCAGATCGTTTATTGACGTCTGTTTTATTTTTATATCTAAAAGGTTAGACTTTTGTATTTAGCTGTTATTCTGTTTATGTATTAGGTCTTTTATCTCGCTCAATATTATTTCATTATTTTTATCTTTAGGTAACAGCGGCAAAGACCACTTAATAGGGCAGATCGTTTATTGACGTCTGTTTTATTTTTATATCTAAAAGGTAACAGCGGCAAAGACCACTTAATAGGGCAGATCGTTTATTGACGTCTGTTTTATTTTTATATCTAAAAGATTCGAGTTGTTTTAGGTTATGGGCCCAGTGTCCTTGTGAATGTCATCAAACGATATATTTACAATCCCATCTCCAGCTTCAACGAACGAATCTGATTACTCGTCAACAAGTTTTAATACTGCCCGTCCTTCATCACCATTGAAAATGGACTCAAATAATGATTCCTCTGGCGATACCCTCAGAAATATTCCTGTACTGAGTGTCGGAAATTTCCATGAATGGAGGATAAGAATGAGAGCCCTGCTCACTTATCAGGATCTCAAAAACCTTGTATTTGGTCTTGAACAACCGCCGCCGGAAGACGCTGCCCAAAGTCTTAAGTTAGATTTTCAAAAGAGAGCCGACAAGGCAACAAACATTCTCATTTCAAAACTTGACGCCGCCAATATTGCTGCTTTTGTGACTGATGATGATATGGACAAGCCTTGGCAAATCTGGACAAAGCTGAGCAACCAATATGCTGCAGCCGATGCGTCAAACCGTGCCTCGATATTTGCCCGATATCACGATGTCAAATGCCAAGAAGGCAATCTTATGAGCTTCGTGAATGATCTACGAACCAGAATTAATGAGCTGGGGTCTGTTGGTGTCTCAGTTGAAAGTGAAAATGAAGCACATCGATTATTGAGACAATTGCCAGAATGTTACTCAACCCATAAGGCATTGATTCTACATGCTTGTGAAGTGACTCAAACCCATCTTTCCGTTTCTAATCTACTCTCACGATTGGCCCGTCTTTCTTCTGAAATTGAATCAGAGAATTCCACATCATCTCATTCCGCCTTGATAAATAAAACAAAATCTAATCAAAAACTAAAGTGGGAATTTTGTCGAGACGGAAAACATAATCCGAAAGCGAAACATTCTGAAGAGGATTGTTTTCAATTGCATCCGGAAAAACGTAAAAATCGAGTAACTGCTAATAGTTCCAAAGCTAGCGAAGAAGTACATGCAAGTATCAGCTGTGGACCTGCAAAAATTTTCAAAGCAAATATTTCAAATACTTCTTCGAAAATGCTCATTTTTGACAGCGGAGCAACTGTTCATATGATCAAGAAACGGTCAAATTTTAAAACATACTCTCGCTTCCGTCGTCCAATCAAGCTTGGTAATGGCACCATAATTTATAGCTCGGGAAAGGGTTCGGTCAACCTTGTCACACCGAGGGAAGTCATAACTTTGACTGACTGCTTGCATGTTCCTGAAATCAGCCAAAACCTTATTGGAATCGGCCCGTTTATCTCACATGGTTGTGATCAACACATGAATTCTAATGGAGAATTAACAATCACAAGGTCGAACGAAATTATTCTTGATGGCAAATGGGATGACTCTGAAGGACTTGTAGTGTTGAATGCCAATTTTGGTGAGCACCATGTTCCCGTTTTCAAATCTCTTTACGCTTCAAACTCAAAAATGCTTTGGCACTTCAGATTAGGACATTCGAATTCCCAATATCTTGATAAAATTCAGTCTAAAATAGGGTTTAAATTATGCGATGATTTTAATTTCTGTGAGCCCTGTGTGAATGCCAAGCACCATCATAGTCCATTTTTAGGAACTGTCCCAAGAGGAACTCGCTTTCTAGAATTCTTACATTGTGATTTAAGTGGCAAAATTACTCCTGCAACTTACGGAGGAGCCAATTATTATTTCAAAATTACAGATTCTTATTCTTCTTATCGCTTTGTATTCCTTTTATCTAATAAATCTGATACTTTCAAAGCATTTTTGCAATTTAAAACTCAAATAGAGAATTTATCAAATCTTAAAATTGGCAATTTCGTGTGTGATGGTGGAAGCGAATTCATAAATAAAGATTTCAAAGATTTAAGTGTCAAAGATGGCTTTAAAATGATTGTTACTTCTCCTTATACGCCACAGCAAAATCCTATTGCGGAACGTGGCAACAGAATTACCACCGAAATGGCTAAATCTTTACTTTTTCATGCAAAAATGCCGATTGAGTTCTGGGGCGAAGCAGTCAACACTGCAGTCTATCTTGAGAACAGATTACCATCGGCTTCATTGAGTTTTGATACACCATTTAAAGTGAGGTTTGGCAAGGATGCAAAATACGATCATCTTAAAGTTTTTGGATGTGCTGCTTATGCACTCATTGACAAGTCAAAAAGAGGAGGAAAATTTTATACGAATTCAATAAAATGCTGTTTTCTGGGCTATGCTGAAGATGTGACATCATATCGATTGCTTCGACTTGATAATAAAAAGATAATATACTCACATAATGTAATTTTTGATGAAACGTCTTTTCCTATTCAGGACTTATCGTCAGAAACACAATTGTCAGAAATCTTTACTGAAGATGTTGTCGCAATTACATCTGATTTCTCTGAAAATATACCTTTAACTCCCTCTGATAATCATTCGTCAAATCACATACCTTCGACTGAATCTGAAGATCCCCCCATTGAAAAACCAAAATCCATTAATAGATTTTGGGATTATCAATTAACTCCCAACATTGCTTCTAACGATATTAGCTCTTCAATTGACTCATCCAACATTATTGAAGGTGGTCGGAAAAGAATACCAAGGAAGCTGAATTCAGCCTTTGAAATCAAAAACTACTTATCAATTACAAACGTTATTAGTGCACATGCAACACATGATGATGTACCCGACATTCAATTATCAGATCCACTTACTTATTTTGAAGCAATTAATCGATGTGATGGTGATTTTTGGCTCGATGCCATTAGTCAAGAGTTGAAAATGATAGAAAATCAAAGTGTCTGGAATATTGTTGAACAACCAGAAAATGTTCCTACGATAGGGTCCATATGGGTTTTTAAGATTAAAAGAGATGCAGATGGTCACATTCAAAAATATAAAGCTCGACTTTGTGCACGAGGCTGTTCACAAAAAGCTGGAATAAATTATTTTGAGACTTTTGCTCCAACTGGACGACTCACCACATTACGAGTTCTCATCAGTCTTGCAACACGAGAAGATTGGGATTTCATTCAGATGGATGTCAAAGGTGCTTTTCTCTATGGAAAACCTGACGAAGACGTTTATATGAAAATTCCTCTAGGCATGAAAAGGCCTCCCAATCTTAAAAATCCAGTTTTATTGTTAAAGCGTTCACTTTATGGTTTAAAGCAGGCCTCTAGGTGTTGGTACACAGAGTTAATTAATTTCTTCTATTCCCTTAATTTTTATCCCTCAGCTGCGGATCCTTGTCTCTTCATACATGAAAGTACTACTCATCCTTGTTACGTCCATGTGCATGTTGATGACCTTTCCATTTTTGGTAAGGATATTGATTGGTTCAAAGTTGCCATTCAATCAAAGTTTGATATGGAAGATCTTGGAGATGCAAAATTTATTTTGGGAATGAGGGTTACGAGAAATAGAAATACCGGTACCTTATCTCTTTGTCAAGATCAGGAGATTAAGGATTTACTCACTTCTTATGACATGTCAAATTGCAAGCCATCTAGTACTCCAATGACAATGAACACTCAACTGGTACCAGCAACTGAAGACGAAATAAAACAATTCTCTCAACTCAACATCAATTATCGACGAGCAGTGGGTCGATTAAATTACATCACTCAGGCAACTAGACCAGATATTGCCTTCATAAACAGTCAACTAGCACAATACTTAAATGCTCCTGGTATTAAACATTGGTTGGCATTCAAAAGGGTCCTTCGCTATCTGCGAGGTAGTATCAATCTATCACTTACTTTTCATTCAGATGATCCTTTTATCAATGAGGGTCACTACAGTTATTCACTTCCTACTGGTTTTGCTGATGCCGATTGGGCAGGTTGTCAAGTTACTCGACGCTCAACTACTGGATATGTTTTTATTATCAATGGTACTGCTATCAGTTGGCGCTGCAAGAAACAACCTACAGTTGCCCTTAGCACTACTGAAGCTGAATCTAAAGCTACAGTTGATGCAGCGCAAGAGGCAATTTGGATGCAGACTCTCTTTAATGACCTTGGATTTGACTGTAAATCTTCCTCAAAATTATTTTCCGATAATCAAGGTTGTATTTCTTTGTGCAAAAATCCCATGTTTCACGCTAGAACTAAGCATGTTGAAATCCAATTTCATTGGATTAGAGAGCAAATAATGTCTGGAAAAATTGACCTACAATATACGCCATCAACTGATATGATTGCTGATGTCTTTACTAAGGCTCTTAGCAAGGAAAAATTCAGAAAATTTGTAGACAAAATTGGTTTGAACGGTATGATTGATAGCAAGGAGGGGTGTAAGAACAACTAGTTAACTCACTGTGTTTTTCTTTCTATTTTTATCCGTTTTATAATTATAAGAGTAGTTATTGACTCAACCTCCATAGAGATCACATCACGTCTTATTTTTCTCACGTTTTTCTATGTTGTTCTTATTTTATGCTATTCATTCATCCCTGTCCTCATTGAGCGAGACACTAACTTAAATACTGGGTCTTGTCATTTCTTTTTGCCCGTCTTTTATCTCGCTCAATATTATTTCATTATTTTTATCTTTAGGTCAGGACTAGTTATTTGTAAACACTTATCTTGTTATTAATTTTCCATTTTATTCATGTACATAGGTAACAGCGGCAAAGACCACTTAATAGGGCAGATCGTTTATTGACGTCTGTTTTATTTTTATATCTAAAAGGTTAGACTTTTGTATTTAGCTGTTATTCTGTTTATGTATTAGGTCTTTTATCTCGCTCAATATTATTTCATTATTTTTATCTTTAGGTAACAGCGGCAAAGACCACTTAATAGGGCAGATCGTTTATTGACGTCTGTTTTATTTTTATATCTAAAAGGTAACAGCGGCAAAGACCACTTAATAGGGCAGATCGTTTATTGACGTCTGTTTTATTTTTATATCTAAAAGATTCGAGTTGTTTTACTTTGTTGGTCTGTTGGTGCTGTTTTTGTATGTCTTAATTGACATTGGTTGAATAATTATGTGTTACTTTGGTTTTACTCAGTTAATTGTGGGACTATGGGTATGTGGGTACTACTATTTGATAGCCCCAGCTTTTCTCTATATTTGATGTCCTGATGATATTTTTCATATTCAAAGTTTTAAGGGGTCATTAGGTCATTTTTCATTTCTAAAAGATAGCTGTTTAATTTTGTTTTTTGTGTTTTACGGGCTAACCTCAAGTCTTAGGGTTAAGTGCTTAGTACCATTAAGTAGATCTAATTTGGCTCTATATTTTATGTCAAAATGTTGTCATAGCTTAATTTTTTGTTTTAAGGGTTTTAGTAGTTGTGGTGGATTTTTCTAAGTATTTTGGGCTTTATTGGAGGTTTTTAGTGGTTTACTGGCTTCAGGGAAGTCTGGCCGCCTCTAGGCAGGCCACCCGCCTCCATAATAGAAGGCTGAGGAGTGTTTCTAGAGGGATTTATTCAATTTGGCTGTCAAAAGCACCAAATTAGGCGCTGTGAATGGATTTTTTAGGTGGTGGTCTCTGTGTACATACTGAAAAAGACGGTTTGGGGCAACCTTAATTATCATACAACCATCTGGTAATTATATCATTGTTTCTCACTCAGTTTTCACTATTTTTTGGCCACAATTGGCTTTGTTTGTTGCAAGGTTAGTTCTTCATTTAACTCAACTTTGACAACTGGTTTCTCTGGTGTAGCTTTGCAACCTGCATCAAGTATTATTTCTGTTTTCTGTGCAACAAGTGCACAGTGTTTTGGTTTTCTGGTGTGGATCTTTCTGCATTTCAGGTTCTCTTTGGTCTGTGGTCAATCTAGGCTACTTTCTTGACTTGATAAGCAGTCAAGAAGTGTGTTGGAAGGGGTATAGTAACAGTCTCTAATTTGCTGTAGCAAATAAATCTCACCTGGTATTTCTCAAAGGGACAGGGGTTTTCTCTCTAGTTTTACTCCAACTCCCTTGTTCAAGGCCTATAGCTAGCACTATAGGATTGTCTACAGCAGATTGTTGGATGAGTGGCATGAGAGTTTCAGACAAGGTGCAGATGTCTGACATAATTGCCACATGGACTGAGATTTTGGTGCCTTTCCTGGGGGAATCGCGGATGGTACCAATAAGGTTGTTATGGCATTTCATGAGTGCCACAGGGTTGGAGGCCTCCTCTGGGCCCACAAGGCATGTGATAAGGGCAGCTGGAGCATTCTGGTTAAGGGAAGGTGGTTTGTGGTGAGGCAAAGGTCAAAGAAGAGTGAGTTGGAGTTGTGAATAGAGGCGTTGAGGGAGTTGATGGGATAGGGAGCAGGGGAAGCAGGGGGAGAGATATCCATAGGAGAAGGGAGGGGAGGTAGTGGGGAGCATAGTTGAGAGGCAGTGAAGAAAAGTTCAGGATGAACCCTTATAGCATCCCCACTGGAATCAATTGAGTGTCTTCTGGAGCGGGATCCTGTGGATGAAGGAGGGGATTCATATCTTCTTTTTTGGGGGGCGGGATAACAACAAGGTGAGGAAGGGAGGAGAGGGAGGGGAGCTGGGCTTATGGGAGGGGGGGATTCTTGGACCAAAGGAGGCGCGTGATCGGAGGCAGTTCAGAAGCTGAATTTTGAGACGCGTCAACGTGTGTAACATTGTGGTTCTGGTTAGAATCCATGATATGGATGAGTTGGAATGATGGCAATGATAATACATAGGCTGGTGGCAATGTGAAAGATGTTAACAAGGGCCACAAGTGTTGGCACAAACCAATGATTCAACATAATTATGATTTAAGCTCATTTACAATGCCAAGTAGCTTCACAGTGGCGCCCAACTCACTTAAAAACATGTCTTGTCCCCTTACTCAAATTGTAATTTGGGTGCTGTAGATGATACTCAATCTGGTATTGCTCCCGGTTTCGGCACACATCTAGTGATCACACTTTTTATAAAATAGAACGAGATCAAATCACAGCCTCTACTCACCCAAACCGACATAGCTTGGCAGAAATAACAAAAAATCTAGTAATTTTTCGTGCCAGTCAAACCAGCCTGCATATTCAGAACCAGCTACATATCTAGTACCCATGCCAGGTCTATCAATTTTCCATTTTGGGTGAGTTACAAATTTTGTAATTCCAGTTTCGTTGCAGGAAAAAAAAATCTGTCTATATGGGAGCTTGTTTGCCTCTACAAAAAGTGTCGAACCGGACGAAATATTACGTACTAAATTTTTTGTCATTTCTACCCAGCTTGATCCGGTTAGCTGCATATACCATCAATTTTTCTTACCCTGCATCAAAACACCTTTCAGCTCGAGTGTGATCAAGTAGTGATACATGACTCAGTCTAGAAAACTAGAATAGTAGACTCCTCGCCTCCTCAAAATTATTCCACGAGTCACCAAGAAACTCTTGGCTGAGACTTACTAGTAGAAGTCTTTCCCTAAATGTGCTAGAGTTTTTCTTTTGGGATTTGAATTACGCGCCCAAGATCCATAGGAGCATCAGAATCGCTGACCTTATCCACAATATAAAATGTGGCACATAACCCTATCCTCGTACTCATCAAGTTCACACTTCATTGAAGCCTCAAGCACTTCTTCAGCTATTCCTTTCAAAAGATTGAATTATTCTTATTTTTTTATCTCAAAAAAGTGGAAGCTTGAACAAAATTACCGAAAACATGTTACAAAGTAGTGTTCGATTCCTGGTCTTTGCCCTTGTCTCTCAACTTGTTTTTGTACCAGCCATGATTCAGGCTCAGCCTCAAGGAGTCAAAAGCCAGGACAGCACCCGGCCGGGCGGATATACTTGCTCGGAGATTCTGGAGTTTACAGGTATCTGAAGTGGTCTTATAGACTTGCTTCTATACGGAGTTAACATTTTTATTTTGTAGACGGGTTAGCATCCTGTGTTACGAAAGATAATGGTTTGACGACATTTTATTTATGTGATCCGAAAAGCTGCCATGGAGCTCCTTGTCAGTTAAAGTTACATCCAGAAATCTAACTCGCGCATTCAAAAGTTTCTGATTGGCTTTTTGTCATCCTTTTCCTCTTGCGTTGATGTCTTCCGTTGTTTTATACAAAGTTATGAGCCAGTGTAGTACAACGGACAAGCCCTCAACCGGCATACTTGCCAAGGGTAGGTACCCGGCTCCCTCCTCAAGTTGTCCTAAAGGTTACAGCATTGGTAAAGGATCTGTGAGGAACGGAGGGAATCGTGAGTTGAATATTTTCCTTGAGTTTTTCCAGGAAATTAACCAAGATTATTTGTGCGCAAAATGAATCTATAAAATTCATAAAAGTTTGCGTTACCGGGGACGGTGCGTCGCTGTCTTGCGATCACACGGATACATCCTTCACCAGTGAGTGTAAACGATAATCAATAAACCAAACTTTTGAAAGAAAACCTTGAAAGCTGATGATTGGTTTTATTATTAAACTCTCAATTAACAGATTGTAAGAATTGTGATTTAGACACAGCTGGTCCGTTTCGCAAGTAGTAGTATATTCATCGGTATAAGGGATATTACCAAGCCGAGTTTACATATACCATACATAATCAGAGAATGTTGTAATAGTTGACGACAGGTCAAAGTTTCTGAACGCCTATTTTTCTGCCAAATGAATATATGTAGTGGTTAGATTTGGGAGTAATTCCTGAGAATATGAGAATAAGATGAGCTGAAAACCGAGGAAAGGTCCGAAGCAAGGATCCGGTGAAACGATAGTATCCCATTAATGAAAATGACATTAAATAAATGTAATAATTTAAAAGCAAAAGTTCAATTAAGATAGCATTGAAACAAGTAAAAACTAGGGAAGACGATAACACTACGACACATATAATGTTCATCAAAGTTAGAAATCTGCAATTGCTTGAAGGATATATCACAACACAAACAGCCACAAACTTGATGTTAATTATCAACAAAAAGGTGTTTTTCAGGGCAAAATATGCCATATATGAAAAGGAATCATAGTTGTTTGGTGGCAAAAAGGAGAATTTTGAACTGATGCATTTCTAACTGTGGTACCCCTTAATTAATAGAGCTAGGTATCAATATCCTTATATTCTCCATGTTCATTATCAAGGTTCACAAATAGACAAAGTAAGATTTAGAAAGGTAACTTGAGTTGAGACCCCTAAGTTATAGGAAGTGCAGAGGGCAGACATGAATATAAGTTCTTAAACGTTAAACTCATGTTAAAAATTGACTTTTTAAAGAAAAGAAAAAACATCAAGAACAAGAATTAAAATAAGTTTACCATTTCAGAAAATTATTATTTATGCTTGTCTTTCTTTCTGTGGCACTCTTATCTGAGAGATGCCAGTAGCCTGAGCCAATTTTCGATATTTTCCAAAAAAAATACACTCAAGATTCTATACTCTTAAGCTCATATCAGAGATCCTCAATCATAAATTGATCAGAAAGAGCTTTACTAGATCTCAAAAGAGCAAGACTAGTTAATATATTGGAAAGAAAAATAACAAAGGCCTATTTCCAGCACAGGAGGATCAATCCATGCACTAAATGTTATCAGAAAATTCTTACTGTCACATTGCTGTAAGCAGAAGCTGAAGTTGGAGAGACAAGAGAAACTCTTACTCTTAGTTAAAGCAGTGAGATTACTGTTAGGATTTGGGTTGAGAGGTGAGGTGGAGGAGCACTATGGGCGCTATGCATTGTAATAGGTAGGATCAAGGGATATTGCATAAAGGGGTTTTATGGGGCAAGTGCTGTGGGGCATTCATCATTGGACAACTTATTTAGTAATCCAGTTACTTCTTAGAGCATCTCCACTTGTTTTGGTAAACCTGTTCGGTATGCATATTTTACAGAAAATAGCCGCTAAAATTCCACACTCATATATTTTAAGTCTTTCGGTAAAGGGTCAAATCAGTAATTTTTTCAGTAAATTGTGGATCTTTCCACAAATTATTGAATCATTAGTGGAACTCATTTTCTGCCCTGCCATTTTTTCAGTAATTCATCTCACTTGGTCAACCTCACGACACCTCACTACCTCCAATTCATTAAATCTTCACTCTTACCAAACACTTCATTACTCACTATTTTCTTACCGAACATAACTTTTCTCACTTCTCATCATCACATCACACCAAAATTATCACTTTTCTTATATTATAGTACTTTCTAAACTATGTCTACACCTCAAAGCTCTAGAAAATTTGAAAATAAGAGAAAACCATCACCTAATTGGTCTCAACATGAGGAGTAACAACTTGCTATACCTTGGATTTTTATTAGAGAGCAACTGGAATTTTCTACATACCAATCTGGGGAGACGTTTTATAGGAAAATTGAAAGCCATTTTAACAAGTATAGCAAGAAATAATATAGAGATTGTAAACAGATTAGAATCTGGTAAGTTTTATTTTATTTGTAGACTTACATTTTTATTAAAACTTGTTTATTATTTTTCAATAATCAACCTTAGATGGCAAGCCCTTAACACGTCCATCTTGAAGTTCAGCGCTATCTATAACTCAATTGAAAGAAACCCACCTAGTGGAGGCTCACCCAGTGACTGGATGAGGCTTGCACTATCTCTTTATCAAGAACAAACTAAATCATCTTATTTAAAAAAATAAAATAAAATTTCATGGATTAAGTCATCTTGAGCTACATTCAGGACAGCATGTCATTAGAAGCTCGATCCAAGCTCCATAAAATCTAAGATATATAATTTTCAAAAAATGTTGATATTCATTGGTGTGAAATATTTTAAGCAATGAAAGGACTTAAAAAACATTCTTCTGTTACAGAATATACTATAGTACATATATTGTAACAGATATCTTGTTTAATCTTCCAAAAATTCTATTTATTACAAGTGGCTATTCAGGTATGTATAGCTATTATAGAACAATAAATAAATAAAAAATTTTAAATAAAATAATGTATTTTATGTTAAACCATTGTTTGAATTCTATAATTCTGGTAGCAGCTATTGTGAATCCCACAAAAAGTATTTAACATTAAACTAAAATCTAATCAAAATTACCTAATAAATAACATGAAAATAATAGCTTAAAATATTAATATTTTTTTGGTTCTTGTTACAACTTGTTTCCAAAATTTACTTATTTTTTTTCTTTATCTCATTTATAATTATTAGAAGAATTTTGTAAAATTATTTGTATAAATATTTACTAATTCTTCATGGTTACTCTTTATTTTTTTTTTATTTTTCTGCTATAAATATCAGTATTTATTAAAAACCGTCAATCATGATGTATGTTTTATGTATTTAGGTGTACACATAGATATACACAAGAGTTTCCAATTATTTTTTATAGTAGAGGAAATGTTGTGTAAACTGACAGTGTGAACGCTATCTTTCTGCCAAAAGATAGGGTTCACCTTCAGTTTTTTACTGCCTCAAATTATCCCCTCTCTGCTTCTCTGAAAATTTTTTGTTTTGTTTCCACATGCTTTGCTACTATTTTCTCACATCATATTTTTCTCACAATCCCTCTAATTTTTCTGAACTTGTCGATTTTCCCAGCCTATTTTTCCAATCTTTTCACCCTTTTTCACTCATTTATTCTACCTCCATACATCTCTCTTGTCAATTTTCACCCCACCCAACTCCTCTCGCTACCCTTATTACTAAAGCTAACCCCTTTTTCATCTCTCCCTGTCTCACCTCATCATTCTTTATTGAGACATTTACCCATATCACCCACCCCACTTACTACCCTCTCTATGCAAACATACTCGTCAGTTGAGTTGGCCAAAATCCCATAGGCAAGCTGGTGAGGTACACTAGTTAGCTTTTGGTGAGGTGTCAATCCAAGTTTCCCACAGCAATCCTGTAGTAATGTAGTTAGTAAAAAATTGAGAAAAAGTGTGATGGATATTATTAAAAAAAATCTATACTTACAGACTTTAAAACCCAATATTTATTGTGCATCTGTAGATCCTCAACAGTTTTTGTAAATAGATCTTTGCTTATTATAAATTGGAGCTCAAAAATAATATTTTTGTAAACAGGGTTTTGCACAAAATAGTCTTTCATTAAGAGTGCATTACCAGTGTAACGATCTTGTTGTATCATTTTTTTCTTTGGTCTTGGTATAGTTGAATTAGATTATTGATTGCCGCAATAGGTAGTTAACAAATATATAAGAAGGAGATCTTCTTCTTCCATGTTTAATAAATCATCAAGGAAATTTAAAGGCATGGGAAATGTAACAGTTGAGTGAAGAAAAATGAGTATGGTATAAGGAGGGATAGAAGAAATTAGTGCTGTGGAAGCTGTGATTTTATTGAATAAACCAAGAAACACGAGTGATGAATATTTTGTGTAACTCCCAAATAGTGAATTTTTTGAAAAATGAGTGTGGAATTATATCATAAATTTGTGCAACTCAGAAGTAATATGCATGTAAACAGGAGTTACACAACTGAACAAGTGTGGATGCTCTTAGTCTCCCATAGTTGTAACCCTTACTGTTCGCAGCCCTAACATAGTCAATCTAGTTAGTCTGACTGCTTTACCAGCATAGTCAGCTTCATCTTAGGCTAGTCCATGATGTCAGTAGTAGTCCACCCTCTTAGGTACTAGAATTTTTTCCAATCTACAACCAGCACACTACAGAAGAACCATGAACCCCTCAGGCCAGTCCAACACAGCACTCCTTTCTGCAATGCAAGAACAAAACACCAGACTCATAGAATGTCTAGCAGAGGAAAACTACTCATATTACAGCCCCACCAAAGCAGTGTTGGATGCTGCTCATGCCAAAGTGCAGGTATTACCTTTCAAAGTCCCAAAGATTGCAGTTCCAGAAATCTTTGATGGAAAGAAAGGCCCCCAGGTGGATCAGTATGAATCACAGGTAAACCTCTATGTCATGCTCAGGGGTCATCATTTCCCAGATGAGCAATCAAAAATTGGATTAGCAATATTTTACCTCATAGACAAAGGGGCATTCTGGGCAAGGCCTCATAAAAAAGAACTTCTTAAAAATGCAAAGTCAACAACAGCTTTTCACCAGTTAATGATGGCCTTTGAGCTAGCTTTTGGTGATCCTGATGGGGTCACAATCTTGAAACATGCGTTGTGGTCTTCCAACATTGGCAGAGCCCTTTGTTGGTCTATTTTGCATTGTTTTGATATGTCTTAAAAGGCATTGTTTAATAATTAAGTTTTTTATGGAATTTTTCGGTGAATATTAGGATTGCGGGGACATGGGTATTACCATTGGATAGCCCTAGTTTTTCTCTATATTTTATGTCTTTATGACATTTTTCATATTCTAAGTATTTAAGGGATTATTTCTCATTTTTCATTTTAAAAGATTGCTGTTTAATTTTGTTTTTTGCTTTTTACGGGCTAACCTTAAGTGTTAGGGTTATATGCTTAGTACCATTAGGATGGGGTAATTTTTTCTATGTTTCATGTCTCAATGTTGTTATAGCTTAATTATGTGTTTTAAAGGTTTTAGTAGTTTTAGTAGATTTTTATAAAAATTTTGGGTATTTTTGGAGGTTTTCTGGCGTCAGGGTGGTCCGGCCACTGCAGGCGGGCCTCCCGACGTCGGGCGGACAGCCCGCCTCAGTGCTAGAAGGCTGGGAAGCGTTTCTAGAGGGGTTTTATGCAATTTGGAAATCAGAAACACCAAATTCGTTGGTGTGCATGGGCTCTTAGATAGTGGTCTGTGTGTATATAGTGAATAAGACAGTTTGGGGCAACTTTAATTATCATACAACCATCCAGAGGTGATATTCTTGTTCCTCACCCAGTTCTCACTATTTTTGGCCACAATTGGCTGCATTTGTTGCAAGGTGAGTTCTTCATTTAACTTAACTTGGCAACTGGTTTCTCTGGTGTAGTCTTGCAAGCTATATCAAGTATTATTGCTCTCTCTGGTGTAGATTTGAAACCTACATCAAGTATCATTGCTTTATCTGGTGTGGACATTGGTCTACATTTCAGTTCTTTGGTTTGGTAGTCTGTCTGGAGACTACTTTATTGGCTGATCAGGCAGTCAAGTGTATTGGAAAAGGGGCTTTAAACAACAGGAACCAATTTACTGTAGCAGGTAAATCTCACTTATATTTTTTTAAAGGGACAGGGGATTTTATCTCTGGGTTTTCTCCAACTCCCTTGGTCAAGGCCTATAGCTAGTTCTATAGTATTGTCTACAGCGTTTTAGACAATGCTATACACCACAGAAAAATTGGGGGGTATTGCTAGCAATACCCCTTGCTTAAACTCTGTTGAGCCACAAATCTATGCCTGAATTATGCACACATCATCACCATGGAGGAAATTGTTAGGCTTTACATTTAGTCAGAGATTTGTCAAAAATTGAGCTCAAGATGAACCTACATTGATCACCGTTTTATCTTTCAAAATTCTAACTTGATCATGAGTTGAACTCACTTTGAGCTCACTTTGATCTAACATAAGATTTTGCATATCCAATATGTCAACTATTCACTTTCAAAAAGATTTGTAATGAATTTCACATGGAATATCAGAACCAAAACCAGTAATTTTGAGTAAATGGCTCCTCAACATGATTAATATACAATAAAATACCATCAAAATTCAATCTGATTACTGAAAACATTTGGTAAAACGACTAATAGTTATTTAAATTGGAAAATAATATTCCATTTCTCAATTTTAAATTCAAAATATAAATCCTTGTTTCAAATGTGAATTTTTTAGATTCATTGCCTTGCTATATTATGAGTAAAATTTGAGGTATTCCACACCTTTGTAAATATGGTGTTGTGCTTCTAGAAATTATCTCTGTTTGAAGTCAACTTTATTGAAGCTTGATTCCAGAATGATACATATTTTATAGCTATTTTGAGAAAAAATTCACTAGTAATGAATTTAGCCTTTCATCTGTCCTTTATTAAACCTCACTTAATCATATTTTAGTCCAAATTGACCCACAAAAACCTTATTCAAGATATTTTTTAGCCCGGGTTGATTAAAGATTGGAGAAAAATATTATTTTACATATCCTATATGCCTATTGATTAAATTTCTTCAAGCTTACTTAAAACTCACATTAACATTAACTTTCACTGGAAATATTAAACACAAATCTTGGAAATATAGTATGTAAAATCAAAATAAATCTAATATAATATGATGATAACAAAATTGTTTTTCTGGATTTATTGAAACAAAAAATTGTTCATTTGTGAAAATAGAAAAAATACTATCCATCCTGAATTTAGAATTTATTTTTAAAAATTTAATGCCCCCTCACTTTCAAGTTTTTCATGTATTTCAAAAATTATATTTTTAATAATTTTGAGAATAGTACACCTGAGATATAGACCTTGGGGAAATCAAAAACTAAAAAGTCATCAAATTGAAATGTTTTTTAATAATATGAATGGAAATAATGATTGAAAAACACCATTAGAGCAAGTTTGATTTTGAATAATAGGCATACTTTCTCATGTAAATTTCAATATAAATAATTTTTATTCTTACATAAGTTGCAGTGGATACATTTGAGCTCAAAAAGAATTAAAATTGACAAAATAAGACTTCTATAATTCATATTCAAAGATGAAATCACCCTTCATTATCTACTTGTAAACTATTTTAAATTTAATAATATCAAAGTCAGTATATACTGATGTTATTTTTTCTTCTAAAAAATTTATTATATAGATTAATATTCATAAACAGTTGACATAGATGTTAAATTTATATAAGCAATCTTTAATGCATAAAATGATAAAAATATCTTTTATGTAAAAAGTTATGAAGGAAAAAAATATTATTAAATTTTTGATGCACTATCAATATAATTGAAGATAGAGCATATAAAAAGTTTAAACTTAATTTCAATTTTGATATCATCATTTTATTTTATTTTACTTGAGTAGAGAACAGATTTTAAATCTCAATATAATTTTAAATCCCATTAGTTTGTAGATTTCAACATTTGAAACTATGAAATAAATATTTATAAAAGAATTTAACAATATTTGCCCTTCCAAAAACTCATAAATCCAAATTCTAATCTTCTAATCTTCACAAGTAACCACAATGCATTCTAAAAATACTCTATATTTAAATAATTAAAGGTAAATAAAATTTTGTTTTTATTCTTTATTTCAATTTTTGATAAATAATATATATATATATATATATAATTGCTTAAAAAGTCTAAGAGGGAACTTAATAGTGGTTTTGGCATTAGATATATAGATCCAACTTTCAAAAAATTTGTTTGGAATAAATTACAAAGACAAAAAGGATATATTTTGATGAAAGAATACTGATTTAGGTTCTCTTAAAATTTTTTTAACCATTTTTAAAAATTATCAACCCATGGTTATTATTCTTTATGATATTATCATAGAATTTTTTCCTTTTTTAATATAATGATTTTCTATTGTGTGGTATGTAGGTTAAGATAAATTTAAAAGATTTATTGAAGATATATATACCAGACACAGTATAATCTGTAGATTTATAACTATAACTTACTTTTCTGATGTTTTACATCATTGATAAGTAGCTCATGCATTACACAAGTAAATAATTATAGTCTCTGGAAATAAGTCCTTGTGAATTTCAAATTTTTTTTTATTTTTAAAATCATTACTCAAATAAACTAAAAATTTCTTCAAATATTGATTGAAAGAAGGAGTTTCAAAATCTTACTTTGTAGTTATAAAAGTTTGAGTTATTTTTCATATTATCAAGTATAATGAACATTTGTAAATTCTAACTTGAAAACTAGAGACCATAGCAAAGTAATACTGGAAGAATCAGATAAAAAGAGTGGAATAGAGTCATAGCACAACAGGAAATGATACAAAATTGTTGATTTTTGGCTCACAAAATTCAACATATTTTTGACATATTTTTCCACCTTTAGATAATGTTTAGTGGATTTTAACATTATTATAACAAGCAAACTTAACAATGATTTTGATTTTTTTAACAAAAATAAATATTGTTAGATCATTTTTTTTAAAAATATGACTTATTTTTATGCTTTATCTACAATAGTTAGTAGTTTTTTTGCAGAAATTACTTGTTTTGATATTCTTTTTTTGAATTTTTTAAGAGAGTTCATTGCATTAACGTTTTGGATTAATTTTTCATTAAAGCATCATATTTTAAATCTAGAGATTTGGTTTTGAAATAATATATATTTTCATGTTAATTGACTCATTATTTTTGGATTGATAAATTATGTTAAAATTGGTATTTCTTATTTCTAGTGAGTGTACATCATAAGTGGTTTTCAAATCAAAGATTAATTAATGGTGAAATTTTGTAAAATTCTAAATATCTTTTAAACCTTTTTAATTTAAATAATGTTTAATGTTATGTAATCATTCTATAAGTAGAACACAGTTAAAATCTGATAATGGTACATTGCTTTCAATTTCTAATACTAAAATTATATTCTACTTGAAACAATGTAAACTAAAGCTTGGTATCTCATAAGAAACTCACAATTTTCAAAAATCATATTTCCAACTTTTTAAACATGATACACATTAAAATATATTTTTAGAATAATTTCCTAATTAGTTTCAAATACTAGAAAATAATGACCTCAATTTATTTTAATACTTAAACCATTCTGATGAGTGAATTTCACAATCCTCTAAGTAACATATGGTTACCATTTATACACATATTCATGATTTCTCCATTTGTTTAATTTTAGCTGAATCTAAAAAGGAAAATCACATGTTGAATATCATCTATAGATAAACTTCTTATATTAGAAGCTAATATTTCATATGAGAAATTTGTTATTGAGTTTGGGAAAGATTAATAAGTGTTGGGCATTATAATTGAGCCATTTATTCAAGTAAATAAAAAAGGATGACCTTCTAAATATTTCATATATATATATATATATATATATATATATATATATATATATATATATATAATAAAAATTAATTATATAGTAGCATTTAACCATGGTTTTATACTAATGTCATATAAAAAAAGAGATTGAACTAAAAATTTCAGTAAAGAAAATAAAAATAAGATAAGTTAATATTCTTGTTTATATTTTCATATTTTTGAAATGGCTTACTTAAAGGAGAAAATTATTTGGTTTTAGAGTACAAGAATTTTTAGATAAAAATCTTCACAATATAGTTTGACCCTCTCAAAAAGAAAATTCTAAAAATTTTACTATCACATTTTATATATTTCTTAAGTAATAGAAAATGGAGTAGTGTCTTTGACAATGAAGCTTTAGAAAATGAAATAAATGATTTAATTTTATAATATAATTTTTGAAACAATAAATCATGAATTCAAAAAAAAATTATATATCTTACAATCAAGATAACAGTATTAATTAAGCAACTCTAACAACTTTGGAAAGAAAACAAGAAAAAAATATTTAGTAAAATGCATAAGTTATTTTTAGAATTAAAGGAAACTTAATAGCTCTACATGTAAACTAGCCTTAAAGCAGGTTTAGATTTAACATGTGGAAATTCATACATAGTACCCTTCCATCATTAGCGCAGAATAAAATTTATGTAGTTTTATTTTATTAATTTATAATAGTATTTTTATTTTTGGCTTTTTCATTAGTATAACTATATATTTTTTAACTTTTTTGTTTTTAATAACATAAGTTCAAAGCTGCCCATCACTACTTCAAGATAAAACTCCATATAATGTAATAAATGAATGATATATTATAATGAATTTTACAAGAGACTTTTCAAAAATGGTGATTAAGAATACTTATTATAATTTCTTTAAATTTTTTTTATTTTTCTATCTCTTGAAAGGAGATGGCCATATCTCAATTTAATTAGTTTTTCCTCAGAAAAATTTATACTTGATCTAAATAAAATTGCATCACTATTAACTAGATGTTATTATACAATTTTACCAATTTTTTTATCTGAACATAGTTGAAAGTATGTATAAATTAAAGTGTTTCCACATAGTCTTACTATTATCCCACCATTATTTTCACATTTATATTTCATTATAACTGTAAAATAAGTTTTTCAATAATTTTAATAATACCTCAATATTTAATAATTTAGTTACATAGTAGATTTTTTATCCTTTTTTTATATGAGGCTTATTATATAAACACCACTTTTAGATTTTTTCCATTTTGAAGTCTGATAATTTAAATTTTCATTTAACTACCCAAATTATATCAAAAGAATTAAAAAGTATAATTTTTTAATGTACTCTTTTTGATAAACTTATCATTTCTTATAGTTTATTCTTCAACTATTTATTGTAATTAATTACCCACTCATTTATAGTCTGTTATTGTTGTTAATTACATACAGACAAAATAAGGATACTCTCATATTATATTGGAGTTTTAAATTAAAAATTAAATACTAGTGGCTGGTATTAAATATGAAGTTGTTATAACTAATTTGAAAAATAATTAATGGTTAAATGGCATTTTATATTGCAAATTTTATTGAATGTATATAAAAATAACATTCAAGAAATATATATAAGATATACATATAACCATTGTATATCAAAAATGAAGTACTTATCAACATGGTCTTTTTAATGATTTTTAAATTTACTTAAAGAGCTATTAATATTACCAATTCAAATTTTATATCAAATATAACAATATTATTATTTCAATTTTAATTATTTTACAAAAAAAATTGAGTTACAAAGTAATTACATTCAGTATTTAATGAATGTTTTTGAAAAATATTTACAAAAATAGAAATAACCCCTCACAAAAAAATATAATTTTTTTACTTGCAATTTGCACCATATTTCTACCCTTAAAATATTGGTATTCTTCTAAAAAAAATATTTTTTAAATAAATTTGAAATTTTTTTCATTATTCAATTACAAAATGTCAAATTTATAATTTATTTTACCTTACTAAAAAATTTAATTGAAAATTTAATTTTGTATTTCCAAAAAATCAACTTAAAAGTCAAAAATTAAAAAAAATTTATAAATATAATTATGAGAAAGAGGTAAATTAAATTTATAATATTCATATAAAAAAATTTCATATATCTCATGGTGTTTGAATTTTAAATTTAATGTATTAAAAAAAATTATTATATAACCAAGCCAAATGAAATTGGCTTGGGTTTTTGGTATCACTAGCACTTATTTTTTTTTCTTATACTCACATTTTTATTTTTTTTTTCTAGATTTCTCATTTTTTTTAAAGATTTTTAATGTTTTTAAGACTGAAGTTGCTTTTAAACAACTTCAGTCTAACTTGTCTCTCACTTTCCCACCAGATTGCACCTGGTAGGGAAAGTCACTTCCATTTTAGAGACCAAAGTCCCTTGCAGGGACTTTGGTTTCTCTGTGTGCATTGCACAGCCAGAAAAAAACTGGCTGTGAAATGCACTGATTGCATCACATGCAACGCGCATCGCTGCTGCAAGTAATGCGCTTTGCATGCAGAAGAAATGCGCGTTGAATGCAGCAGAAATGCAGGCTGCATGCAACGCGCATTTCTGCTGCATGCAGCGCACATTGCATGTGCTGCCCATATATCATGCAGCTGACTTGATAGCAGCTGCATGAGATATGGAAGTGATTGTGCAACGCGCGTTTCACACAGCTTTGGCCACCTCCCAGCCTAGTAAATTGGCTGGGAGGGTGGCAAATGTTACAGCAAGCAATCAAAGTCACTTTTAGCGACTTTGATTGCCTGAAAGAGACACTTCCAGCCAGGGGAAACCTGGCTGAAAGTACTAAATTGCAATGTAAGGGACCCAAGCCAATTTAAAAGGCTTGGGTCATAAATTAAGGTTTCCAAAAAGCAGCCAGTATAAATATGGCTGCAATAAAAAGTAAATTATCTAATTAAAATACATAAATAAATAAAAATTTGTTCAAAAAGATATACAATGCTCTGCAGCCGGTTAAAAACGACCTTCCATTGATACACATAGAAACAAAATCAAATGTTGCTTTCAGCAACATTGGCCATGTTTTTATATTTTGAGCCAAGTAAGATCAGGAAAAAGGCCAAGGCATAAAAATTGCACAATTAAAAATCTACCAATTTAATATGGTGGGTAGGTTCATATTTTAGAAATAGGTGGTGCACATTATTGTTCCCTTTAAAAATATTCGAAAATGAATTAATTTTGACGTAATGTAAATTTAAATGTGATGAGTGTATGTTTTTTAGCTACATGAAACATGGTAGCTAGAATTATGTGGCATCAATTTTTTTTAGATGTGAAATTCAGCGTTCCACAAACGTTCATCTGTACAACATGCAGCCAAGTAAATTCTAGCTGGAATTAGTATATGCATAGGAAAAAATTATCATGCTGTGTACAGTGCCTTGGCTACATTATTCTTGGAATTTAGATGAAGTTTATCATATGACTTGGAGAGCTGCATTTTTTTGAAAATGAGATCAGTGAAAATTCATGATATCTACATCTGTTTGCCACCCAATTTATTTTTCCTTTCTCTGTCTCACTTACTTTTTCAAAAATTATCAATCATATTTTTGCTTTATCATTTTGAATTATTGGTACTATTTTCTTGACCTTATCTGATTACCGGTAAGCAAATTTTTCTTGCTATTGCATTTCATATCATTTTGGTTTGTTACTCTTTTTTACACTTTTGACAAGTTAATCTAATGATTCTAATTCTCAATTTATTTTTATGGTATCTTTTACTGTACCCTTTTGATTCATTATAAAAAAATTCTTTTTCAGTTAACTTAAAGTTTTTTTATTTTTTTGTCAATTTACTTTTCTTTATTCCTTATCAAAAATGTTCAATTTATTTATCTAACCATTTATTTTTTAAAACAGTAATTATAAAATAAACTTTATAATTAATTTTGATCAATCAGCTACAAATGGAAGAAGATTTTATAGACACGTAAGTTCATGTTTTGCTTATCATTTTTCTATATTTCTTTAATACTTTCTCAACCATTATATTATTAATATGAAAAGTAAAACATCATCTTGTACTTGCTGAAAGCATACAGGATAATGTTTTGCTTTTCATAATAATAATTAGATTGTTTGTAATTTACCTTTAATTTATTGATTTTTAAGTTGTTTCAAAGTCTCGTACTTGCTGAAAGCATACAGGACAATGCTACAATTTAAAAATTAATAATTTATTGAAGTATAACTTTCTAAGTCAATATATTGGTCAGAGCAAGATTGTTCATTTTATATATGTGGATATGATAATTCTGTAAATTTTTTAATATTACTAGTGTATTGGAGTTATACTTTCATTATATTATTAATATTAAGTGTAGAGCCAAATCTCTTACTTGCTGAATGCATACAGGATAAAGCTATACTCTTTATATGTATAATTTAATAAAGTATGTATACCTTTGAAACACTTTCTTAATATTTTAAATAAAGAAAAAGTATATAAATTTACTAATATGTAGATATGCTAACTTTTATATTTCTAATATTGAAGATATGATAAAGTTAAAGGTATCATTGATTGATAATTGAAATTATGTTACTATTTTCTAATTTTTGATTTTTTTCTATTTTAAATCAAAATTGAATTCTCTTAGGATTGAACCATCAATGAGTAACAATTTGAAAAAAAAACAGCCAGGGAAGAACTCTAACAATAGGTGGGCAAAAGACATTGCTACTGGAATGAAACTTGTAAACACTCTTGGAATAGATACAAATGGGAAGAAGCCACATTTCTATGCACAATTTTATGAAAATAATATGACAGATTGCAATAATTATTACAATTTTTATCCTGGTTGTAGTATTTATAAATCAAAAGGTGTCTTAATAACTAATGTTCTTGTGCAGACTTTTGAAATTCATGAGCTCAAAGAACTAGATATGTTAGAAGCTACGGTGCAATGCATTAAGGATCTTTCTTACTGCAAACATGAAATTAAAAATAATGGTTATCATCAAAAAGCTTGTGGTTTTGGAAAAATTTTTGGTGGTGGCTTTATTTTAGATAGGAAGAAATCTTTATACATTTGTAAGTATCACTTTTTTTTAATTTAAATACTGAATTTTTGAATCCTTTTCCTTGCAGATGAATACACTGATGATATTGTACAAATGGATGAATATAAAAAACGAATGAAGAGGATTGCAATGTACTTTGAATATTTTTTAAAAAAAATATCATATGTAAAGTACAACAAGGCAACTAATCTTTGTACAAAACTTGGTATTCCTGGATTTTCAAAAGTTTCAGGTGAAGAAGAGGGTGTACCATTTGCTAGTAATTTAACTTGGACATCTGGAGCAAATGGTAATGGGTTCTCCAATGAGGTTCATCTCGATAAGGATGCAAGTGAGTATACTTTAGGAATATTTTTTCCTAAAGATACAGAAAACAATACCATTCATATGAAGTATGATAAGACCCAACCACGACAAACAGGTGGAGAACTTATGTTTCCCGAAATTTGAAGTAAAATCAACTTTGAAGCAACTAATGGAATAACAGTGACATTATGGCCTGCCAATCAACTAAGGCATCTTACCTCAAGATGTCACAAAATTCCTGGCTTCACTAGGATAGGTTCTTCTATTCAAATCAGCACTAGACTTTTTCATGCTATAGAAAAGCTTAATATTTTTGATATTGATATTTCAGAATACTTGGAAATTAAAAAAGAAAAATATAGATTAGAATATTTGATTAGTGCTTTTAGAGATTTTTTGAAAAGAGATGACTTAATAGAGGAAGAAATAGAATCAGCAAAGTATTATTTATCTAATGTTAAGACAAATCTAAAAAATCTAGATATTTAAATATTAAAAATTTAGATCATATATACACACCTTAATGCAAAATTAAACATGATAAATACTTGGAGTAGCTGTAACATTTTCAGTTTTGATAATTATAGTATTATCTATTTTTTTTATTTGTGTAATAGAATAATTTTTTTCAAAATATTATAAGAAAATTTTATTTACTTTTGAGGAAATATATAAGTTGTGAAATCTTTAAATGTCATTTTTATTAAATTGGTAGCAAAGGTTCTAAAATAAAAAAACTATAATAAAGAATTTCAAATATACTAGCCATAAAAATGTGCTTTTAATGCTACCAAATTAACTGTATAGTATTTTAGGTCAAACAGGCTTATTAATAAAAAAGTTAATAATAAAGAGTTGATGAAAGAATTTTGAATCAATAATAGATTAAATTGAATTTTTTAAGAATATACTCATTTAATTATTTAAATTGTTCTACTTCTTATTAAACATGTTACAATCAATGAAAAAATTTGTAATAATTAATAGATAATTTAATATTTAAGGTAAAGTAACAAAACTAGAGCAGTTATCATATTTTTATATAAACAATAAAATATTTAAGAATTTAATACAAGTATTTGAAATCATATAAGTAGATTTTAAAATCTTTGTTATTGCTGGACTTTCAATAATTTTTTTTAATAATTAATTTAGAAAATCATGTCAAAGGTTTCTTAATAAATTTCAAAGATGGTCACATGTTTGACGTATTTGAAGGAAAATAACTTGAATTATACAAGATAAATCATATACACAGAACTTTATCTATTTACATGTTGGAATATTAATTTATTGAAAGGCTATGTTTAGCAAAAAAAGGTGATACTGGCTGAATGGAGCTCCAGTGATTAAGAAAATCTGCAGAAAAAGCCATAGCAAATCCCAGAGGACTTGGGGTATCAAATTTTAAAGGAAATGGATCACACTTGCCTATAAAATGTTTTATTAATGTTAAAATATAGTTATTTAAATTTTTCCTAATTATTTCTTCCATCAAATGTTTTTTTTTTCTTGTAAATATAGAAACTTAATTTCTGATATTACCTCCAAGCAATCAGCTGCTGAAGCCAATCTATGATCTTGAGAGCTGAGAAATAAACCACGGACACCATCAATTATATAGAATGTGAAAGATTGATATTGGTGGTGGGAGTATTCAGAATTTATCTTGTTTAGTGCAGCCTTTTGTTTCTGTCTCATTATAGTCAGTTCAGTATTTTCGTTTTTCTGACTTGATTGTTGAGCTTTGCTAGTCTTTCCACTTGATATTGTTGCAGCACAATATTTTTATTTAAGAATAATAATTGACATAATTATATCAATGACAATATTGCTGATTTGAAGAAGAGTTGACATTGATATATCACAGGTTTGAAGTGCAGTGGGACCAACTTCTAAGCCATCAGGAATTGGAATCTTCAGATTTGAAAGGTGAGCTAGAAGCTGAAGACCGTTCAATTAGAAAATCTGAGTTAATGTTTTGATGTGATGGAAGCTGGCTGAATTCATGTGCGGTCAGATAAAGTGAAGATGATATAAGAGACACCCATGAAGAACGGCAGTGATCACTTGGGATCATTAATCTCATGAGAATGTGGATAAGATTGGATTCGGGGTGATCCATTTTATTTGTTGAGGATATAATTTCAATATTTAAACCATCAAGATCACATAAATCTTCCATTTTTTTGAAATCAATATTATTGAGTACCCATAGCTGTGAGCTATCAATCTCTAAAAAAATATTTGCTACAAAAGAAAAAAAATAAGTAAAAGAACAAAGTCAAGACTAAAAATTATGTTAACTTACATAACTCAGTAAGTTTTGAAAGCCAATCTTCTCCACAATTTTTCCCCAATGAAAAGTAAACATTGGAATATTTAACATGGGTTCTTGGGAAGAAGTAGTAGAGTGTAATTTGAGGAGAGTAACCATTTCCCACCACGACCTGTGGACCTTTGCCGTGCTGATTCTACCTTTATAAAATTTATGAATTTTACAGAATTCCTCCTGCAAATAAGAGTCTTTTAGAACTGAGGGTGAATAAGTTAGAGGTTTTTTCGATATCTTGATTGGAGTTGATTTTATTGGTAGAGAAGCTTTCAAAGTGGTCAAAGTAGGTAATTTAGGAGGTGATGGGTATTGCTTCTTAGAAATGAAGGAATTCGGTGATGAGCGGTTTGAATCATCATCTTTATCAAAAATAATGTCATGCCTTGAAGAAGATTTTAAAGTTTTCTTGTTTTGATGAGCAAGCATAGCTTCATATTCTGACAGTTCATCATTGCTATTTTCATCGCTCTTTTCATCATCTTCATCGGGGAGAGGGCGTTTATTGATGGAAAAATCTACAGTAGGTGTCAGCCTGTATGTATCCAGGACTGAGTAAAAAGTGCTTATAAGTTATGTTAAACACATGAACTATACATGGGAACAATAAATAAGAGTACACAAACAGTATACATAAGTAAAATTATGATAAATACACAAAAAATGCCATTATAACACCTTATATACACGCATATATCCACCTTTTATAGGTCTTATGTACTTAATATTGAGTTGGAATATGTTAGGGTAATCTTAAAAACCTTAATTATAAGGCTACATAATTTTTAAGTACACTTAAAGCTGTTATATTCATTGTTTTATGCAAAATACAAGAAATGCGCTTTATTTCACTTAAAAGTTGACTATATGCGCTATAAAATTGAGAATATCAAAAATGCACTTTGACATATCGATTGGGCTCATTGAGGACTATTGATTTGGCTATTTAAATGCATAAAAATAACACTTTTAAAATTTGGTGTTTTTTATGCCAGAAATGGCTTCTGTGTACTGGCCACATACTGCCTGCTTTTCTCCCATGTGAATAGCTTCATTTTTAGCAAAGTTAGCTTTTTCAAACTATAATTACCCCACATTCTACGCCCACTGTGGGGAAACACACTAAAATGGGCGACAGGCGCTTATTTAGTGTCCTAGCTTAATTAATAGTGCATTGACCTTGTTTATATGCACCAATTTCATTAATAACCTCATTCTTGGCATCTTATTTCATCACAACGCTTAAATTTGCCTAATTTTAGTCAAGGATTTACCCATGCAAGAGCCTGCCAAGGACTGCATGTAGTTACCCCACATCTCACGCTCTGTTTTAAGTTTTTTGGTGGTTTCTCAGTCAATTTTGGTTATTTTTGGATGGGAATTTCACGTAGTATAATGTCAGGATTAGCTGCTCCATTTCTACAGTAAATCCCCCTTATTCTTAATCTATTTTTAACCTTAAAAAGTCTCCTTTAGTCTTTTATAATATTGTTTTATACGCATATACTCTCTTTTTGTCATTTTCTTTAATTTTGATGGATTTCCCTTATTATTACAGGATTTTGGTGGTTGTTACTTGTCTAATTATGTCATGGATCACTAGGGATGTTGATGGGAAGGTCTATTAGTGGATTTGAGGCGTCATTAACTGTGTATTGGATGGTATATCAAGGGATTTTTTGGGGAACTCAGTGTGTATAAAAGGAGGAGGTTTTTGGGTCTTGTTTCTACATTCTTTATCACTTCAATTTATTCAATATAACCAAACAAATTAAAATACAAATCAATTAGTACTTTTATAAGACTTTTGAATAGTATCTGAAATTATTGAATCTATTTTTCTACCAACTAAAAAGATTGTAAGCCACATATAAGAATAGTGAGAATTATATTACTGAAACCTTTTATTCTGAATTATATTTTACTATTTGTTGGATTTATACTACAGTGTTAATATAGGACCATTTAAATCTTCTAGACAAAGACTTTTCAAGCTAGTTCACGTCCATTTAGTTGATCTTAGCCTGACAGTAGGTGAGTTTCTGGTACAAAATATCAAAAGAAAGATAAAAAGTACAATATGTAAGCAATAAAAGAGATATATGATAGAATTTTAAAGATAAAAGAATAACAATAAAAAAAAGGAAACAAGAATATACTCATTATCAAAGCCTTTCCTTTTTTTTTGAGATTTATTATTTGATACATCAGAAAATTCATTAGCAGAAGCAGGTTTATTATGTCGAACAAAAGAGGAGCCTTGGGATAATTTCTTTTTCTTGGAGCCGATAACAGGTGTTTCAATATTTTCCTTAGAAGTTGAAGCATGAGTTAAAGCTGATGGCTCATCTGTCTCATCATCATCCCTAATGACAATGATTTCATCAGGAGGAGTCATACCCTCCTCATAAGCTACAAATATATATATAGAAAAAAAATATTAATAATCTTATCTACTAATTTGAAAGGAAACAAAAAAAGTGAAGAACATACATTTTTCAAGGCTTTTCACATATTGGAGTAATTCATTAAAAGGGTTAGATAAATATGAAGGAGAAGGATTATTGTTAAGGATCTTGACAAGTTCTTCTGTTTTATCTCTAGCCAATTCAAGTAAATTGTGATACTGAACTCTTGTTATTTCCTGCCTCTCATTGCTAAGTACAGGAAGGTTAGGTGCCATGCCATGTGGAAGACATGGTGCAAGCTCAAAAGCTTCAAAGCAAGTATCAATCAGAGAGTGGGATGAAACACATTCGGGTGCTGGAAAATCAATTTTTTGAAAAAAAAAGATATAGAACATAAGTGAAATATATAAATTAAGAGAGAGGAACATGATATACATACAAAGTGGAGGAGTAGGATTTTGAATACTAGACATATTGATTAATGAATATTAAAAAAAAGTATTCGATATCAAAAAATTATGATGTAATATGATGAATAATTATAAGAAACTCTATTCTAGAAAATTAAAGTTGATAATTTAATAAGATAAAAAATTGAATAAGATTAAAATTAAAGTGAGGATTAAAGAAACAGAAAACATAAAGAGGGGGATTTTATATTATTTGAGCTTTTTTTAACATGTATTATTCATAGTGGGGTAAACTAAGTAACATGCTAAATCACAATCTGTTTATATTGAAGCAAAATTTGATGTAGCTAACAGAAAATACTAGTAATTCTTTGGGGACTTTTAGTGTGAAAAACAAATAATAACAAATGTATATCCCATATGCAAGTTGCCACGGGTAAATAGAAAATTTTTTAAATTAGAATTTACTCCTAAACAATGGAGATACACTTAATTAGTATATTATATGAAAAAAAGGATAATGCTTTATAAATATTTGTTTAATTTACTTTCAGATGACAATGTGAGATTCACAAATATACTGATATGCCTCATCAAACAAGAAATGAATTATAAATATGAAATTGGTAACATTAGAATTTAAGATAAGAATTTGTTTTTTAAGTGACAGGAGGAGTGTCAGGCTAGGGTGTGGGCACCGTGACCAAACCATTGATAAACTTGGATACAATTAAGGGAAAAAAATTGAATAGTTTTATTTTACAATATATCTTAGTCTGCACAAGATATTACATTTTTGTCCCTAACTATACCAATATTGTTACTTTTCAAAAGTTATAGGACTACTTAGTTGATAAAATATTATTATGAATCACCCAATGAAATACCTTAAGCAACATTCAAAATTATTAAAATATTAATATTCAATTTGAGATTTGGATTAGCTAATTTTTCACAACTTACCACAGTTTTGATTAATATAATAAAACTTGAAAAAAATTGTTGAGATAAACTAGAAATGGGTGCAAGAAAATGATGAAACATATGACTTGAAACTTAACTCATACATTGTTGATAAACTTCATGGATCCTGATTAATTTATATCGAAATTAATTTTGAGACTGGCATATTGAATTTTAGCTATGACCAAGTACTGTAAGTGCCATGCTTTGTATTCAATATATTGGTGTTGAAATTAATTTTGATAGGAATCGACAAGTATCATATGGCACCATGCATGAAACCCTGACAGAAACCACCAAATTTATGAGGCAATGAACCTCATAATTCCGATCAAAATTAATGTAGACCCCTGCATATTGAATACAAGCCATTTCACATGGACTACACAGACATAGATAAAATTCAACATGCATGGCTTAAAATTAATTTTGATCAAAATTAACCAAGGCATTAAAACATTAATTTTTATATGGCGTACTTGATCAAACCAGTTAATCTAACTGCTTAGCTTACCTATACTTATTGGAATTTTATGCATAGTCCATGTCCATATTAATTTCAATAAAAATTAATGTTGACTAATACATAATGAATACATGCTATGCCACTTACACTTACTAGGCATAGCTACCATTAAATATGCCAGTATCAAAAATTAATTTTGATTGAAATTAATGAGCATGATAATCATGAATTTCTGGAGTCAACTGCTTATTTTTATGCATGGTGCCTTGCCAACATTAATTTCGATCAAAATTACTTTTGGTACTGGCATATTGCATGTAGCTATGCCTGTAAAGTGTAAGTGGCATAGTGTGTATTCATTATGTATTGCTCAACATTAATTTCGATCGAATTTAATATTGACATTTGCATATTGAACCCAAGCCAGCAAACAACCCAAAAGATTTTTCATAAAACTGCACATTAATTTTGATTGAAATTAAGGCTGACTATATACATATTGAATGGTAGTTATATCTGGTCTGAGTAAGTGGAGATTACTTATATTCAATATGTATTGGTCAAAATTAATTTTGATCAAAATTAATGAGCATTTTTGTCAAGGGTTTCTTTTGGTCTAGAAGATTGCTTCGAGGTTTTTACGAGGGTTTTAAGGGTTTTAATGGTCTCTCAATGGAAAGTATGTATTTTTAAATCAATATGATTAATTTACTCAAGTATAAGAGGTAGATTTTAAATATTAATATAGATTATAGACTAGAATTACGCTATTGTAAATACTAATGTTATAAAATATAGAAATAAGTGTTGTATTGTAAGTGTAATAATAAAGTAAAGTAATGAAGGAATGTCTTGAAGAGCACAAAGTAAGAGGCCTTTTATAGGCAAAACATGAGGGAATAAAAAATACGGAATTTACACCATCTACTATAAGAGTGTGAGAAAATGGATAACAGAGAAAAGGAGTACATATATGACATAAGAAATAAATAAACTGGTACATCAACAAGTGCATCAAATTTATTAGCAATAAAGTTTGAGTTCCTTGGACTGTCACAATTAATTAAACAATAATTAATTAATTATATTACTTTCACAGGATTCCAGATCTCTCAATGAGGTTAGATAATTGTTTTAAAGTTTTTTTATTATAATTTTATTATTAAATTTTATTCCCATTGACTTATACTATTGAGAACGGTGTTAGGGAGTAAAATTGTAGGGGACATTTTATTTACACTAATTATTTATACTACTTATTGTACTTAAGTAGTTAATTGTAAGTAATACTTAAGTAGATAATTAATTATTAGATAGAAGAAGGGGCGTGGCTTCAACTCAGTAAAATAATCAATTATTTTACCGGTTAAGTCTAGTAGCCTGGCTGACAATTTTGATCATGAACTTTTTCAGACAGTTAATTGTTTCAATGCATAATGGCATGCCAACATTAATTTTGATCAAAATTAATGTTGAAATGATATAATGCTTTTTTTCATGACATGTAAAGGACAGCAAGTATTTTTAAGTATTGAAATTTACTATACATGTTGAGGGTAAATATAAAATTTACATATCCATATTAATTTCTATAAAAATTAATGTTGACCAATACATAATAAATAGTAAATATGTCTGGCTAGTGTATGTGGCATTGATTCTTTTCAATCTGCACTTGGAAACATTAATTTCGATTGAAATTAAGGTTCATGATTATCATCAATTTATGCAGTCAGTTGCTTACTGTTATGCATGGTAACATGTCACTATTAATTTTAATAAAAATTCAATTTGAGATGCCACCAAGCATTTTTCTGTAAGATGAAAAGTAGGGCCCTCTATTCTTAAGTAAACACATTACAATGCATATTGAGCATGTATATATCATTTACACATTAATATTAATTTCAATCAACATTAATGTTAACCAATACACATTGAACACAATCTTTAAAACTTACACACACCAGATATAATTACCATTCAATATGTATATGGTCAACCCTAATTTCAATCGAAATTAATGAGCAGTTTTATAGAGCATTTTTTGGGTTGTTTGCTAGTTTGGGTGCAATATGCAAATGTGAATATTAAATTCTATTGAAATTAATGTTGACCAATACATAATGAATACACACTATGCCATTAAAATTTCCAGGAATAGACACCATGCAATATGCCAGTATCAAAATAAATTTTGATTGAAATTAATGTTGGAAGGGCACCATGCATTAAAATATGCAGTTGACTCCTGTAGTTCATGATTAACATGCTCATTGATTTTGATCAAAAAAAATTTTGATACTGGCATATTTAATGGTAGCTATGCTTGGCAAGTGTAAGTGGCATAGCCTGTATTATCTATGTATTAGTCAACATTAAATTTGATTGAAATTAATATGGATACATAAATGTGACATAAAGAGGTATGGACCATCAATTTGTTGAAAATACATTTTTATATCTCATACATTATTTGTTTTTCTTAAATAAAATGTTACTCTCTCTTAATATCACCTTATAACATTTACCAAGCTGCTTTGAAAAAAAAAACAGAATACATAAAATTCAATATAAGATAGCTATATTACACAGAAGATCACCATTATACCTAAGTTATGATGATGTTGATGCTCTATTAAGTGATTCCTGAATCTTTACCAGATCAATATCAGCTCCAACCCCAAGTGACTCACATTCATTCACAGATAATCCTTGCAAAAATGTTGCTGAATAGCAATTCTTGGGGAGGTATTTGGGAACATTGAATATACCATTTTGTGCAACTGTCCTTTCTGATGACCGTGAATATGTTTTTAATGCTGATTTTCTTTGAGCTGGTGTATGGGCTAAGTCCTGAATCATCTTATCCATTTTTTTAAACAAATCATTGAGTTCAGGATTTCGCCATCCAGGAATAGCTCGGATAGGTGCACTTGGGGCTGGTTCTGGGCCTTCCTCAATATCAGAGATGCACCTAGTATCATGAAAAAGCACAACAAAACCTGGAACATCACTGCAGAGATCTCTTGCTAACTTATAGCATGCACTATCAATCTGAATTCCAACTAAATCAGCTTCATAATAACAAAAAGTAAAGTAAAATAAAAAACTTACCTTGGTTTGATAACGTTTTACTTGTGCCCTTGCCCTCTTTTTGATCTTTTCTCTTTCTACCCTTTCCTCCTCTTGCCCAAACAACCTTATTATCTCCTTCCCCTTATTTACTACCCATTTCTCAATATCCCATTGAGTGAACTGAAGCTTTGACTGATCGATTGTATTCAAGGTGGTGAGCCACCTGGTACAGTGGTCGCATACTATGGTTCCCATGACTTGATTCCAAGTTGATTCTGAAAAATCTTGGCAAGTCCAATCAAAGGCAAATTTCTGAAAACCTTTTTCTTGAAATTCACGCTCTAAGTTTCTTTTTACAGAAAGTGGGATTGGTGCTCCTCCTTCTAGTCCTTGAGGCTCAGGTGCTGGAAAAAATTTGGGTAGTCAAATTTTGGATCCCAAGAAGGCTATAGAATTGGTTATCAGAAATTGTCAATCAGCTGCAGAACTGGCACAGTTAGAATATTGGAATTGAGTTAGAACAGTTTGAATGCTTTTCAGTATGAATTAGTTCCAAGATTTCCAATTTTCAATCTCCAAAGGTGTTGGGCTTGCAGGATATTTTGTTATTTGTTTTGGTCCCCCAAGAAAATACTTCAGAAAATGGTAAATATTTCTATTTAGACTTTCCAAGCTCCTGGGAACATCATTCCTTCTAACTAAGCCTCTTACAGACCTTAACCCCCATTCTAGCTCATGAGACTCTGCTGAATTGAGTCTGTGGTAATCACTGATACCCATAGTGATTGAGAGATTAACTAAAAATTCAAATAATTTAATTAAATTGGTTATTTTTCAATAAAAGAATACACTACAAATTTGACTTACGAGCTCCACTTGTGCTTGCTCCTTGGTTAGGCTGAGCAGATGATGATTGGTCTCCGAAAAATTACCTCAATACTTCACTAGCACAATCTCTTCCTAGCTGATCAGCACTTTCAGGAGCAGAAGGATGATTGGGATTAAAATTTCTCTGTTCTGAATGAGACTCTTGGCCTGTATTGGGATTAGGCGGTACAGATTGAGATGCATCTGGAGGTGGATCAGCAGCAGGTGGTGGAGGAGTATTTCCATTATTAGTATGTTGAGGTGGAAAACAATCAGAATCGGTTGGGTCAACAGACATCCCTTCAGAATTATCATCCATAATGAACTGTAATAAAATAAAATAAAATAAATATAATCAGTTGTTAAAATTTATACCTATCAAAGCTAAAGTAAAAAAAAGATACTATGTATATAGTCTTGTTAACGTGTATGTTCTCTTGTCGAAAAATAAAGTGAATAATATATAGCAATCAGCTAAAGTTGGAAGTTCAAACTATTTATAGTAGATGAATGAGCAAGAATATCATTCATTAAGTAACAATTTTATCATCTTTCTCATTATCATGATTTTCTTTCTTTCATTCTTACATTTAAGATAAAAATGACTCATTGAAAGCATGGGTTCTCTCGCAATAAAAGCAACCAAAGTAATTTTTCACTGATTTATGATAAGGTAAGTTGGATGCATCACATTTTTTAATTGAGCATTGAATTATTTCTTTCACCATTTACAAACATCACCAATCCCAAATTAACACAAAGATGTTAGTCAACAGAAAATAAATTTCATTAATTTTTTCACTCACTACTGTCTTCAGTCCAATGGCAGTGACAACCTCGTCTTTGATTCCAAACATTCCTTTTTTGTGCTCGACAGTAGCTGCATGTCCAATTATTGCATCTTTCTTAATCACAATTTGAGTTGCTTTGGCTACTCTTACCAACCAACAATGCACTTGTGGGAAAAGCTCATAGGGATCCTTTGATGTTTCTTCTGGATGGAGCTCCTTGAAAGGACTTACTATTAAATATATTTGATCATTCTCTTCCTTTGACCTGAAAAGATCATCAATTTGCCCAAACTGGCTATCTTTTCCATAGTAGAATTCAATTGTTGAATTAGCAATGTGTCAATGGTAACTAGTAAACCTCTTTCCATGTATCAATATGCTTGCTACATTTTCAACTACCCAATCCCCACTTTTCTCCAATGGTGTCAAAGCCCGTCTTGAAGTTTCTTTTTCCATTCCTGCCCTTACCCATTTAGTAAATGATGCCATCCTTAGATGGATCCATTTGTTTTGTTTATCAAGATCAATATGGATTTTTTTAGTCTCACATTGATCATTATCTTCAGCTTCACCAAGATCTAATACCCTAGACTTCCAATACCAATGTTTGAGCATTTTTAGTGGTATCTCTCCAGTGGTAAGTATTAATAAATTAGCACAGCTGAGTTTTTAAATCATTGCTTACAAAAATTACATACGTGGATGGTGATTGTTTGAAATCTCAGATAATATATGATTCACCCACTATCCAGACCAAGTAGCTGTACCTGATGGTGGACCAAGATGCTTTATCATTTCAGGATAATGTTGAGTGATATGCAGCTTTGGCTTTGCATTAATATTCTTCCAACCCTCTTCCAGGCACTCACAATACTCTAACAGAAATTGATCTAGATCTTTAAGCTCATTAGTCTGTATATTTTTTAATTTCAAAAAATTAGTGATAGAGCATAATGTTACAAGTTACTTGAGAAGATAATATTCTCTTGGTTTTTCAGCTGAGGAAGCTGAAGATTCAGATTCTTTAAATTTTTAAAACTAAAGGGGTATATGTGACAAGGGGAAGTAGAGAGTATACAGCTTGTGCCATTCTTCTGCCTTGGGGGATCCTACCTTTTTAGATCCTACTTATTTTGGAACTCGTGTTAGCCAGGAAGGTCTTCTTACTTGATCAATCATCTTCCATACAACCTGTAGCTCTGCTGCTGTGATTTGTGGATTACTACTACCTTCATTTTCTTTCTCCTTACCTTTCCTTTTATTTTCTTCATCTCTAGCTGTCTCATTTGATGAGTGAGATCCTTCACTCTGTGATATGCTAATGCTCCGTTGCCTTAAGTTATACAATGAATTTCTACTGTCACTGCTGTGAGACTTTATTGAGGCCAAATTGCTATATGGAGGAATAAATTTGGAGCTGGATGACCTACTCTGGCTTCTTGATCAATTTGTTCCCAGTCCTTCATTATCTAGTCCATGATGACTTGATGACTGTCTTGAACTTGTAAGTCTTTGCCATTGTGCTGTCTCTTTGTCATGTATCATCATCATCATTATTTGTGGTGCTTAAGCTACTTCTACGTTTTTTAGAATGTTTATGCTGTGAAGAATCAGAAAAGAAATCTTCTTCTTCTTCTCTTACATGCCAATTTTTATCCTTTTCCAGCTTTCTTTCTAGATCTTTTTCTGAATTTTGGATTTGAAAATAGCCTATACTGTGATCTTTTAGGTTGCCAAGCATATGTGAATGCATAACATCAATTGAGCAATATTCAAGGTTATTCAGCTCACTCCATTGTACCCCATGATTTGGAACAATTGATACATGCTCCCAATGTGACTTAGAATTTTTCCACTTTGTTTCCCAGCACATATGATCCTCATGATTCCATAATGAAAAATTTCACACATTCTTTTCACTAATTTCATCTTTAGAGATATTACAGAAAGAGCAGAACATTCTCGCAGAGTGTCTCAAAAAGCCAGCCAATTTTTTTATTGCAGGAATGTCACCTATCAAAGAGAACAATGCAACTCTTAATTTCCGGCCGTGTGGATAAAGATGCGTCTTTTCAATCAATATACTATCCCATAGAGTTTGTAGATCATTAACCAGTGGTTTTAGAAGGTGATTGAGCTGTTCACTTGTGGGTTTTGTTGGTCCAGGTATAATAGCATACATAAAAAGATTTTCCATTTTGTATCTATCTTCTTGAGGTAGGTTCATACACACCATCATAATATTTCCTACAGATTTTTGATGACCTCCAATCCTATTGCCACCATGCTTAAACCAGTCAACATATAAAGTAAACATTAAGTTGCCTGAAGTTATTGTATATTCATCATCATTGCTATCCAGAGCTGAAGTGGTAATGGGAAAGTTTTTCCAAATTTAACCATCGCAAACATCCTTCATCAAATCACACTCTACATGTTCTGCCACAGGGGTTTTATTCTCAATCAGAAGCTCAAATTCAAACAGTTTGATCTTTTCCTTAAGCCAGTTGATAAAAGAATGGTGATGAAATGTTTTAAGATATAAGTATTTTACATGTTCTTGATGTTCCTCCATCAAATACAGCCTTTCATCACATTTAAGTGCAATTTGTCCTGCTCCAAACATTTTTACATAGCGCTTTGATGATGAAAGAAACAGTTTATTGCAACATAGTGTAGATGGTTGAGATTCAGAGTTATACTCATAAAGAGCAAAGCATTTAGGACAGCATGTTTTAGTGAAAAATGATTGATTGAGCTTTAATCAACTAAAAACTGTATCTATTGAGCGTGGGATCAGGCAGACAATGCTATCAGAATCTAGTCTTCCAATATCACCTAGAAGTTTGAACTTCTTACTTTCTTCATCCAAAAATTGAGTACAACCTTCTTTGCTCAAATGATGAATCAGAGAAAGCTTTGCTGCCTGCCACATAATTATTTGGCTATACCCTCCCCAAGATTTGAGTTTCTAGAGACTGTTGAAGATACTTCTGCCCCAATAGCGACTGCCCCTATGTAATAAATCATTGAAACATCATAAAGACTTTAATTCTCACATTGAACTATATATATACAGCTTACTGTTTCTGTGGAGCTGGAACTTCCAATGTTAAGTGGATTTTTGGAAGAAATAACTATCTGGGCCTTCCTATTTCTTTCCTCTTGATGTTTTGAATAAGAATTAGAGCTTTTGAAAGCCATACCAACTTCAAAGGACCCAGAAGAAGTTTTATACTTTCTATTGACACATCCAAGATCTTGACATTGACATACATGAAAAAATGGAGGAATTGAAATTGTGATAATTGTAGGAATAAGTTAGCTACTGGAAGTTACCAATTGATGGTATTCTTTTTTTGAAAGGCACTAGCTAATATAAGCTACATTTTTTTATCAAAAGAATATGATGGATTAGGTGTTGAATTTATATAAGTTTAAATGTTTAATTTTTAATCAGATAAATTATATATTAATTGAAAGCTATGCAGTCTACTTCATTTGTATTCTGTATACTCTCTGCATTTGTACAACAATGCATGCATGTTTATCAGAATATTTTCTATCATAGAAAAAATTCTATTGTACGCACAAGCATCCTAATTATTTTTCTATCAAATGCCTTCTGAGTTATATATAACTACCCTATAATTATTTTATTTTGATAAAAATTCTTAGTTATGGACTATAAGTAAAGTAATCCATATTTTTAACATAATTATTTAAAAAATTACCCCAAAAATCAAAGTTAGACCCAGAAATAAGGTTTATATTTTGTAAAAAACAATCACAAACATATTTCTTTGACTTTGAAAATTGGTCTGTACTAGGTAGAATTTTCCATAAAGAAAAAATCAAAAATACTCAAATAATAGATGCTACAAAAGTGTAATCCTTAAAGCATTACAAAAAAGCTGAAACTTTGTATAACTTTTCATACATAAATGTGATGAAGTGACACTCTAGTATATTTATGCAGGTTGAACAAAAATTACTCTATGGAATATGTATTACTATCATATTGGACCAAAAATAATATTTTGGTAATCAAAAAATGAACATAGCCTCACATTTATCAAATTATTTTTGTGTAAGAATTTTTTGAAAAGAAAAAAAATCTGTTTCTCAAATGAGTCTGCTTTTATCACATAATCATTCTCTTCATTTTATACCATTCCTTTTGAGTTCAAATATCATATAAAAATATAATTTATGCATATTATAATGCCATAAAGTTGAAATATTTCTTATTATTAATTTTTGTGATATTTCTCCTTAAATCAACTTTGGTCATAAAGTTTTGGAGCTCAACAATTTATCCTTCCTCTTTGTTTAATTTAATTGAACACTCTCTTAATCTAATTCTTTATGAACCCTAGTAGCTCTTACTTTCCTCATGGAAACCTGCCCACAAACACATGAACACTTAATAGAATTTTTAATGAGACTTTGCCTCCATTCAATTCTCACTTTTGTAGATCTATACACAATTTTTGTCATTCACCTTTGGATATGTCACCAGAATCAAATGGATGGAAACAAAACCCTACTGAAGAAAAATTAGACATATTTTCATCATTCAACATGAATTCTTGCAACATCGCCTTTGAACTACCTCATCCAGAATCAAATTCAGCAGTTTCAGAAAAGTTTCCACCAATTTTATGTGAATCTTTTGTTGACCACCTTCCCATGTGCGGTTTCCCAGGGTCAAATTTTGCTTGGAACCTAGATTGGTTTGACAAATGGAACCAGGTCTTGGCAAATATTCTCATTAAACACTGCAACAATGCCTTAAAAACCAATAATTTGATTGCATATCCAATTGACTCAACTAGAATTAGCTTCTCAAATCAAATGGGAGTTCTTCACCGTTGGTTTTTAGGTCATGCTGATAAATTAAGACTTTGGAAGGATTCTCATAGCTCTCAAAAAAATAATCAAAGTGAGAAAGCATAAATATAGAATAAAAAAAAAGTATGAAAATCCCCTTCTTTTCAACCATTTTTATTTATGACCTTTATTTCAAATAACAAAGATTCTTAGAATTCAGTTAACCAAACTAAACTTCTTGAACAACTTCCACATTTTAAAACTTATCAAAACCTTTTCACAAACATCAAGTGTTGTTCAGACACCAAAATTGATAATGATGGATCGTTAAGACATATCTTAATGCAATGGAGGTCTGAAGATTTTTCTAAAGTTGCACAATATCTTGACCAACAACACTTTAATATTCAAGATACTTCAACCTACTCTGGAAGTGTGCTAAAGGACTTGGCCTTGTACAAAAGAATCAGTTTGGTTTCAACATTATCCCCTAACCTTAATCCTTCTCATGTCCCCCGGGGTTTGCCGAATGACTGTTATTCTCCCTTATATCTTGCATCTCTAAATCCTCAACAACTCAGACTTTAAAATCCTCAAAATCCCATAAATTTACCTGCTCTCCTTGAAATTCTTTCTTCCTCTAATGTGAGTGATTGAAAAACTCCCTTAATAATAGGTTTGCACACTCATACTCCTCATTTCCACTGTTTGGGACACTTAGCCTTGAAAACAAAAACATCATTTTAATGATTACTATTATCATTAAAATTTATAAAAATGAAATTTGGCTTCCATTGTTAGCTCCATTTTTTTCCTTTGAATCTTATACATGCTAAATTCTATACTTCCTTGTAAAAAATAATTCAAAATATTTACTTCATTTTGCTGCCCCATTCTATACAGCCGATCAACAGCCTGCTGCTCAACTGCTGGATTCCAATTTGGCTCCTATTTCAACATTGAACTTATAAAAAATTTAATATTTTTATTCTAAATATGAAATAAAAGACATTGAGCTCACCATTATATGTACATTTTGAGCACACCTGAGATCTATACCTACTCCTGCAGCCTAAATGGTTCCAACCAAAACTTGGCAATTTTTATTAAAATGGAATTCATGCATATTTTTGTCTCGCTTTGTCCTGCTGAGTTCAACCATAAGCTGGGTATACTTAATATTGTGGTCATCTAAAGCCATTTTTATTCTATTTTGAAATATTAGAAAATTGTTTTTAATAAGCCAACACAATTTTGTAAAAAAATTCATTACAGAATCACTTAATTTTGAAAAAAGTCTGCAAAGTTGGAGAATATAACAGCTTTTGGAAAATTTATACCCCTTTCACCAGACAAAAAGTTTTTTAAGTGGCCTATAAGATGAAAAATCTTTGTGGAATGCTGCCAGGTGAAATCAAAAGATGGAGTTTCATCCATATTTTTGTAGATTGGATGGTTGCAGAATTTTCTTAAAATCATCAGCTCTCTTAGAAACTCAGATGAGTCCCCAAGGATTTCAGTGCTTCTGGAGGGCCCATATTGCTCAGTGAACCCTTCTTGAAGCACATCAAGTTTTGACCTCCATGGATCTGCTAAATGAACCAATATCCCCCTTGGAATCTTTTTTGGAAGAGACAAAATTGCATCCTTTGTTCTACGTAGGCTTATGACTTTCATTAAGTGATTGATTGCTTTAATAGAATTAGCCCTTCCTTTTTGCAAACCTGGAAAATGGAAATTCTTCCATAACCAGTTTTCTTGCCACTTTTTGATTCTAAGAAAAAATACAAGACTTTGAAAGTCAGTGGGCCTGTTCTGAAGTGGAGTTCCAGTCAAGCATAGTTGGTGTTGGGATTCCAAGTCAAATATTGTTTGAGCCCTCTGCAAGTAAGGATTTTTAATGTAACTAAAAGAATATTTATAAAAATTGATTATAAAAATTAAGTTTTAAGTTTTAGATATAGAAATGGGCACTAACTGAGCTTCATCTAAAACAACTCTATACCAAAAGAGCATTTGAGTCACCGGTATCTTTTTTTGGCTTTGATTTTTTGACATCGTTGGGCTAGCTGTTTCATAGGTTGTTAAAACAATAGCAGTGTCCTGTAGCTCATTGACGTTAGTATTTTGACAATCCTTCCCATAAAGAACCTTGAAAGGAAGTGCATTATCTTCAAAGTGCACACTTATTTCATTTATCCTATTTGATAGTGTTGCCAGTGGGCATATAATCAGTGTGGCTGAACTCCAATTAATACCTTCTTGATTTTCCGATACCTGGAATTGTCTTGCTTCACTTTGAGTTGCACTTATAAGAGAAAGAGTTGAAAGCATCTTTCCCAAACCCATATCATCAGAGTATTAACCCGTTTCCTTTAGGGGTTAATTGATTGTTAGGAAACTGATCTTTATAGTCATCAAATCCAGTTCCAAGCCAATGGTTGACCTGGTGCCTCCACATGATATCCAACTTTTCCTTTAACATTTTTTCATTGTCAATTGTAAATTAATTGCTTGAAGTTGATGTGTTTTGAGAACTTTTTTGATTCCTTGGATAAGTTGATCAGCTTTCCAATCTTGAGTACTCTGAGATATTTGGAAAGAGCCTTCAAAAATTACATGCGGGATATTAAAAAAGATAGTTAAGTGGTAGTTCAGGATCAGACATAAATTGATTTGAGCAGAAAAAAATGCTTCTTTAGCAAGACTGATTAGTGTACTTGAAGAAAAGAGGCATCCCCAAAGTTGATACTGATTACTAAAAACTGGAACCAAGTAAGCATGTAAAAAAAGAAAGGCTTCATAAGATTCAAGGCACTTCTTTGGTTTAAATGGTGAGATCCAGACCCAATGTCACCCAATAGTTGTCCAATGTGCTGAATCTGCACTTGAGAAAGGTTACCGACAAGGGTTGGTCTTATTTCTTCAAATAGTCCAAAAATATGAACATTCAAATGGCCTCGCTGTAAAATTGTGGGGGTTGGTGAGTTTTGAAATCTTGAAATTACATTCATATAAATTTGATTGATCATTATTGAGAAATGTCCAACACATCTGAGACTTGACATATTAAGTAAGAATAGTATCTGAAGATAGTGGTTGTTAAAAGATGAATTGAAGCAAAAAATGAATAATCAGTTTTGAATAAAATGACAAAATATATTTTTAGCATATGCTATGCTAAGACCATAATTCTTTCACATGTATTATTATTATCTTTTTAAAAAATATTGGAAGTAAATCAATGATAACTGAAATGAATAATATGGTTTAAAAATAAATCTTGAGCCTATAGAGTAAATTTTGGTTTGTGGAGGAAGAAAATTTTTCTCAATAAAAATGTGCTTTATTGTCAAATTATAAACACAAATTAGAATAATTTCACTCTTATTACACTTATTTATGTTTCTGTCTAATAGTAAAATGCTTTAGACGTCAGTTCAAAATCCAAATTGAAACTAATACCTAGAACAATGTCTTGATACTAACATACTTTTTGTAAGTCTTTGGACAGACACTTATGGTGATCTCAATAATATTAAAATTGATTTCAATTGTATCTTTTATCAAATATCTATGTTTTCTAGTGTAATAATTGAGAAACTACAGTTTAACCTTCTGTTACCAACTTGGCAAGAAAATATATGTAGATATTCTTAGAACAAATATCAAATTTTGCTTTCCACAAGATGGGAAAGTGAATATTATGATATGTTAAGTGATATGTTCAAGCTTTGCTCAATCTGTGCTCAGCTCAAAATCAAAGTAATCACCAAGGCTCCAAGAAACCTGTGATTGAGTTTGGTTGAACCTAGGTCTAACTGATTACCAAATCTTTTTCCAATTAATTTAAATCTGGTTTCACAATGAACTCTCAACAGCTTTCCAACAGCTTTCCAACCACTTCCCAACATTTTTAAATGAGGGGTATTGCTAGCAATACCCCCCCAAATTTTCTGTGGTATATATATATATATAACTGCTTAAAAAGTCTAAGAGGGAACTTAATAGTGGTTTTGGCATTAGATATATAGATCCAACTTTCAAAAAATTTGTTTGGAATAAATTACAAAGACAAAAAGGATATATTTTGATGAAAGAATACTGATTTAGGTTCTCTAAAAATTTTGTTAACCATTTTTAAAAATTATCAACCCATGGTTATTATTCTTTATGATATTATCATAGAATTTCTTCCTTTTTTGATATAATGATTTTCTATTGTGTGGTATGTAGGTTAGGATAAGTTTAAAAGATTGATTGAAGATATATATACCAGACACAGTATAATCTGTAGATTTATAACTATAACTTACTTTTCTGATGTTTTACATCATTGATAAGTAGCTCATGCATTTCACTAGTAAATAATTATAGTCCTTGGAAGTAAGTCCTTGTGAATTTCAAATTTTTTTGTTATTCTTAAAATGATTACTCAAATAAACTGAAAATTTCTTCAATCATTGATTAAAAGAAGGAGTTTCAAAATCTTATATTGTAGTTATGAAAGTTTGAGTTATTTTTCATATTATCAAATATAATTAACATTTGTAAATTTTAACTTCAAATCTAGTGATAATAGCAAAGTAATACTGGAACAATCAGATAAACAGGGTGGAATAAAGTCATAGCACAACAGGAAATGATACAAAATTAATGATTTTTGGCTCACAAAACTCAATATATTTTTGGCATATTTTGGAACCTTTAGATAATGTTTAGTGGATTTTAACATTTTTATAACAAACAAGCTTAACAATATTTTTGATATTTTTAACAAAAATAAATATTTTTAGATCATTTTTTTAAAAAATTGACTTATTTTTATGCTTTATCTACAATAGTTAGTAGTTTTTTTTGCAGAAATCACTTGTTTTGATTTTCTATTTTTGAATTTTTTAAGAGAGTTCATTGCATTAAAGTTTTGTATAAATTTTTCATTAAAACATCATATTTTAAATCTAGAGATTTGTTTTTTAAATAACATATATATTTATGTTAATTGACTCATTATTTTTGGATTGATAAATTATGTTAAAATTGGTATTGCTTATTTCTATTGAGTGTACATCATAGTTGGTTTTCAAATCAAAGATTAATAAATGTTGAAATTTTGTAAAATTCTAAATATTCTTTTAAACTTCTTGATTTAAATAATGTTTAATGTTATGTAATCATTCTATAAGTAGAACACAATTAAAATCAGATAATGGTACATTGATTTCAATTTCTAATACTAAAATTCTATTCTACTTGAAACAATGTAAACTAAAGCTTGGCATCTCATATAAGAAACTCACAATTTTCAAAAATCATATTTTCAAATTTTTAAACATTATACACATTAAAATATATAGTTAGAATAATTTCCTAATTAGTTTCAAATACAAGAAAAAAATGACCTCAATTTAGTTTAATACTTAACCATTCTGATGAGTGAATTTCACAATCCTCAAAGTAACATATTGTTACCATTCATACACATATGCATGATTGCTCCTTCTGTTTAATTTTAGCTGAATCTAAAAAGGAAAATCTCATGTTGAATATCATCTATAGATAAACTGCTTATATTAGAAGCTAATATTTCATATGAAAAATTTGTTATTGAGTTTGGGAAACATTAATAAGTGTTGGGCATTATAATTGAGCCATTTATTCAAGTAAATAAAAAAGGATGACCTTATAAATATTTCATATATATATATATATATATATAATAAAAATTAATTATATAGTAGCATTTAACCATGGTTTTATACTAATATCATATAAAAAAAGAGTTTGAACTAAAAATTTCAGTAAAGAAAATAAAAATAAGATAAGTTAATATTCTTGTTTATGTTTTCATAATGTTGAAAAGGCTTACTTAAGGGAGAAAATTATTTGGTTTTAGAGTACAAGAATTTCTAGATAAAAATCTTCACAATATAGTTTGACCCTCTCAAAAAGAAAATTCTAAAAATTTTGCTATCACATTTTATATATTTTTTGAGTAACAGAAAATGGAGTAGTGTCTTTGACAATGAAGATTTAGAAAATGAAATAAATAATTTAAATTTATAATATAATTTTTGAAACAATAAATCATGCATTCAAAAAAATTATATATCTTACAATCAAGATAGCAGTATCAATTAAGCAACTCTAACAACTTTGGAAAGGAAACAAGAAAAAAATAATTAGTAAAATTCATAAGTTATTTTTAGAATTTAAAGAAACTTTATAGATCTACCTGTAAACTAGCCTTAAAGCAGGTTTAGATTTAACATGTGGAAATTAATACATAGTACCCTTGCATCATGAGAGCAGAACAAAATTTATGTAGTTTTATTTTATTAATTTATAATAGTATTTTTATTTTTGGCTTTTTCATTAGTATAACTATATATTTTTTAACTTTTTTGTTTTACAGAACATAAGTTCAGAGCTTCCCATCACTAATTCAAGTTGAAGCTCCGTATGATCTAATAAATGAATGATATATTATAATAAATTTTTCTAGAGAATTTTCAAAAATGGTGATTAAGAATACTTATTATAATTTTTTTAGATTTTTATGATTATTCTATTTCTTGAAAGGAGATGGCCATATCTCAATTTAATTAGTTTCTCCTCAGAAAAAATTATTCTTGATCTAAATAAAATTGCATCACTATTAACTAGACGTTTGTCAGCCAGGCTATTCCAGGAGTCCAGTAAATGATATGTTAACTTATAAGACCTGAAAGAGGGCGTAAGAATTGTATTTAATGTATACAAATTAATATTTTATTGCATAATAAAATTATATAAGTATCTTATTACATATAATTTTTATATTAATTTTATTGTTTATATAAATTTTTATACATTTAAATTAAAAATGATATATTTTATATTCTACAAATAATGGCGCATTTTTATGTATTTAATAATTATAAATTTATATTTAATTAATTAAAAACATATATTATAATTATAAGTGTAAAATTGACTTATAATATAATTAAACTAATTATTTAAATTTATGTATTAAATAACACCTTTCATATAATATTAAAAAATAATTAATAAAGCTTCTTTTGACCCTTAAGTGTGTCAGGAAAAAATAAGTAATTAATTTATACTAAATTGAGATTAATTACATATTTTGTTGTGTAAAAATATTCTTTGTTTCACTTAAAAATCCTTAAATCAGACTGTACAATCTGTTTTGAATTATTTTTCTCATAGTCCATATGTCCCAGGCTTGTTTAGTTATTTACTATTTTTACTTACTGATTTGGGAATTAATTGTGGGAAAGTTGAATTCTTAATTGGAATTTTTAATTATTTGTTTCATATTTTTCTCTACATTGTTATGTTTTACTTATTCTTTTATATTCTTGTTTCATTCTATTATAATTCTGGTATTTACAAATATAGTAGCGCTTCAGAGGACCCATTGCCTATAAAAAGGCCTTGGATAATCCCCTGTAGATCATCACTTACTATACACTCAACAATTTAAAGATAATTTTATTACATTTATTATTATTTTTCATTAGTATTACAATCTAATTAAAAATTCTAAATAACAATTAAAAGGTTGCCTTAAGTCTGATAGTAATCATAGTGTTTGCCGCACAGAACTCTTACTTGAAATAATATTATCATTAAATAAAACCTCAATTTGTGTCATCTCTCAACTCAATTGTCGTTGCCTTATTTTAAATAAATTATTTTCTTTATTACTTTTATTTTTTACTTACCTTTAGTGCCTATTCCTCTTTCCTCTTCTTTTGTGTCTCCCTTTTCTTCCCCTCTTCTAGACAACTGACCGACAACGTTATTATAAGATTTTAGAAATGTTTTTATCTGAACATAGTTGAAAGTATGTATAAATTAAAGTGTTTCCACATAGTCTTACTATTATTCCACCATTAATTTCACATTTAGATTTCATTATAATTGTAAAATAACTTTTTCAATAATTTTAATAATTCCTTAATATTTAATAATTTAGTTATATAGTAGATTTCACTACGCAATATAGGGGGTGGACTTGCTAGCAAGTCCTCAACCTGAACTCAGATGGAACTCAGATGGAACTCAGACTGAACTCAGACTGAACCCATACTGAACTCTACTTGAACACCCACCTAAAACTGTTCTGCTGAGTGGTGTTCATCCCTGATTGTATGGTTCCTTTATCAATAGCTCAATGTGTGTTCAATCTATGGTGAGTTTGGGTCCAAGGTTGCGGACTTGCTAGCAAGTCCGCCCCCCATATTGTGTGGTGTTTTTTATCCTTTTTTTATATGAGGCTTATTATATAAACACTGCTTTTAGATTTTTTCCATTTTGAAGTCTGATAATTTGAATTTTCATTTAACTACCCAAATTATATCAAAAAAAATTCAAAAGTATAATTTTTTAATGTACTCTTTTTGATAAACTTATCATTTCTTATAGGTTATTCTTCAACTATTTATTGTAATTAATTACCCACTCATTTATGGTCTGTTATTGTTGTTAATTACATCCAGACAAAATAAGGATACTCTCATATTATATTGGAGTTTTAGATTAAAAACTAAATATTAGTGTCTGGTATTAAATATAAAGTTGTTATAACTAAGTTGACCAATAATTAATGATTAAATGGAATTTTATATTACAAATTTTATTGAGTGTATGTATAAATAACACTCAAGAAATATATATAAGATATACATATAACCATTGAATATCAAAAATGAAGTACTTATCAACATGGTCATTTTTAATGATTTTCAAATTTACTTTAAGAGACATTAATATTACCAATTCAAATTTCATATCAAAAATAAAAATATTATTATTTTAATTTAAATTATTTCACAAAAAAATTGAGTTACAAAGTAATTTAATTCAGTTTTAATGATTGTTTTTGAAAAATATTTACAAAAATAGTAATAACCCCTCAAAAAAAATATAATTTTTTTACTTACAATTTGCCCAGCATTTCTAGCCTTAAAATATTGGTATTCCTCTAACAAAAATGTTTTTTAAATAAATTTAAAATTTTTTCATTATTTTATTACAAAATGTCAAATCTATAATTTATTTTACCTTACTAAAAAGTTTAGTTGAAAATTTAATTTTGGATTTCCAAAAAATTAACTTAAAAGTCAAAAATTAAAAAACAAAATTATAAATATAATCATGAGAAAGGGGTAAATTAAATTTATTATATTCATATAAAAAAATTCTATATATTTTATGGTGTTTGAATTTTAAATTTAATGTATTAAAAAAATATTATTAAATAACCAAGCCAAGTGAAATTGGCTTGGGTTTTTGGTATCATTAGCACTTATTTTTTTTCTTATTCTCATGTTTTAATTTTTTTTGGTTTTGTTTTCTACCTTTTCATTTTTTTTATGATTTTTAATGTTTTTAAGACCAAAGCTGCTTTCAAACAACTTCATTCTAACTTGTCTCTCACTTCCCCACCAGGTGTAATCTGGTGAAATCACTTTCATTTTACGAACAAAAGTCCCTTGCAGGGACTTTGGTTTCTCTGTGTGTATCGCACAGCCAGAAAAAAAACTGGCTGTGCAATGCACTGCATGCAGCACATGCAACGGGCATTGCATTCGCTTCCCATTTCTCATGCAGCTTATTTCAAGTCAGCTGCATGAAATATGGAAGCAAGTGTGCAAGGCACATTGCTTGCAGAAGCAATGCATGTTGCATACAGATTTGGCCAACTCCCAGCCTAGTAAACTGCCTGGGAGGGTGGCGAATGTAAAAGTGAGCAACCAAAGTTGCTTTTAGAAACTTTGGTTTCCTGAAAGCAACACTTCCATCTAGGGGAAACCTGGATGGAAGTACTAAATTGAAATGTAAGGGACCCAAGCCAATTTCAAAGGCTTTGGTGATAAATTAAGGCTTTCAAAAAGCAGCCAGTAGAAATCTGGCTGCAATAAAAAGTAAATTTTTTAATTAAAATACATAAATAAATAAAGATGTGTTAAAATAGGATATACAATGCTTTGCAGAGGGTTAGAAACGGCCTTCCATTGTTACACATAGAAACAAAATCAAATTTTGCTTTCAGCAACATTGGTCATGTTTTGATATTTTCAGCCAAGTAAGATCAGGAAAAAGGTCAAGGCAAAAAAATTGCACAATTAAAAATCTACCAATTTAATATGGTGGGGAGGTTCATCTTTTAGAAATAGGTGGTGCACATTATAGTTCCCTTTAAAAAAATTTGAAAATGAAATAATTTTGACACAATGTAAATTTAAATCTGATGAGTGTATTTTTTTAGCTACATGAAACATGGTAGCTAGAATTATGTGGCATCAATTTTTTTTAGATGTGAAATTAAGCATGCCACAAACCTTCATCTGTACAACATGCAGACAATTAAATTCTAGCTGCAATTAGTATATGCAGATGAAAAAATGATCATGCTGCGTACAGTGCCTTGGCAACATTAATCATGGAATTTAGATGAAGTTTATCATATGACTGGGAGAGCTGCGTATTTTTGAAAAAGAGATCAGTGAAAATTAATGATATACACATCTTTTTTCCACCAAATTTATTGCTCCTTTCTCTGTCTCACTTACCTTTTTCAAAAATTATTGATCAAATTTTTGCTTTACCATTTTGAATTATTGAAACTATTTTCTTGACCTTATCCAATTACCAGTAAGCAAATTTTTCTTTCTATTGCATTTCATATCATTTTAGTTTGTTACTCTTATTTAAACTTTTGACAAGTTAATCTAATGAATCTAATTCTAAATTTATTTTTGAGGTATCTTTTACTGTACCCTTTCTAATCATTATCAAAAAAAAAAAATTCATTTAACTTAAAGTTTTTTTATTTGTTTGTCAATTTAATTTTCTTATTCCTTATCAAAAATGTTCAATTTATTTATCCAACTATTTATTTTTTAAAAAAGTGATTATAAAATAAACTTTATAATTAATTTTGATCAATCAGCTGAAAATGGAAGAATATTTTATAGACATGTAAGTTCATGTTTTGCTCATCATTTTTCTATATTTCTTTAATACTATTTCAACAAGTATACTATTGATATGAAAAGTAAAACATCATCTTGTACTTGATGAAAGCATACAGGATAATGTTTTGCTTTTCATAATAATAATAAGATTAATTGTACTTTACCTTTAATTTATTGATTTTTAAGTTGTTTCAAAGTCTTGTACTTGCTGAAAGCATACAGGACCATGCTACAATTTAAAAATTAATAATTTATTGAAGTATAACTTTCTAAGTCAATATATTGGCCAGAGAAAGATTTTTCATTTTATATATGTGGATATGATAATTCTGTAAATTTTTTAATATTACTAGTGTATTGGGGTTATAATTTCACTATATTATTAATATTAAGTGTAGAGCTAAATCTTGTACTTGCTGAATGTGTACAGGATAAAGCTATACTCTTTATATGTATAATTTAATAAGGTATACCTTTGAAAAACTTTCTTAATATTTGAAATAACGAAAAAGTATATAAATTTACTATTATGTAGATATGCTAATTTTATATTTCTAATATTGAAGATATGATAAAGTTAAATGTATCATTGACTGATAATTGAAATTCTGTTACTATTTTATAATTTTTAATTTTTTTCTATTTTAAATCATAATTGGATTCTCCTAGGATTGAACCATCAATGAGTAAAAATTTAAAAAAAATGGCCAGGGAAGAACTCTAACAATAAGTGGGCAAAAGACATTGCTACCTGAATGAAACTTGTAAATGCTCTTGGAATGGATACAAATGGGAAGAAGCCACATTTCTATGCACGATCTTATGAAAATAATATGACAGATTGCAATAATTATTACAAATTTTTTCCTGGTTGTAGTATTTATAAACCAAAAGGTGTCTTAATACCTAATGTTCTTGTGCAGAATTTTGAAATTTATGAGCTCAAATAACTAGATATTTTAGAAGCTACGGTGCAATGCATTAAGAATCTTTCTTATTGTGAACATAAAACTACAAATAATGGTTGTCATCAAAAAGCTGGTGGTTTTGGAAAAATGTTTGGTGGTGGCTTTATTTTAGATAGGAATAAATCTTTATATATTTGTAAGTATCACTTTTTTTCATTTAAATACTGAATTTTTGCATCCTTTTCCCTGCGGATGAATACACTGATAATATTGTACACATGGATGAATATAAAAAACGAATGAAGAGGATTGCAATGTACTTTGAATATTTTTTTAAAAAAATAACATATATAAAGTAAAATGAGGCAACTAATCTTTGTGCAAAACTCGATATTCCTGGATTTTAAAAAGTTTTGAGTGAAGAAGAGGGTGTACCGTTTGCTAGTAGTTTAACTTGGACATTTTGATCAAATGGTAATGGGTTCTCCAATGAGGTCCATCTTGATAAGGATGCAAGTGAGTATACTTTAGGAATATTTTTTCCTAAAGATACAGAAAACAATACCATTCATATGAATAACAATAAGACCCAACCACAACAAGCAGATGGAGAACTTATGTTTCCCAAAATTTGAAGTAAAATATTTTTGAAGCAACTAATGGAATAACAGTGACATTATGGCCTGCCAATCAACTGAGGCATTTTACCTCAAGATGTCACAAAATTCCTGGCTTCACTAGGATAGGTTCTTCTATTCAAAACAGCACTAGACTTTTTCATGCTATAGAAAAGCTTAATATTTTTGATATTGATATTTCAGAATACTTGGAAATTAAAGAAGAAAAATATAGGTTTGAATATTTTATTAGTGCTTTGAGAGATTTTTTGAAAAGAGATGACTTAATAGAGGAAGAAATAGAATCAGCAAAGTATTATTTATCTAATGTTAAGACAAATCTAAAGAATTTAGATATTTACACCGCGCAATACGGGGGGCGGACTTGTTAGCAAGTCCGCAACCTTGGACTCAAATTCACCACAGATTGAACACACATTGAGCTATTGACAAAGGAACCATACAATCAGGGATGAACACCACTCAGCATAAAAGTTTTTGTGGGTCTTCAAGTAGAGTTCAGTATGAGTTCAGTATGAGTTCAGTCTGAGTTCCATCTGAGTTCAGTCTGAGTTCAGGTTGGGGACTTGCTAGCAAGTCCACCCCCTATATTGCGTAGTGTTAAATATTAAAAATTTAGATCATATATACACAACTTAATGCAAAATTAAACATGATGAATACTGAAAGTAGCTGAAAAATTTTCATTTGTGATGATTATAGTATTATCTACTTTTTTATTTGTGAAATAAAATAATTTTATTTCATAATATTATAAGAAAATTTGCTTTCCTTTTGAGGAAATATATAAGTTTTGAAATCTTTAAATGTAATTTTTATTAAATTGGTAGAAAAGGTTCTAAAATAAAAAAACTATAATAAAGAATTTGAAATATATTAGCCATAAAAATGTGCTTTTAATGCTACCAAATTAACTGTATAGTATTTTGGGTCAAACAGGCTTATTAATAAAAAAGTTAATAATTAAGAGTTGGTGAAAGAATTTTGAATCAATAATAGATTAAATTGAATTTTTTTAAGAATAAACTCATATAATTATTTAAATTTTTCTACTTCTGATTAAAAATGTTACAATCAATGAAAAAATTTGTAAAAATTAATATATTATTCAATATTATAGGTAAAGTAGCAAAAATAGAGCAGTTATCATATTTTTATATAAATAGTAAAATATTGAAGAATTTAATACAAGTATTTGAAATCATTTAAGAAGATTTTAAATTCTTTGTTATTGCTGGACTTACAATATTTTTTTAATAATTAACTTAGAAAATCATGTCAAAGGTTTCTTAATAAATATTAAAGATGGTCACATGTTTGACGTAATTTAAGGAAAATAACTTGAATTATACAAGATAAATCATATACACAGAACTTTATCTATTTACATGTTGGAATATTAATTTATTGAAAGGCTATGTTTAGCAAAAAAAGGTGATACTGGTTGAATGGAGCTCCAGTGATTAAGAAAATCTGCAGAAATAGCCCTAGAAATTCCCAGAGGATTTGAGGTATTAAATTTTAAAGGAAATGGATCACACTTGCCTATAAAAGGTTTTATTAATGTTAAAATATAGTTAGTAGATTTTTTAAATTATTTCTTCCATCAAATGATTTTTTTTCATGTAAATTAAGAAACTTAATTTCTGATATCACCTCCAAGCAATTAGCTGCTGAAGCCAATCTATGATCTTTAGAGCTCATAAATAAACCACAGACTTCATTGATTATATTGTAATTGAAAGATTGATATTGGTGGTAGAAGTATTCAGAATTATCTTGTTTATCACGGCCTTTTGTTTCTGTTTCATTATAGTCAGTTGAGTATTTTTGTTTTTCTGACTCAATTGTTGAGCTTTGCTAGTCTTGCCACTTGATATTGTCACAGAACAATATTTTAATTTAAGAATGATAATTGACATAATTATATCAATGATAATATTGCTGATTTGAAGAAGAGTAGACATTGATATATAACGGGTTTGAAGTGCAGTGGGACCAACTTCTTAGCCATCAGGAATTGGACTCTTCAGATTTGAAATGTGAGCTAGAAGCTGAAGACCATGTTCAACTGGACAATCTGAGTTAATGTTTTGATGTGATGGAAGCAGGCTGAATTCATGTGCGGTCAGATAAAGTGAAGATGATATAAGAGATACCCATGAAGAATGGCAGTTATCACTTAGGATCATTAATCTCATGAGAATGTGGATAAGATTGGATTTGGGGTGATCCATTTTATTTTTTGAGGATATAATTTCAGTATTTAAACCATCAGGATCACATAAATTTTCCATTTTTTTGAAAACAATATTATTGAGTACCCATAGCTGTGAGCTATCAATCTCTAAAAAAATATTTGCTACAAAAGGAAAAAAAATAAGTAAAAGAAAAAAGTTAAGACTAAAAATTATGGTAACTTACATAAATCAGTAAGTTTTGAAAGGCAATTTTCTCCACAAGATTTTTCCCAATGAAAAGTAAACATTGGAATATTTAACATGGGTTCTTGGGAAAAAGTAGAAGAGTATAATTTAGGAGAGTAACAATTTCCAACCACAACCTAAGGACCTTTGCTGTGCTGATTCTTTCTTTATAAAATTTATGAATTTTACAGAATTCCTCCTGAAAATCAGAGCCTTTTAGAACTGAGGGTGAATAAGTTAAAGGTTTTTTTGATATCTTGATTGGAATTGATTTTATTGGTAGAGAACCTTTCAAAGAGGTCAATGTAGGTAATTTAGGAGGTGATGGGTATTGCTTCTTAGAAATGAAGGAATTCAGTGACAAGCTGTTTGAATCATCATCTTTATCAAACATATTGTAATGTCTTGAAGAAGATTTTAAAGTTTTCTTGTTTCTATGAGCAAGAATAGCTTCATATTCTGACAGTTCATCATTGCGATTTTCATTGCTCTTTTCATCATCTTCATCAGGGAGAGGGCGTTTATGGATGGAAAAATCTACAGTAAGTGAGTTTCTGGTACAAAATTTCAAAAGAAAGATAAAAAGTACAATATGTAAGCAAAAAAAGAGATATATGATAGAATTTTAAAGATAAAAGAATAACAATAAAATAAAAGGAAACAAGAATATACTCATTATCAAAGCCTTTCCTTTTTTTTGAGATTTATTATTTGATACATCAGAAAAATCATTAGAAGAAGCCATTTTTATACATCAAACAAAAGAAGAGCCTTGGGATAATTTCTTTTTCTTGGGGTGGATAAAAGGTGTTTCAAGATTGTCCTTAGAAGTTGAAGCATGAGTTTAAGCTGATGGTTCATCTTTCTCATCATCATCCCTAATGACAATTACTTCATCAGGAGGAATAATACCCTCCTTGTAAGCTACAAATATATATGAAGAAAAAAAATATTAATAATCTTATCTACTAATTTAAAAGGTGACAAAAAAAGTGAAGAACATAAATTTTTTAAGGCTTTTCACAAATTGGAGAAAGTCATTACAAGGGTTAGATAAATATGAAGGAGAAGGATTATTGTTAAGGATCTTGATAAGTTCTCCATTTTATCTCTAGCCAATTCAAGTAAATTGCAATACTGAACTCTTGTTATTTTCTTCCTCTCATTGCCAAGTACAGGAGGGTTAGGTGCCATGCCATGTGGCAGAAATGGTACAAGCTCAAAAGCTTCAAAGCAAGTATCAATCAGAGAGTGGGATGGAAAACATTCAGGCGCTTGAAAATCAATTTTTTGAAAAAAAAGATATAGAACATAAGTGAAATATATCAATTAAGAGAGAGGAACATGATAAAAATACAAAGTGGAGGTGTAGGATTTTGAATACTAGACATATTGATTAATGAATATTAAAAAAAAGTATTTGATATCCAAAAATTATGATGTAATATGATGAATAATTATAAGAAACTCTATTCTAGAAAATGAATTTGATAATTTAATAGAATAAATAATTGAATAAGAATAAAAATAAAGTGAGGATGAAAGAAACAGAGAACATAAAGAGGGGGATTATATATTATTTGAGCTTTTTTTAAAATGTATTATTCATAGTGGGGTAAACTGAGTAACATGCTAAATCACAATATGTTTATATTGAAGCAAAATTTGATGTAGCTAAAAGAAAATACTAGGAATTCTTTGGGGACTTTTAGTGTGAAAAACAAATAATAAAAAATCTATATCCCATATGTAAATTTCCATGGGTAAATACAAAATTTATTAAATTAGAATTTACTCCTAAAAAATGGAGACACACTTAATTAGTATATTTTATGAAAACAAAGGATAATGCTTTACAACTATTTGTTAAATTTACTTTCAGATGACAATAAGAGATTCATTAATATACTGATAAGCCTCACCAAACAAGAAATGAATTATAAATACAAAATTGGTAACATTAGAATTTAAGATAAGAATTTGTTTTTTAAGTGACAGGAGGAGTGTCAGGCTAGGGTGTGGGTGTGGCCCAGTGACCAAACTATTGGTAAACTTGGATACAACTAAGGGAAAAAAATTGAATAGTTTTATTTTACAATATATCTTAGTGTACACTAGATATTACATTTTTGTCCCTAACTATACCAATATTGTTACTTTCCAAAAGTTATATGACTACTAAGTTGATAAGATATTATTATGAATCACCCAATGAAATTCCTTAAGCAACATACAAAATTATTAAAACATCAATATTCAATTTGAGATTTGGATTAGCTAATTTTTCACCACTTAACACTGTTTTGATTAATATAATAAAACTTGAAAAAAATTGTTGAGATAAACTAGAAATGGGTGCAAGAAAATGATGAAACATATGACTTGAAACTCAACTCATACACTATTGATAAACTACATGGATCCTGATTAATTTCTATCAAAATTAATTTTGAGACTGGCATATTGAATTTTAGCTATGACCAAGTACTGTAAGTGCCATGGTTTTTATTCAATATATTGGTGTTGAAATTAGTTTGATAGGAATTAATAAGTATCATATGGCACCATGCATGGAACCCTGAAAGAAACTACAAAATTTATGAGGCAATGAACCTCATAATTTTGATCAAAATTAATGTAGACCCCTGCATATTGAATACAACCCATGTCACATGGACTACACAGACATAGATAAAATTTAACATGCATGGCTTAAAATTTATTTCAATTGAAATTAACCAAGGCATTAAAACATAAATTTTTATATGGTGTACTTGATCAAAACAATTAATCCAGCTGCTTAGCTTACCTATACTTTTTGGAATTTTATGCATATTCCATGTCCATATTAATTTAAATCGAAATTAATATTGACTAATACATACTGAATACATGCTATTCCACTTACACTTGCCAGGCATAGATACCATTAAATATGCCAGTATCAAAAATTAATTTCAATTGAAATTAATGAGCAGGATAATCGTGAGTTTCTGGAGTCAACTGCTTATTTTTATGCATGGTGCCTTGCCAACATTAATTTTGATCAAAATTACTTTTGATACTGGCATATTGCATGTAGCTATACCTGGCAAGTGTAAGTGGCATGGTGTGTATTCATTATGTATTTGTCAACATTAATTTCGATCAAATTTAATATTGACATTTGCATATTGAATCCAAGCCAGAAAATAACCCAAAAGATTCTTCATAAAACTTCTCATTAATTTCAATCAAAATTAAGGCTGACAATATACATTTTGAATGGTAGTGATATCTAGTCTGAGTAAGTGGAGATAGCTTATATTCAATATGTATTGGTCAACATTAATTTTGATCAAAATTAATGAGCATTTTGATCATGAACTATTTCAGTCAGTTAGTTGTTTCAATGCATAATGGCATGCCAACATAAATTTTGATCAAAATTAATGTTGAAATGATACAATGATTTTTTGCATGACATGTAAAGGACAGAAAGTATTCTTAAGTACTGAAATTTACTATACATGTTGAGCGTAAATATAATATTTACATATCCATATTAATTTCTATAAAAATTAATGTTGACTAATACATAATAAATATTAAATATGCCTGGCTAATGTAAGTGAAATAGCTTTTATTCAAGCTGCATTTGGCAACATTAATTTTGATTGAAATTAAGGTTCATGATTATCATCAATTTATGCAGTCAATTGCTTAATGTTATGCATGGTAACATGTCAAGATAAATTTTGATTAAAATTAAATTTGAAATTCCACAATGCATTTTTCTGTAAGATGAATAGTAGGGTCCTCTATTCTTAAGTAAACACATTACAATGCATATTGAGCATGTATATATCATTTACACATTAATATTAATTTAAATCAAAATTAATGTTGACCAATACACATTGAACACAAGCTTTACAACTTACACACATAAGATATAACTACCATTCAATATGTATATGGTCAACCCTAATTTTGATAAAAATTAAATAGCAGTTTTATGAAGAATTTTTTGGGTCATTTGCTGGTTTGGATTCAATATGCAAATTTCAAAATTAAATTTGATTGTAATTAATGTTGACCAATACATAATGAATACACACTATGCCACTTACACTTTCCAGGAATAGCTACCATTCAATATGCCAGTATCAAAATTAATTTCGATTGTAGTTAATGTTGGAAAGGCACCATGCATAAAAATAAGCAGTGACTCCAGAAATTCATGATTATCATATTCATTGATTTTGATCAATATTAATTTGGATACTGGCATATTTAATGGTAGCTATTCCTGGAAAGTGTAGGTGACATAGCGTGTATTAACTATGTATTGGTCAACATTAAATTTGATTAAAATTAATTTGGATACATAAATGTGACATAAAGAGGTATGGACCATTGATTTGTTGAAAATACATTTTTATATCTCATACATTATTTTTCTTAAATAAAATGTTACTCTCTCTCAATATCACCTTATAACATATACCAAGTTGCTTTGAAAAAAAACAGAATACATAAAATTTAATATAAGATAGCTATATTACACAGAAGATCACCATTATACCTAAGTTATGATGATGTTGATGCTGTATTAATTGATTCCCAAATCTTTACCAGATCAATATCAGCTCCAACCCCAAGTGACTCATTTTCATTCACATATAATACTTCCAAGAATTTTTCTGAATAGCAATTCTTGGGGAGGTATTTGGGAACATTGAATATACCATTTTGTGCAACTGTCCTTTCTGATGACCGTGAATATTTTTTTAATACCAATTTTCTTTGAGCTGGTGTATGGGCTAATTCCTGAATCATCTTATCCATTTTTTAAACAAATCATTGATTTCAGGATTTTGTCATCCAAGAATAGCTCAGATGGGTGCAGTTGGGGCTGGTGGTGGGCCTTCCTTGATATCAGAGATGCACCTAGTATCATGAAAAAGCACAACAAACCTGGCACATCACTGCAGAGATCTCTTGCTAACTTATAGCGTGCACTAGCAATATTAATTCCAACTAAATCAGGTTCATAACAACCAAAAGAAAAGTAAAATAAAAAACTTACCTTGGTCCGATAACGTTTTACTTGTGCCCTAGCCCTCTTCTCCATCTTTTCTCTTTCCACCCTTTCCTCTTCTTGCCTAAACAACCTTATTATCTCCTTCCCCTTATTAACTGCCCATTTCTCAATATCACATTGAGTGAACCAAAGCTTTGACTGATTGATTGTATTCAAAGTGGTGAGCCACCTAGTACAGTGATTGCATACTATGCTTCCCATGACTTGATTCCAAGTTGATTCCAAAAAATCATGGCAAGTCCAATCAAAGGCAAATTTCTGAAAACCTTTTTCTTGAAATTCACGCTCTAAGTTTCTTTTGACAGAAAGTGAGATTGGTGCTCCTCCTTTTAGTCCTTGATGCTTAGGTGCTGGAAAAAATTTGGGTAGTCCAATTTTGGATTTCAAGAAGGCTATAGAATTGGTTATCAGAAATTGTTGATCAGCTGAAGAATTGGAACAGTTAGAAGATTGGACTTGGGTTAGGAAAGTTTGAATTGGTTCCAAGCTTTCAAATTTTCAATCTCCAAAGGTGTTGGGCTTGCAGGATATTTGGCTATTTGTGTTGGTCCCCCAAGACAATACTTCAGAAAGTGGTAAATAATTCTATTTAGACTGTCCAAGCTCCTGGGAACATCATTAATTCTAACTAAGCCTCTTACAGCACTTAACCCCCATTCTTGTTCATGAGACTCTGCTGAATTGAGTCTGTGGTAATCACTAATACCCATAATAATTGAGGGATTCACTAAAAATTCAAATAAGTTAATTAAATTGGTTATTTTTAAATAAAAGAATACACTACATATTTGAATTACCAGCTCCACTTTTTCTTGATCCCTGGTTAGGCTGAGAAGATGATGATTGGTCTCCAAAAAATTCTCTCAATACTTCACTAGCCCAATCTCTTCCTAGCTGATTGGCTTGCTGATCAACACTTTCAGGAGAAGAAGGATGATTAGGATTAAAATTTCTTGGTTCTGCGTGAGACTCTTGGCCTGGATTGGGATTAGGTGGAAGGTTAGAATTAGGCAGTAAAGATTGAGATGCATCTGGAAGTGGATCAGCAGCGGGTGGTGGTGGATTATTTCCAGTATTTGTATGTTGAGGTGGAAAACTATCAGAATCGGCTCGGTCAACAGAAATACCTTCAACATTTTTATCCATCATGAGCTGTAATAAAATAAAATAAAATAAATATAATCAGTTGTTAAAATTTATGCCTATAAAAGTTAAAGTAAAAAATGATACTAGTTTAATAGTATTGTTAACGTGTATGTTCTCTTGGGGAAGAATAAAGTGAATAATATATAGCTATCAGCTAAAGTGGGAAGGTCAAACTACTTATAGTAGATGAATGAGCTAGAAGATGATTCATTAGGTAACAATGTTATCATATTTCTCATTATCATTATTTCCTTTCTTTCACTCTTACATTTAAGATAAAAATGACACATTGAAAGAATGTGTTCTCTCTCAATAAAATCAACCAATGTAATTGTTCACTGATTTTAGATAAGGTAATTTGGATGCATTGCATTTTTAATGGAGCATTGAAATATTTATTTTGCCATTTACAAAAATCACAAATCCTACAAATTTCCCCAATCCCAAATTAACACAAAGATTTTAGTCAACAGAAAATAAACTTGATTAATTTTTTCACTCACTACTGTCTGCAGTCCAATGGCATTGATAACCTTGTCTTTGATCCCAAACATTCCTTTTTTGTGCTCGAAAGTAGCTGCATGTCCAATTATTTCATCTTTCTTAATTACAATTTGAGTTGCTTTGGCTACTCTTACCAACCAACAATGCACTTGTGGGAAAAGCTCATAGGGATCCTTTGATGTTTCTTCTGGATGGAGCTCCTTGAAAGGACTTACTATTAAATATATTTGATCATTCTCTTCCTTTGACCTGAAAAGATCATCAATTTGCCTAAACTGGCTATCTTTTCCATAGTAGAATTCAATTGTTGAATTAGCAATGTGTCGATGGTAACTAGTAAACCACTTTCAATTTATCAATATGCTTGATACCTTTTCAACTACCCAATCCCCAATTTTCTCTGATAGTTGTCAAAGCCCGTCTTGAAGTTTCTTTTCCCATTCATGCGCTTACCCATTTATTAAATAATGCCATACTTAGATGGATCCATTTGTTTTGTTTATCAAGATCAATATGGATTTTTTTAGTCTCACATTGATTATTATCTCCAGCTTCACCAAGATCTAATACCCTAGACTTCTGATACCAATGTTTGAGAATTTTTAGTGGTATCTCTCCTGTGGTAACTATTAATAAATTAGTACAGCTGAGTTTGTAAATCATTGCTTACAAACATTACATACGTGGATGGTGATTGTTTGGAATTTCAGATAATATATGATTCACCCGCTCTCCAGACCAAGTAGCTGTACCTGATGGTGGACCAAGACGCTTTATCATTTCAGGATAATGTTGAGTGATATGCAGATTTGGCTTTGAGTTAATATTCTTCCAACCCTCTTCCAGGCACTCACAATACTCTAACAGAAATTGATCTAGATCTTTAAGCTCATTAGTCTGTATATTTTTTAATTTCAAAAAATTAGTGATAGAGCATAATGTTACAAGTTACTTGAGAAGATAATATTCTCTTGGTTTTTCAGCTGAGGAAGCTGAAGATTCAGATTCTTTAAATTTTTGAAACTAAAGGGGTATAAGTGACAAGGGGAAGTAGAGAGTATACAGCTTGTGACATTCTTCTGCCTTGGGGGATCCTACCTTTTTAGATCCTACTGATTTTGGAAATCGGGTTATATAGGAAGGTCTTCTTACTTGATCAATTATCTTCCATACAACCTGTAGATCTGCTGCTGTGATTTGTGGATTACTACTACCTTCATTTTCTTTATCCTTACCTTTCCTTTTATTTTCATCATCTCTATCTGTCTCATTTGATGAGTGAGATCCTTCACTCTGTGATATGCTAATGCTCCTTTGCCTTAAGTTATACAATGAATTCCTATTGCCACTTCTGTGAGACTGTAATGAGTCCAAATTGCTATATGGAGGAATAAATTTGGAGCTGGATGACCTACTCTGGCTTCTTGACCAATTTGTTCCCAATCCTTCACTATCTAGTCCATGATGACTTGATGACTGTCTTGAACTTGTAAGTCTTTGCCACTTGTGCTGTCTTGTGTGTCCTGTATTATCATCATCATTATTTGTGGTGCTTAAGCTACTTCTACGTTTTTAGAATGTTTATGCAGTGAAGAATCAGAAAAGAAATTATCTTCTTCTTCTCTTACATGCCAATTTTTATCCTTTTCCAGCTTTCTTTCTAGATCTTTGCTGCATTTTGGATTTGAAAATAGCCTATACTGTGATCTTTTAGGTTGCCAAGCATATGTGAATGCATAACATCAATTGAGCAATATTCAATGTTATTCAGCTCACTCCATTGTACCCCATGATTTGGAACAATTGATACATGCTCCCAATGTGACTTAGAATTTTTCCACTTTGTTGCCCAGCACATATGATTCTCATGATTCCGTAATAAAAAGTTTCCAAAATTATTTTCACTAATTTTATCTTTAGAGATATTACAGAAAGAGCAGAACATTCTTGCAGAGTGACTCAAAAGGCCAGCCAATTTTTGTATTGCAGGAATGTCACCTATCAAAGAGAATAATGCAACTCTTAATTTCCAGCCTTGTGGATACAGATGCGTCCTTTCAATCAATATACTATCCCATAGAGTTTGTAGATCATTAACCAGTGGTTTTAGAAGGTGAATAAGATTTTTACTTGTGGGCTCTGTTGGTCCAGGTATAATAGCGTACAAAAAAAGATCTTCCATTTTTTATCTATCTTCATGAGGTAGGTTCATACACACCATCATAATATTTCCTACAGACTTCTGATGACCTCCAATCCTATTACCACCAGGCTTAAATCAGTCAACATATAAAGTAAACATTAAGTGTCCTGAAGTTATTGTATATTCATCATCATTGCCACCCAGATCTGGAGTGGTAATGGGAAAGTTTTTCCAAATTAAACCATCACAAACATCCTTTATCAAATCACACTCTACATGTTCTGCCACAGGGGTTTTCTTCTCAATCAGAAGCTCAAATTCTACAGTTTGATCTTTTCCTTAAGCCAGTCAATTAAATAATGGTGATGAAATGTTTTAAGAGAATATTATTTTACATGTTCTTGATGTTCCTCCATCAAATACAGCCTTTCATCACATTTAACTACAATTTGTCCTGCTTGAAACATTTTTAAATAGTGCTTTGATGATGAAAAAAATGGTTGATTGCAACATAGTATAGATGGTTGAAATTCAGAGTTTTACTCATAAAGAGCAAAGCATTTAGGACAGCATGTTTTAGTGAAAAATAATTGATTGAGCTTTAATTGACTAAAAACTGTATCTATCAAGCATGGCATCAGGCAGACAATGCTATTAGAATCCAGTCTTCCAATATCACCTAGAAGTTTGAGCTTCTTAATTTCTTCATCCAAAAATTGAGTACAACCATCTTTTCTAAAATGATGAATCAGAGAAAGCTTTGCTGCCTGCCGCATAATTATTTGGCTATACCATTCCCCGAGATTTGAGATTCTAGAGACTGTTGAAGATACTTCTTCCCCCAATAGCAACTTCCCCTATGTAATAAATCATCAAAAAATTATAAAGACTTATATTCTCACTTTGAGCTATAGATATACAGCTTACTGTCTCTGTGTAGCTGAAACCTTCAATTTTAAGTGGATCATTTGAAGAAATAACTATCTGGGCCTTCCTGTTTCCTCTTGATGTTTTGCATAAGAATTAGAGCTTTTGAAAGCCATACCAACTTCAAATGACCCAGAAGAAGTTTGATACTTTCAATTGAAACATCCAAGCTCTTGAAATTGACATACATGAAAAAATGGATGCATTGTAATTGTGATAAATGTAGGAATAAGTTATCTGTTGGATGTTGCCAATTGAAGGTATTCCTTTTTTTGCAAGGCACTAGCTAATATAAGCTACATTTTTTTATCAAAAGAAAATGATGGATTATGTGTTGAATTTATATAAGTTTGAATGTTTACTTTTTAATCAGATAAATTTTATATTAATTAAAAACTATGCAGTCTACTTTATTTGTATTCTGTATACTCTCTGCATTTGTACAACAATGCATGCATGTTTATCAGAATATTTTCTATCATAGAAAAAATTCTATTTTACACACAAGCATCTTAATTATTTTTATATCAAATGCCTTCTGAGTTATATCTAACTATCCTATAATTATTCAATTTTAGTAAAAATTCTTAGTTATGGACTATAAGAAAAGAAATCCATATTTTTAACATAATTATTTAAAAAATTACCCCAAAAATCAAAGTTAAACCCAAAAATAAGGTTAATATTTTATTAAAAACAATCACAAACATATTTCCTTCACTTTGAAAATTGGTCTGTACTAGGTAGAATTTTCCATAAAGAAAAAATCAAAAATACTCAAATAATAGATGCTACAAAAGTGTAATCCTTAAAGCATTACAAAAAAGCTGAAACCTTGTATAAAGTTTCATACATAAATGTGATGAAGTGACACTCTAGTCTCTTTATTCAGGTTGAACAAAAATTACTCAATGGAATATGTATTACTATCATATTGGACCAAAAATAATTTTTTGGTAATCAAAAAATGAACATAGCCTCACATTTATCAAATTATTTTTGTGGAAACATTTTTTGAAAAGAAATTAAAATCCTTTTCTCAAATGAGTCCGCTTTTATCACATAATAATTCTCTTCCTTTTTTGCCATTCCTTTTGAGTTCAAATTGCATATAAAAATCTAATTTATGCATATTATAATGACATAAAGTTGAAATATTTCTTATTCTTAATTTTTGTGATATTTCTCCTTAAATCAACTTTGATCATAAAATTTTGGAGCTCCATAATTTATCCTTTCTCTTTGTTTAATTTTATTGAACAATTTCTTAGTCTAATTGTTTATGAACCCTAGTAGCTCTTACTTTCCTCATGGAAACCTTCCCACAAACACACCAAAACTTAATAGAACTTTTAATGAGACTTTGCATCCATTCAATTCTCACTTTTGTAGATCTTTACACAATTTTTGTTGTTCACTTTTGGATATTTCACCATAATCAAATGTATGGAAACAAAACCCTACTAAAGAGCAATTAGACATATTTTCATCATTTGACATGAATTCTTGCAACATTGCCTTTGGACTACCTCATCCAGAATCAAATTCAGCTGCTTCAGAAAATTTTCCACCAATTTTCCATGAATCTTTTATTGACCAACTTTGCATGTGCGGTTTCCCAGGGTCAACTTTTTCTTGGAACCTAGATTGGTTTGACAAATGGAACCAGGTCTTAGCAAATATTCTCATTAAACACTGTGACAATGCATTAAAAACCAATAATTTGATTGCATATCCAATTGACTCAACTCAAAATAGCTTCTCAAATCAAATGGAAGTTCTTCACTGTTGGTTTTTAGGTCATGCTGATAAATTAAGACTTGGGAAGCATTCTGATAGCTCTCAAGAAATAATCAAACTGAGAAAGCATAAATTAGAATAAAAAAAAGTATGAAAATCCCCTTTTGTTCAACCATTTTTATTTATGACCTTTATTTAAAAAAACAAAGATTATAAGAATTCAGTTAACCAAACTAAACTTCTTAAACAACTTCCACATTGTGAAACTTATCACAACCTTTTCACAAACATCAAGTGTTTTTCAGACACCGAAATTGATAATGATGGATCTTTAAGACGTATCTTAATTCAATGGAGGTCTGAAGATTTTTCTAAAGTTGCACAATATCTTGACTAAAAACACTTTGATATTCGAGATACTTTGACCTACTCTGGAAGTGTGCTAAAGGACTTGGCCTTGTACAAAAGAATCAGTTTGGTTTCAAAATTATAACATAATCTTTATCCTTCTCATGTCCCCGGGGGTTTGCCAAATGACTTTTATTCTCCCTTATATCTTGCATCTCTAAATCCTCAACTACTCAGACTTTTAAATCCTCAAAATCCCATAAATTTTCCTGCTCTCCTTGAAATTCTTGCTTCCTCTAATGTGAGTGATTGAAAACCTCCCTTAATAATAGGTTTGCACACTCATACTCCTCATTTCCACTTTTTGGGACACTTAGCCTTGAAAACAAAAACATAATTTAATGATTACTATTATCATTAAAATTTATAGAATTTTAATTTGGCTTACAATTTTAGCTCCATTCTTTTCCTTTGAATCTTATACATGCTGAATTCTATACTTCCATGCACAAAATAATTCAAAACATTTACTTCATTTTGCTGCCCCATTCTATACAGCCGATCAACAGCCTGCTGCTCAACTGCTGGATTCCAATTTGGCTCCTATTTCAACATTGAACATATAAAAAATTTAATATTTTTGTTCTTAATATAAAATATAATACATTGAGCTCACCATTATATATACATTTTGAGCACACTTGAGATCTATACCCACTCCTGCAGCCTGAATTGTTCCAACCAAAACTTGGCAATTTTTATTAAAATGGAATTCATGCATATTTTTGTCTCGCTTTGTCCTGCTGAGTTCACCCATAAGCTGGGTATACCTAATATTGTGGTCATCTAGAGACATTTTTATTCTATTTTGAAATATTAGAAAAAAAATTTTAATAAGCCAACACAATTTTGTAAAACAATTCATTATAGAATCACTAACATCTGCAAAAAGTCTGCAAAGTTGGAGAATATAACAGCTTTCCAAAAATTTATGCCCCTTTCACCAGAAAAAAAGTTTTTCAAGTGGCCTTTAAGATGACAAATTTTTGTGGAATGCTGCCAGGTGAAATCAAAAGTTGGAGTTTCATCCAGATTTTTGTAGATTGGATGGTTGCAGAATTTTCTTAAAATCATCAGCTCTCTTAGAAACTCAGATGAGTCCCAAGGGAGGTCAGTGCTTCTGGAGGGCCCATATCGCTCAGTGAACCCTTCTTGAAGCACATCAAGTTTTGACCTCCATGGATCTGCTAAATGAACCAATATCCCCCTTGGAATCTTTTTTGGAAGAGACAAAATTGCATCCTTTGTTCTACGTAGGCTTATGACTTTCATTAAGTGATTGATTGCTTTAATAGAATTAGCCCTTCCTTTTTGCAAACCTGGAAAAAGGAAATTCTTCCATAACCAGTTTTCTTGCCACTTTTTGATTCTAAGAAAAAATACAAGACTTTGAAAGTCAGTGGGCCTGTTCTGAAGTGGAGTTCCAGTCAAGCATAGTTGGTGTTGGGATTCCAAGTCAAATATTGTTTGAGCCCTCTGCGAGTAAGGATTTTTAATGTAACTAAAAGAATATTTATAAAAATTGATTATAAAAATTAAGTTTTAAGTTTTAGATATAGAAATGGGCACTAACTGAGCTTCATCTAAAACAACTCTATACCAAAAGAGCTTTTGATTCACCAGTATTTTTTTTTGGCTTTGATTTTTTGACATTGTTGGGCTAGCTGTTTCATAGGTTGTTAAAACAATAGCAGTGTCCTGTAGCTCATTGACGTTAGTATTTTGACAATCCTTCCCATAAAGAACCTTGAAAGGAAGTGCATTATCTTCAAAGTGCACACTTATTTCATTTATCCTATTTGATAGTGTTGCCAGTGGGCATATAATCAGTGTGGCTGAACTCCAATTAATACCTTCTTGATTTTCCGATACCTGGAATTGTCTTGCTTCACTTTGATTTGCACTTATAAGAGAAAGAGTTGAAAGCATCTTTCCCAAACCCATATCATCAGAGTATTAACCCGTTTCCTTCAGGGGTTAATTGATTGTTAGGAAACTGATCTTTATAGTCATCAAATCCAGTTCCAAGCCAATGGTTGACCTGGTGCCCCCACATGATATCCAAATTTTCCTTTAACATTTTTTCATTGTCAATTGTAAATTAATTGCTTGAAGTTGATGTGTTTTGAGAACTTTTTTGATTCCTTGGATAAGTTGATCAGCTTTCCAATCTTGAGTACTCTGAGATATTTGGAAAGAGCCTTCAAAAATTACATGCGGGATATTAAAAAAAATAGTGGAGTTGTAGTTCAAGATCAGACATAAATCTATTTGAGCAGAAGAAAATGCTTCTTTAGCAAGACTGATTAGTGTACTTGAAGAAAAGAGGCATTCCCAAAGTTGATACTGATTACCAAAAACTGGAACCAAGTAAGCATGAAAATAGAATGGCTTCATAGGATTCAAGGCACTTCTTTGGTTTAAATGGTGAGATCCAGACCCAATGTCACCCAATAGTTGTCCAATGTGCTGACTCTGCACTTGAGAAAGATTACTGACAAGGGTTGGTTTTCTTTCTTCAAATAGTCCAAAAATATGAACATTCAAATGGCATCACTGTTAAACGTGGGGGTTGGTGAGTGTTTAAATCTTGAAATTACATTAATATAAATTTGATCAGTCGCTATTGAGAGCTGTCCAACACATCTGAGAATTGACATATTAAGTAAGAATAGTATCTGAAGATAGTGGTTGTTAAAAGATGAATTGAACCAAAAAATGAATAATCAGTTTTGAATAAAACAAGAAAATAACTTTTTAGCATATGCTACGCTAAGACCATAATTCTTTCACATGTATTATTATTATCTTTTTAAAAAATATTGGAATTAAATGAATGATAACTGGAATAAATAATATGGCATAAAAATAAATCTTGAGCCTAAAGAGTAAATTTGGGTTTGTGGAAGAAGAAAAATTTTCTTAATGAAAATGTGCTTTATTGTTACATTATAATCACAAAATAGAATAATTTCACTCTTATTGCACTTATTTATGGTTCTGTCTAATAGTAGAATGCTTTAGATGGCAGTTCAAAATCCAAATTGAAACTACTACCTAGAACAATGTCTTGATACTAACATACTTTTTGTAAGTCTTTGGACAGACACTTATGGTGATCTCAAAAATATTAAAATTAATTTGAATTGTATTTTTTATCAAATATCTATGTGGTCTAATGTAATAATTGAGATACTACAGTTTAATCTTCTGTTTCCAACTTAGCAAGAAAATATCTGTAGTTTTTTTTAGACCGAATATCAAATTTTGCTTTCCACAAGATGGGAAAGTGAATATTATGATATGTTAAGTGATATGTTCAAGCATTGCTCAATCTGTGCTCAGCTGAAGATCAAAGTAATCCCCAAGCTCCAAGAGACCTGTGATTGAGTTTTGTTGAATCTAGGTCTAACTGATTACCAAATATTTGTCCAGTTGATTTAAATTTGGTTTCACAATGAATTCCCAACAGCTTTCCAACCACTTTCCAACATTTTTAAATGAGGGTTATTGCTAGCAATACCCCCCAAATTTTCTGTGGTGTATCACTACAATTAACCAAATTCCCTTTCCAATTTTTATCCAACATAATATATCCCATATTTTACTTTGAAAAATTTTTTAAATTTATAGAATAATTTGATAAAGATAATAAAATAAACATATAAGAAAATCCAACACATAATGACATTCAAATGAAATATCAACAGAAAATGATTGAGAATCCACTTGAATTATATCCAAGTGAGCTGACCTATTGCAAGCCGGGAACTCTTCTTGAGGAGAGATTGCAATATTAGAGCAATCAGCCCTTTCTACCCCAAAAAATGAGAGTCTTCATAAATTCTTGAAGGGAATAAAGTAATTAAAAATAATCCAAATAAAAGATGAAGAAAATTCACCTGATCTAAAGGTTTTTTATCCTCATTTTGGAGGAATTAAACTTTTGATTTTCCTTGTTTGAAACTCTAAAATTTACACCAAGGGCATATCCACCTATTTCAAAGCCCACAAAAACAAACCACCAGAATTCGTCCTACCAAAGGACAAAAAGAAACACACACCTTTGTCCAAATTTTAGGTGAATTTCTGTTATTCACCCCATCAATAAAAGCCTCTGCACCCTTTATTAGTGCAGGAACAACAACATCCAACTTTAAAATCTCTTCCTGAGATTGAACCAAATCCTCCATACATATACCTAATCCATAAACCATTTCCACATCTTTATTTCAGACAATCTCTGCTTCTGAAGACAAAACCTGAGGCAAATAACTCTCTATATATGACTCTAAATCATCAATCACAAAATCTTCCCCAAAGTCCAAAAATAATTCATCAGTGACTTTAATATCTTCTTCTTCAGAAAACTCTTCTTTTCAAACAGAATTTTTATCAAAGATAATATCTTAAAGCTGGCCAAAATCTTCAGGAATAGCTGAATCCAAAATTTCAACACAAGCTACCCCTTCTACCTCTTGAGTCATCAAAGCATCTTCTCCAGAGTCCCATTCAAAAGTATTACAAGTATCCAGATGTTTCATAATAACCTTCTTTAGCACCTCCATTCCATGAATCCTAGTTTCTCCATCTGGGAGATTCTTCATCAAATTAGCACTAATAAATGCTATAAAAATATCTTTCTTAACCTTTTCCCCCATAAAATCCCAAAAAACATACTTTGATACATTATCATAATATAAAATTTAATAATCCAACAAATAATCCAAAACCATCTTGAATTTGACCATAAACTGATGATACTGACCAAGAGAGTTGAAACTACCTTTTAATTCCCATTTCCTAGCTATATTTTTCAGATACTCCAATGAATAAAGCTTCAGCCACATTTTTTCTATTTCCATTTTCATCTTCTCCCAATTTTGACCTTTATAGCCATCCATAGCAATCACCTCTTTTTCCACCTCTCTTTCTCTCATAAAAACCCTAATCTGCCTCACCATATCCAAAGTTAAAGCTCCATCCAATCCAGAAGCAGCTTCATACCAATGTAAAAATCCTTCTTAATCCTCACCAGTAAACTTTGGTCTATCCCAAGTTACAATCCTTATTTATGCCCTTATAGGTACACCAGCAGCCAAAACACCAGATCCAATAGCAGAAGACATTCCAAATTCATAAGATTAAATCATTAAAAGAATATAAGTGTTTGTTAGATAAGCCCCTTTCAGGCTAAGATAGTCCAATTACCAAGTAATATTTTTAAAAGCCAGAAAATTTGAGCCCCAAGTTAGGTTCCACCAATGTAGATAGACTCTTACATTTTCCTTGCTTTAAGCAGAATCAAAGGGAGTTTTATAAACCAAAGAAAACCCTTTCTCTCTAAGTAAAATAAAGAGTTAAAATTTATCTAAGCTATAGCCTCCACTTGATAAGAAATTACCAATAAACTATTTGTTATTAACGGTGTTGAGATGTAGAATCAGTTTTCTTTATAATGAGGGTAAGAAAATACAACAGTTAAACTGTATTTAGAAAAATTATATAAATGATTAAATAATATATTTTTATGAAGCTTTATTTTACAATTTAGTTGAAAAAATAATATCTCTGATTATGAGACCTTTAAAATGATACCCTATAAGTTAATATTAATGATGATGAGTGAATTTAATAAATTGTTATTTAAAAAGTGTTATTTTTATAAGGGTAATACAATTTGATAATTTGTTATGAAGAATAATTAATTATTTTTATATATTCCTTTTTTTTGGTTGTTGTATGATTTTATGATTCACTAATATGTCTAATTTTGAGTCTACAGGCTTTATATGCATAGTATGTCATGTGCCCTACTTTCCCTAACTGGATAATTCCAGAGCTCATATGGACTTCAAAAAAATCAAAAATACTTTATAAAATTATTAAAAATAGTAGAAAAATAGTAAAAATTCCATTAAAATCTCCAAAGGTTCTTGAGACTCCTGAAATTATGGTAATATACTCTTAGACCTATAATTGCATTTTCTGATGGTGTAGAAATACTCTGTAAGTTGCCTTGCTGTAATCAGAATCCAAGGGAGTTAGATAGAACAAAGAAAACCCTGTCCCTTTTAGTAAATAAAGAGTTCACAATTATCAAAGCTATAACCTCTACTTGATAATAGATAACCAATAAAATATTTTCTATTAAGGTTGTTTAGATGTAGAATCAGTGTTCTATATAATGAGGTTTAAAAACACAACATTGAAGCTGTATTTAGAAAATTTATATAAATGATTGAATAATATATTTTTATGAAGCTTTTATTTTTATGAGATTTAGTTGAAAAAATCTTATCCCTGGTGATGAGACCTTTAAAATTGTACCCTATAAGTTAATATTATTGATGATGAGTTAATTTGATATATTTTTATGTAATAGTGTTATATTTATAAGAGTATTACAATTTTTATAATTTTTTATGAAAAATAATTAATAATTATTAAAATATGTGTTTCTGCTGTTTGTGATGTATGATGATTGTTCACTTATATGATGTTCTATGCTGTTTAAATTTAAGTCTACAGGCTTTATATGCATAGTATGTCACGTGCCCTACTTTCTACTTTCCCTAACTGGAGCATTCTGGAGCTTGTACAGACTTCTGGACTCAATTAGTACCTTTAAAATATTTATAAAGAAACTAGAAAAATTATGGATGATAGAGCTACTTCTCCTTCAGTTTCATTCTAATTTTTGTAGCCTGCGCAGCCTTATTCACCTAGTAAAAAATTATAAAATTTTGAAAGTTTTGAAAAATCAAAAATAATCAAAAATACTTTATAAAATTATTAAAAATAGTAGAAAAATTCCTAAAGGTTCTAGAGACCCCTGTTTTTAATTTCCATGAAATTATAAACCTATACCATTATTTTTTAATTATTTGTTAAATCTTGACCCATAAAATTAACCCTTTTTAACCACTTTTAATACCTATTTTATTTAATATAACCATTTTAAAATTAGATTGGACTTTCAATCTCAACAATCATTTGCCAATAATCCATTTTTAATAAACTTGAGTGCCACACTAAACTTGACTACCACACCGAGTTGATGTCAACTCTTGGTCTATACATGATACTACTAAAGACATACCCTCTGGTTTTCAACCATCCAATAATCCTCCTAATACACCTGTACTTCAAAAACATCAATCCCCTCCGGCTTCTAACAATCTTTCACCTAAAGATGGTCCTGACTATCAACCAGAAAATTTATTTTGGAGTACATCTGAGTCCCCAGAGCCCCAAAATTTTAATGTATGTTTAATTTCTCTTTTTTCCTTAATTCTTTACTAAATTTCTCATTCTTCTTTTCCAGTCTCTCCTACACACACTCAAATTAAGACTTCATTACAGAATGTATAAAAAATGGACAATCTTATGAGCAAATTAAAAAGTTATTTGACCTTTTTAATTTATTAAATTTTTATTTGGTTAATGGTTGGGGAATGACTTTAATAGTTACTTTTAATATTATCAAAAACAGTTATATCATGAGATTCTGATAACACTATTTGTCCTTCCTGGACTATAAAAGATTGCACTTTTGGAATATTAGATAGTAAAATAGTACTGACACCTGTGAAAAATTCTCATCACCATCATAATTTCATTACCTCATCACCAATTTTCATTTCTAAATAAAGTTAAGTCAATGAAATTCTATATATTTTTAAAAAACTTGGCAATACCCTCCCCTGAATTTTATTGAAGCAAGGGGTGGGGACGAAAAAAATTTTTTAAGTCATCAATTTTCCATGTCAGATTTGAAAAAATTTAGAAATACCCTCTCCTGCATTTTATTGAAGGGGTAAAAATCACCAAAATTTAATATAACTCCATAAATTAATAAATAAATAAGATAAATCAAGTTTAATAGTTATAAAGTAATGACAATTCCCCAAACCAAAATGCAGATCAAGTCTTGAAACTATGTTTGGGACTTTTCACAGGTGTAGGCTAGATGAAACCCATGAAACAATTTAATGTTATCATGATTACCATTTATACAACACCAGTTCATTGGCTCATTACTTTTCTTTATTAAATTGAAATATCAGATTTATTTATTAAAAATTTATGAAAGAATAAAAAAAATTTTATGACTTTACAAATCCCCATAATTTTTTAATCTACCTAAAGTATTATTAAATTTGTTACTTTTACCTTCTTTTTTTACCTTTTTTATCCTTTGGTTTAGCTTTTGGCTTATTTGGAAGGAGAAGAAAAAATGAGTCAAGTTGTGAGAAGATTCCAAACATGGAGGAGCTTTTATTTTCTGGTGATTATTGGAAGAAGAGTCCCAATCAGATTCAATGATTCAATTTCTTAATCCAAACTTGATTATACACCTATCATCTGGGAAATATAAACCATTTCCTTTGATTTTAGCAGGTAAAGGAATAGGTTGTACAGTAAAAAAATTATTCAATGTTATAATACATATCTGTAAAGTTTATTTCAGGATTTTGGAAATGGGTGTGACGGGGTAGGTAATAGAAAATTGGGGATGGCTGTATAGGTCTGGTAATTTCATTTATGTTAAATTTTTAGAAGGGAGAATTGAGTCTGCAGGTTTTTATATATCCAGGCAGCCAATGAAACTGGCTGGCTGTTTTTTATATTTTAAGGGAGGTGGATAGTGGTTAAGGTACCCCAACTAGGCAGATTTGCTGCCTGGCTGGGGTTTCCAAGGCCAGGGAGATGGGGGACAGGTGGGGGGATTTGAGTTTAAATGAAGAGATCAATTAAGAAGGGATTTTACTTGGAATTAAAAAACCAAAACAATCATATAACTATTTACCAGTGGGTTATTTGCCAAAGGAAAGGTTAATACAGAGTACAAAAAGTTACCCAATTTTACTGTGCACTGTGCTGATGTTGGAAATCTTATTTATTTCCAAAAAGAAACAAATAAATTGACTCAAAAAATTCAAATCTTCAAAGATGAGCTAAAATACTATATATTTTGGATATGAAATAGTTATTCAGACTCACAGCTAACATATCCATCAATGAACAGAATCATTTATAAGGGCCATAAGGATGGTTTTACAAGACTCATTTAGCTTAATTGTGATAACCAACAAATAAGGGTAAGAATAAGCAAAAGCCGTTTGCCATAGTTTTTATAATTGGCTACAGATCCTAAAGTTTAAAATAACAAAGTCATGATCTTGGTGAAAGCATAAAATTTTTTATGTGATTCATTTGCATGAATGATACATTACATAAAAATATTTGTACTTACAAGAGATGAAATTCCTTTGGTTAGCAGTACTACCATTACTTTCAAACAGAAAAACACATTGTATGCTAGCTTGAGAGTTGAGACAACTACTAGTAGGACCTTTGAGTGGATTGTGACCTGCAGAAGTGGCAAGTGACTGAATTAAAGTAGAACTGTATCCTTGAGGCCAAAATCCCTCTATTGGTAGCCAGAGAATACAATCAAATTCTTTAATTTTCCCCCTGTAAAGCTGGTTTTGAGGGGGGGAGGTAACAGAAGGTGGTGGTGAGGTGGGGGAGGGTAAAGGAAGCCCAGCTAAAAAGTGAATCTGCCTTGCTGGTTTTTTAGAGGTAAGAAGAGGTGTTGAGGTAAAATGGTGTGGTGGTAGAGTGGGGGAGGGTTAAGGTACCCCAGATAGGCAGCAAAGCTACCTGGATGAGGTTTGCCAGGCCATTAATTGGGGGAGAGGTGGTGGGAGGTGGTGGGAGGTGGTTTTGAGGTGGAGGAGAGTAAAGGTACCCTAGCAAGGCAGAAAAGCTTCCTGTATGAGGTTTTTGAGGCCATTGAAGGGGGGAGGTGGGGGAGGGTAAATATAACCCAGCTAGGCAGTGAAGCTTCCTGGCTTTGGTTTCCAAAGCGAGAGGAGGGGGATGTTAGGATTTGGTTGAGGGGTAGGGAGGAGGAGCGCTACGGGTGCTATGCATTGTAAAGAGACAGAAGAGTGGATATTTCATAAGGGGGTTATATGGGCAAAGTGCTGTGGAATGCTCCTCATTGGACAACATATCTAATAATTCAGTTATTCTCTAGTCTCACTGCTATTAGCAAAGTCATTCCCACCTTCTCTCAATTTTGGTAGTCCTAACATAGTCAGTCTTAGTTAGTCTCACTGATGCATTCAGCATAGTCAGTCCCATTTTAAGCTAGTTTTAGCACTAGTAGTATTCCACCTTCTTAGGTCTTAACATTTTTTCTGATATCAATTGGCACACTACCAAAGAACAATGAACCCCTCAGGTCAGCCTGATGCAGAAACCCTTGCTGCAATGCAAGAGTAAATGGCATGCTTACAAGAACAAAATGCCAGACTCATGGAACGTCTAGCAGAGGAAAGGCCCTCATGCTGCTTCCCCACAGAGGCAGAAATGGACACTGCTGAAGCTGAGGCACAGGCATGGCCTACAACACCAGAACTGCTTATTAAAGGCCCTAATATTTCTGTCCCAGAAATCTTTTATGGAAAGTGAGGTCCCTGGGTGGATCAGTATGCATTGCATGTAAATCTTTATGTCCTGATTAACTGCCATCAGTTCCAAGATGAGAAATTGAAATTTAGATTTGAAATCTTGTACCTCAAAGACAAGGCAGAACACTGGGTGAGGCCATATACAAAGGAACTCGTTGGAAAAGGCATGTTGGAAACAGATTTTCATCAGTTCATGGCAGAATTTTAATTAGCATTTTGAGATTGAAATGTGGCCACAACCTCAGAGCATGCTATCTACTAGTTGCAACAGAAACATTCTGTTGCTGAGTATGTGTCTGAATTCTGGGGCCACACCAGCTATTTTACAACATGGGGAGAAGGAGGGATCATGTTTCACTTTAGAAATGGGCTCATACAAAAAATCAGTATTTCCCTAATTAGTCAACCTTGTAAAAACTCCCTCAAAGCACTCATGGAACTAGCTATCCAAATTGACAATGAGTTCATGCATCAGAAAATGGATGGTTGGAGTGTTGCTTGTCAGTGGCACAACTATTCCCCATCAGACGGGGCCAGTTCCAGGCACCCAAATGCCATGGAAATGGATGAAGTCAGCATATTGGGGCGCTAATTAGAAGAAAAGGATATCTGATGAGGAATACCAGAGGTGTATGAGTAGAGGGCTGTGCCTCTGATGTGGAAATGGTGGTCATCTAGCAAGGAAGTGTAAGGGGAAGATCAAGTTTAGTGAGGTGGAGGATAGTGCAGGTAGGGCGCAGGCAAAAGACAGCACTCAGGAGTGAAGGTTGTTCCCTCCTTGAGCATATTAGATGGAAAGAATTAGAAGGATTTGATAAAATGATTTTCAGCATGTAATCTAGTTGAAGTGAATGATAGTTGTATCATACTAAACTTCTTTTAATGACCCTTGATGCCACAACAAATGTAAAATCCCTAGTGGAATGTGGAGCCACAGACTGTTTTATTTTTAACTAGTTTATACAGGGAAATAAAATGAAAAGTTAAAAATTTGACCACCCTAGGTATCTAATTATACTTGACATATCCCTAGGTCGGGGAGGAGAAGTAAGAGAAAAGGTCTTTTGCAGGTTTTGGTGTGACAGAAAAGAGTTGCAGTGTAGGGAATATGCAACAAACATTAAGGACAAGTACAAAATGGTACTGGGAATAACATTGCTGGACCAATTCAACCCACCAATTTACTGGAAGGAAAAGAAGGTTCAGATGGGAAGTAAAGGGGATGCTGGCCCTAACGTATCAGCCCTCTGGACCCTGAAAGGGCCAGGGGCCAATTTCAGAGAGTCTTCTGATATTTTTTTATCATCAGTTGACTTTCTGCCAGAACTTATGCTTTCTCTTAATTCTAAGAGGCAGGCTGGGGATGGGTTGCTAACAGGGAGTGCCAGAGAGGGCTAAAAGGAAGAAGAAATATGCCTAAAGGAAGTGAAGGTGCAAAAGAGGAAGTATAAGGTTGAAGATGGGAAGGTGGATGGCTCAGAGAAAGAATTTGTCTCCTGGCCTCTGCAGAGGTCAGGGGCCCCTCCTGTAGAGTCTCCTGGTTTTTCATTGTTATCAGTAGACTTTCTGCAAGAGCTGAAACTTTCTCTTGATGCTAAGTTTCAGGACCTGCAGGGGGCGCTAGAGGAAGAAGAGCTGCAATGTGGTGCAACAGCTTGGAACATATCCACCAAGATTGCAGCCAAGGTCCAGTCCTCAAATATAACAAAAAGCCTCAAGGAAATGGTCCCTGAATCTTACTGTAAATTCTCACCATTGTTTAAAGATGGAGAAGTCAAGACCCTACAACTTCATTGACCATATGAATTTTACATTGAGCTGATTCCAGGTGCAATCCCTCAATTTAGCTGCATAATCTCATTATCAACCCTAGAGTCAGCAGCACTAAAAGAGATGATAGATGAAAATTTAAAGAATTATTTAATTAGGGAATACAAATCTCCCTGGGCTGCCCCTGTGATCTTTGCAGGAAAAAAGGATGGGTAATTAAGACCTTGTATGGATTTCATAAGGCTAAATGTGCAGACAGTAAAGAACAGATATCCCCTTCCCCTGACTAGTGAGCTAATTGATAGCCTTCAAGGTGCAGAGATATTCACATCCCATGATCTTAGGGAAGGCTATTAAAACATACATGTGAAAGAAGGTGATGATCACAAACTGGAATTCTGCACCAACTTTGGTCCTTTTGAATGGCTGGTAATGCCATTTGGTCCATGTAACTCATCTTCCACCTTTAAAAATCTCACCAACAGCATCTTTAAAGACAGAATAGGGATAGATGTGGCGGTATACCTAGATGACATTCTGATTTACTCCAGATCAATAGAAGAACACCAGAGATGTGTGAAAGACTTTTTTCAGCGCTTGAGAGAGGCCTAAGTATGGTTAAAACTGGAGAAATGTGTTTTTTCAGTAGGTTAAATCCCCTACCTGGGTATGATCATTTCCAAAAAAAAAATAAGGTGTAACTGGACCAAGAAAGTAAGGGAAGTAACGGAATGGCCAACATCAACATCAGTAAAAGAGTCCACTCATTCCTATGCTTTGAAAACTTTTACTGCTGTTTTATTGAAAATTAATCCCACATTTTCCAACCATTGCAAAACCTCACAAAGAAGGAAGTCAAGTTTATCTGGACAGGTAACTTTCAGCCTAAATATCCTTAGAACTGAGTATTTCTTATGCTTAAAATAAGATAACCTTAAGTAGATTAAGCTTATATCTTAAAAATAAGGTTAAAATAATAATATATATTATTTTATTATATATATATATAATTATTATTCTATTATATAACTTATAATAGTTTAAATAGCTTATCCATGGCCTAATAATATTTATTAAGGTGTTAATGGATTCATAATATACTTACCTTAAGTGATATGAAGTAATTATTGACATACATAAGCTTATATGTATACATAAATCTCATATTCAGTGAAATATGCAGTATATTATGTATATTTAGGTATATAAGTGGGTTTTAGCCCCTTAATAGCCTATAACCTTTGTTTTTCTGCTTATTTTAGGTCATATGGACGAAATCAGTGGACTCACAATGCCTACAGAACCATAGACACCTATATCAGGCGCATACGCCCAGTTTGGACAACTAAAATTACTTCCTTGGATGGTTATTCACGGATTTATGGGTTGGAAGGATGTTTCTGGGTTAATGTGGATTCTTGGGGATGTTATTGGGGGCTTGGAAATTTTATTTTTTTCCTTTATATGCTTTTAGTTTCATTAAATCTCTTTTTGATTATTTATTTTACCTGTTTCTTTATGGTATCCGCTTTTATCTGGATTTTCTATTTATGGTATGGATCAGTGTTATTATTAATAGTGATGGAGGGTCCTTACTGGAGGTCTGGGTGTTTAACCTGCTTGAAGTGGACGCCATAGGGAGGTGATGGGCCCTCACAGTGCTGTAATTGCCGGGGATAGCAGTGACATCATCTGGATTGAAGGTCTGTGCACTCCAGTGGATTTGGGTATAAGTAAGGAGGGATTTTGACGGTTATTGATCATCATTCAATTACTACAACTCCAATAAACATTACTATACAATTATTAACATTTAGAAATATATTATAAAGCCACTATAAATTGATTTTATCTTTATATAAAGCTATAACTATATTTTATTCATCTATTTTCCACCACTAGCACGCATTAAAATCCAAGTATTGTGAGTTTTATTTGAGTATAACTATTCTATTAGTCTTCCCCTGAGGTTTAATCACTAAATCATTTATCAATAAGTAGTAGGACCATAAATAAACACTATTATATCATACTTATATACTAGACTATACTGACAGTAACCAACAAGATTTGTTTGACTACCTGAAAAGAAAATTTGTGACAGCCCCTATTCTTGCAATCCCTGACTTATTAAAGCAATTTGTTCTGGAAAGTGACTGCTCAGATTTTGCACTAGGTGCAGTATTATCACAATATGATTTTGAAAATGTCCTGCACCCAGTAGCATATTTGTCACAAACACTGCTAGGCGCCAAATTGAACTACAAAATATATGATAAGGAGTTATTGGCACTAGTTTAAGAGGTGTGCACCTGGCGTCACTATTTGGAAGGTGGGCCACACAGACTACAAGTTATTATTTACACTGACCATAAAAACTTGGAAACTTTCTTGAAAACAAAAAAGTTGACTTTCTGGTAAGAATTCTGGGCAGAACTTCTAAGTAGCATTAATTTTGTTGTTAAATTCGGTACAGGAAAGAAAAGTGGCAAAGCTAATGCGCTATCACAACATCCTGACTTGCGCCCAGAACCAGACCAGTTACATACTGTTGGTGCTACGTTATTGAAGGGAAACCTTAAAGAGATGGTAATCCTAGATGAAGTGGAATGGGTAAGGAGGGAGCAGGAAAAGGATGAGGGGGTTCAAGAGTTAGTGAAGGAGCTGTTATCAAAAGAGGTATTGGTAAGGAAAGGATTGGAGGAGTATCACCTAGAAAGGGAAACACTATATTGGAATGGGAGGATAGTGGTGCCAAATGATGAAGAGCTCAAGAGGCAGGTGGTAAAATCAAGACATGACTACCCCATTGCAGGGCACCCAGGACCACTGAAGACTGTGGAGCTTGTAAATCATAACTTTTAGTGGAAGTCCATGAAGGCGTATGTCCAGCACTATGTAGCAGCATGCAACTCTTGCCAGAGGAACAAGATCAGCCCAACAACCACACCACTAATTCCATTAAGCATAGCCAAGCAGCCAGGGAAGGAACTCTCTTATGATTTTATAGTGGAGCTAACCAAATCACAAGGAAAAAATGCTACCCTCTCAGTAGTTGAAAGCTGCACCAAGATGTTGCACTTTGTTCCCACCACTACCATGGTTACATCAGAAGGAATTTCAGACTTAATGGTGGCACATGTCTGGAAACTACATGGATTGCCTGAAATTATAGTATAAGATAGGGGAAGTAATTTTAACTCTAAGCTTCTGAAAGCAATGTATGAGCAACTGAACATCAAGCCCATCCTATCAACAGCATGGCATCCACAGACTGACGGGCAATCTGAGATAGTGAATAAAGCAATTGAACAATATTTGCACCATTTCATTAACTATCAGCAAGATAATTGGGTACAGCTGTTACAATTAGCTGAATTCTCATACAACAGCTGGACACATGCTGCAACAGGAATATCACCATTCTAAACTAACTATGGGTATCACCCAACATTCTCAATTGGTACCTTATCCATGTTACAAGTTCCAGAAGTGGAAAAGCGGATCCAAAGAATATTGAGTATATTTCAGGAACTTTAGGTGGCTCTCAAATTATCTCAACAATCAAGGAAGGACCCAGAACTGTGTGCTACAGGTAGATGACAAGGTTTGGTTAAGCTCATGTTTCCTTTCCACATTACACCCCAGAGCTAAATTTGATCACAAGAAAGTGGGGCCATTCAAAGTCAAAAGCAAGGTATCTGACTCAGCTTATGAACTGGAACTACCAATCTCAATGAGACAAGTACATCCAGTCTTCAACATTTCATTTCTCACAAAGCATGAAGAAGATACAATTCCAGGATGCCCAGAAGAGCTACCAGCGCCAATCCAGGTGGGAAATGAAGAGGAGTTTGAAGTGGAGAAAGTTGTTTCTAAGAGGGTGTATAGGGGAAAGTTTCAGTATTTGGTGCATTGGAAAGTTTATGGGATTGGAGATAGGTTTTGAGAACCAGTGGATAATTTGGTGAATTCAAAGGGAAGGTTGAAGGGGTTTGAGAAGGAGTGCAGGGACAGGAGGGGTAAAAGAGGGGGTAATGTTAGGATTTGGTTGAGGGGTGGGGAGGAGGAGTGCTATGGGTATTATGCATTGTAAAGAGTTGGAAGAGTGGATATTGCATAAGCGGGTTATATGGGGCAAGCACTGTGGAGCACTCCCCATCTGACAACTTATCTAGTAATTCAGTTATTCTCTAGTCTCACTGCTAATTAGCATAGTCAGTCCTGTCTTCTCTCACTGTTGGAAGTCCCAAAATAGTCAGTCTTGGTTAGTCTCACTTCTGCATCCAGCATAGTCAGTCCCGTCTTAGGCTAGTGTTAGCGCTAGTGGTAGTCTGCCTTCTTAGGTCTCAATAGGGGAGAAGTGGGGGCATAAAATACACAAGTCAGGCAGGGTGGAGAGGCGGGAGGCATAAAATATCTTTGAGGACACCAAGAAGGGGGGGAAGGGTGGGAGTTGAGGACACCAAGAAGGGGGAGAAAGGGGGGATGAGGCAGCCAAGGAGAGGGGGAAGGGGGGATGATGGAGGGGAAAAAAAGAAAGAAAGAAAAATTAGTCTAACTTTGAAAACCAAAAAAAAAGCACTTAAAGAACAAAAAAAAGAAAGAAAAAATAAGAATTAGTAAATATAAAAATGAAAATGAAAAAATGACTTGCCTGGAGAGATGAGTTGAGAAAGGATGATGCTGACAAATCAGTGTAATGAGAGGTTATGGTGAAATCAGCACTTTTGGTTGAGAAAGTGTGGATTTGAGTGAAATAAGTGACTGATTTCATTTTGAAATCCACCAGTGTTGGGGCCAGTGTATTTTGGAAATCTGCACTTAAATAAGTGCAGATTTGCCAGAACTGACACCCCCCATTATAGATTTTGCTACCACATGCTCTGTGTATATAGGCTGTAGTTTACACATCTGACAAACTCTGATTCTTTTCGGAGTTTGCCACCGAGGCTAAACTGCACGTAATTGTTGCGCTCAAAGCAAAACAAACATGTGCTGTAGTGTAAACATTCTTTCGCATTGTAGTAACACATATTTCGACTCTTCTAAGCCCTTTGATTACATTGATGATATTAAAAATTGCATTACTCCCACTTTTTTCTTCTAATTCAGCATTTTGAAAAAAAAAAAAAAAAAAAAAAAAGACAAAAGTGTGACATCTCACAAGGATGAAACTAGAGCAGTGTGAAAGCTAGATGACAATAATATTAATATTAAATCATAAACTTGGAGAAAAAATAAATTATCATGAGAAAAACTCAATTTTTATTTTAGGGTCACCAGCTGGAGTTGTGGCTGTAAACAGTTTGAGGTTCATGATCAACCACCATTTGCACTTCTGCTTACCTTTTTACATATGATAAACTTGCATGCCTCGTGTTTGAGAGAAACCTCCTGATTTTTCAGCCTATTAGACAACTTTTTTTTTTCTTTTTTTTTCTTTTTTTTTCTTTTTTTTTCTTTTCCTTTTATATTCATACCCTGCTCCTTCCTCATTCCTGTTATGGGTAGCTCGACTGTGCCTCAGTAGGATATTGTTAAAAGCATATAAACTTAACCTGTCATTATAGGAAAGGGCTTAAGTGTGACGATGATTACCACCACATCATCTCAAAATCCTATGCAAGCAGTGTTGTGATAAAGCAAATACTCCAAATGACCTAACAAAACCGACTCTTTTTATCATTAATCAAGGGGCTCTTGCAGTTATAGTTTTGTGTTTTTATGAATTATTGTAGCCAGGTTACAATTGTAAGTGATTGAGCAGAAGACTAAGATCATGGGTAGAAGAAGTTAAAGCTATGGGTTATTGCATGTTTTAATGGAGAGGATGTCGAAAGATCTGAAAAAAACAAAAGTGAGTCAAGTCAAAAGCGTGGTGAATGAAAGGAGATGGATCTGGTCGGCGTGTTGCAGTACAGACTATTTGAAGTTGGCTGGACTGCAACGACGATCTAGATGAAACAGCTGAGCAAGCGAATCGAGAAAGATGGGTCAGGGGTGGTTAGAGTCGTTGCGGAAGACGATGATGACATTTGGGATGCGTACAATCTGATTGGCGAGGTAGGTGGATTGTGCTGCTCTCTGTTTTTTGGCCTCATTGACGCCCATCATTGGCAACCTCATCTCCAGCATGATGAGATCAAGACACAGACTATCCGCCGGATCACCTCCACCTCCACCACCGGCTCCACCCAGTCACAGAGAGTCAAACTCTCTCTCACTATCGCAGCTGCAAAACTCGTCTACACACCCAATCCAGCTGCCACCGACGCTTCCACCGCTCACTCTTCTGCCACTCTCCACATCTCCGGCCCTGTCACGTGTCAGAACCAACATGTCCGTCTAGGCGCCTTTCACACCCACAACATCCATCCTGGTGTCCAGTTTTCTATCATCAAACCCCCAGGTGGATGGGACTCTATCAATCTCGCCCGTTTATCTGATGCTACCGACGCTGCTCGCGATGCACAAGTCGGCGCTATCCTCTGTGGTGACGGCGGAAAAGCTACCCTCTGTGTCGTCACCGAGCGGACAACCGTCCTACGCGCAAGAATTCAAGTCAACATCCCGAGAAAACGTCGCACAGTCATCTCCCAATCTTCGCAAGATGATAAAATCCTCAATAAATACTACTCCCAAATTTATGACAGTCTGCTCAGGTTTCTAGATGTTGAGAAACTCAAAGTGATTGTCATCGCTAGTTCCGACTTGACCAGAGATCTCGTCTATGATTGGATTTTTGCCGAAGCGATTGTATGCAATATCATTTCTCGTTCTAATTTTTTTTTTTTTTTTTTTTTTTTTCGTCATTGGCTAATTATCATCTAATTCTTTGACTGTGTAGAAATCCAGTAACAAGACTCTACTGACAGCTAAATCAAAATTCATACGCTTGTACTCCCCATCTTCGCACATCAAGTCTATTAATGAAATCCTCAACACCCCTCAAATCCTTAATCAATTAAAAGATACCAAGTATTCTCGTGAAGTTCAATCTCTCGACAAATTTCACAAAATGTTAGCCAGTGATGAATTGAGAGCTTGGTATGGGGAACGCCATGTGCAACTAGCTGCTGAAAGAGCTGCAATTGGAACTCTCCTCATCAGTGATGGACTGTTCAAGTAAATCTCACTTGTTCTCTCGTTAATTTAATTTAATTGAAATTTTTGCTTCAGTCAATCAACTTTTATTCATGCTGACAATTGTGGTTTCCAACCTAAATTTATATCCTCTTAGAAATTCAGATGCTGCTCGACGACAAACGTTCATCCAGTTGACGGATTCTGTCAAGAAATATGGAGGTGATGTAGTCATATTTTCAGCCATGCATGAAGCCGGAACACGTAAGTTTCTTCACCCCAGTCAGATCCACAACATGTTCATTACCATCCTATCATCCCTTTCTTTTACACAGGTCTCAATGAATTGACAGGTGTTGCGGCTATTTTGACATATCCATTAGACATTGAAGTTATTGAAGAAGAAGAAAAGGAAAATAATCAAGATCAAAACAAGTTGGATGATGATCAACAAGAAAATCTAAAGTAAATATGAAAAAAGATAGATTATAATAGTGAACTATCTATCGGTCATGTGATCATATTTAAAGATGTTTTGCTTTATTGTGAGAGGGACGAAAATTTTTTACCACTTTTATTGTATGTATAAGTCCCCCCCCCAAAGTGATATTTCAATTAGCATTTGAAATTTGTTTTTCTGGTTCATTATAACCTATGTATATTAATTAATATAATAATCAAACATGATTTTAAAAAGTTGTTATTTTTTTGAAAAAAAAAAATAAGAAAAAATTAAATAATTGATTACATTAACTAATCAATAAAAAAATAATTTAATTGTGTTTTTTTTGACAAAAAAAAAAAAAAAAAAAAAAAAAAAAAAAGAGATGAAGAAAAAGTGTTTGTGATATGAACAAGAACTGCCTTTCTAAGAACTCACATCAACCAGCTTCCCCTTGCAAAGAAAAAGAGGGAGAGAGAAAAAAAACAGAGAGAGAGAAAGAGAGAACTCCAGAATTTTTCTTCTTTCTTTCTTTCTTTCTTTCTTTCTTTCTTTTTTTAAAAAAAAAAATGAAAAATAGAAAGAAAGAAAGAAAAAAAATATAAATTCTAAAATTAAAATTAAAATTAAAAAAGGAAAGTTATCTGGTGGCAACCTAGATTTCTAAATATAGTAATTACATAAAAATTATACAACCTTCTGCCATGCACAACCAACTATGTATTTAGCCATGCATAGTATACAACCTATGACATATTAGCAGTATCTTTCCCTCAGATAAGTTAGCAGTCTTAATCCCTCAAGAAATTTATCAGTATCATGCCCTCAATCAGGTTAGCAGTATCTCTTGATCATTCTCATTATTCTTCAAAGTTAGGGTTAGAATGCCATCATTTTCAATGTAAATGTTAAATGTTAGTGTTAGGGTTAGGGTACATAGATGGTTTCATATGGCACATCTTATGTAATACAGGTTGTTGCTGAATAAAATAGGGGGTGTCAAAAATTACCATATATGCCAGGCAGACTTCAGTCTCCAAATGCCTTTCCAAGATGCAATCATAAATAGCTTACTTGTGGTTAGACATGACAAACAAGAGGCCAAATACTTCTTAATCTTGTGCCATCTTCCTAATCATAATTCAGCCCACCAATACACACATCACCCCAATCCACTGCACATCAGATTCCTTCTCCCCTAGCCCCACTTTTTACATGCACTCAAAATTTATGAATTTTTATAAATCAAAATTTCTGACTCAAATTTTTATCTCCTCACTACAGTAAGTTCATTCTATGGTAGCAGTATCAGTTCTTTGTCCAGAGTGAACTGGAGTTAGACACCTCTTCTGCACCACAGGATATATACACTTTATGTACTTAACAATCACTAAGCTACTACTACACTATACTTAACACCCCCCCTCTTAGTGATTTATCCACAATTGTCTATAGGTAATAAACTACGAAAAAAGAAAAAGGAAATAAAATAAAATAAACTAGAAACCCCCCAATAAAAATCTCTTATTCTTCCATACATTTGATCCCAAATTCTATGTTAAGAAATCTTTCACCTGATCTTTAGTAGAAACCCATTTAATGCCTATTTCAAGCTAATGAACCTGCTCATTTAAAAAATAAAAATCCCTGTCAATGTGTCTACAACACTTGTCTGAAGGGTTATCTGTAGCCCCTGCAAAAGATTTATCATTCACAAAGCTTGACAAGTTGCATTTGACATTTCCATCAATTCTGAATGGAGTGAAGCTGTAGCTACTCTTGATTGATGCTTTGATTGCAATAAAATGAGATAGTTATTAATCTGAAGGATATGACCACCTGTAGCTCTAGAAAATTCTACACCCCATATAGCATTACTATAGACTTTAGTTGAGCGATTGACATTGATTTCTTGACATAGATAAGATTTCATGTCTTTGGTGAATTGCAGATCTCTCAGCAAATGATGAAGCACATTCCATTCAGATTTACCTGGTATTAATGCATAAAATGCCAGGAGCTTCACAGGATATGCTAAATCAGGCCTTGATCCAGCTACAAGATATGATAAAGAACCAATGACAGACAGAAATTTGATTGGTTCAAGTGGAGGGTGGGTTTTTTCTTTTAATGACACCAAAGAAAGACCTATTTGAAAAGGTGAGTGAGAAGTAAGACTTGCTGCATTGTGTTCATTGAGGAATTTTTTAACAAGGGCTGGTTGATGGACAGTGAAGCTTTTGGGACATTGTGAAACTGCTAGACCAACAATAGAAGAGATACCATATGACCATTTTACCTTTAAACTATTCCTCATATCCATTTCCAACACTCTTAAAACCCCATCACTACTCCATACCACCACACCATCATACACATGAATCCAGAGCATACCCTTGGATCCATCTTTTTCCGGAACATACACACTTGCATCCTGATTACTTTGTATATATCCCAAATCTTTCAGAATACTACTAAGATATTTCCACCAGAACCTTTCTGCTTGCTTAGTATGATAGAGAGCTTTCTTAAGTTTGCAAAAATAAGTTGGATTAGCAGATTAAAAACCTTCAGGCTGCTTGAAATAGATTTCCTCTTCAAGATCACTATGAAGATAAGCTTCAGTCACATCAAAACTTCTGACTGGCCAATTTTAGGTTGGTTCTAGAGTGAGAATTAAACACAATACTGAAAAAGTAGCTATGGGAGAAAAAGTATTATTAAACTCAATGCCTTCAACTTGCTTAAAACCCTGAGCCACACATTGTGCCTTGTGCTTGATGATATTTCTAAACTCAACTATTTTGAGACAAAAACCCATCTAGCACCAGTGAAAGTTTTTCCAGAAAGAAGAGGTACTGTTAAAATCTTAGTAAAGAGCCAATAAGACCCAATCAGTTATTGAAATGGGATCAGTGGCAATATCTAGTTTTGATTCTTCCAACCTGTAATACCAGTGAAAGAGGTAAATTAGTAAAATGAGTATTTTATTACTAACAAGTTTTAGTTAAACTAATGATGATTGAAACAAGATAATAATGATGTTAAAAATAATGAGATCAATGGTAATTTCTAACCTTAGTAAAGAGCCAATGAGACCCAATCAGTTATTGCAATGGAATAAGTGGCAATATCAAGTTTATATTCTTCCAACCTAGTACCAAGAACAGATTAACTAAGGTGAGAAATGTGTGAGATAAAAATTGCCGTACTTGTAATACCAGTACAAGATTTAAATTAGTAAAACGAGGATATTGTTTCTAACAAGTTTTAGTGAACCTAATTATGATCAAAACAAGATAATAATGATGTTAATAATAATGAGATCAATGGAGAAAAGGGAAATGCTGGTTCTAATATATATATATATATAGATATATATATATAAACAAAGGAGTCTCCATTGATCTCTTACATAATCAAGTTTGATCAAGGTCTATCAATGATGGTGTGATGGCTACAGGACTATGTTCAGAATAAATTTTAATGATATATGATGTAGAAAGATGTGAGAAAAATAAGAGGTATCAGATGAAAAATAAGGAGATTTGGCTTTTAAAATCTAACAAGTACAATATCCCGTACATTCATATTAGACATGTTGTCTGATTCTTGAATACAGGCTGATTTCCATTAAACTGAATCTGGTCTCTTTGTTTCCTGATTGAAAGTTCAAGGTGGGGGTTCAGAAAGTCAACAAACCTTTTTTTTAATGAAATAAACAATAACATCTTGAGCAGAAATAGTTTCTTCTGCTGTAAAATCTCCAAATTTCAGTTGATTTAAAATGAAGGATAAGTCATTTTAAGGTTGAGATTCCACTGGATATAAGGATTAGAGAATTTTTGTATTTTTATCTTCTCCTTCAGGGATGAACTTTGCCATTGATGAATGAAAAAAAGAACTAGAATCTGGATGCCAAAAAATACAACTTTTACCACCATCTATAAAACCAACAACCCTGCATCAAATTTCTCAGACCTCTATCCTTGTCCTCTTCTCAGTTAGAATATTCAAATATTCCAACTGAAAAAAGATTTGGATATGTGATAAGTCTACCTTATTGAAAATGATTTGATATGGCATACTTTTGCTGACTTTCACATTTGGTAACCTATTATGAATATAAGATGCCCAACAATACAAAAAAATCCAAAGGTTGGGGGGAAGGTTTGATGCAAGAAGGATAGTCCAAGATATTTTACAAATGGTTCAATTTAAACGTTCAGCCATATAATTTTACTCATGATGATATGGCATGTATTTTTCATGGAGGATGCCATGCTTTGAGAGGTATCCAAAAGCTTTCCTGTTCATATATTCTTTACCATTTTCAGTTCTGAGGATCTTGAGACAGTGTTTTGTGATTTTTTCTATCCTATTTTTGAAATTGATAAAAGCATCAAAAACATATGACCTCTTCTTTAGAACAAAAATCTCTCCATTAGTTGAAAAATATTCTCTGATGGTTTCCACATATGCTTCACCTTTATCTGTGGTATCAACCATGGGCCCTACTAAGTCAGAAACCACTAGATTCATGAGTTCATGTGTACACTTTGATGCCATGCACATACTTTTCCTTTTGCTCTTTGAAACTGCAAAAATATCACAGTGTAATTTGCATGAAGGAGCATAAGATGGTGCATTGGTACAAAGAAATTTCTGGGAAATCCTTTGCAGAAATATGGTGCAAATTTGGCCATGACAACAATTCCAATCCATGATTGAGTCAGGAACTTCTGTGGGATAAGGAATGTTGGAAGGAGGTGAGGTTACAAAAGGGGAAGGAAGAGTAGAAGATTAAAAAGAGTTAAAATAATTCATTTTAAAGACATTGGTCTCTAGGTCACAAAGATAAAATAGATCAACTGTCCATTTTCTTCCAAAGGAAGATTTAAGAGAAAGAAATAATATTTTTTTGTTTTTTGAAATAATATAATCATGATTTTTATTAAATGAAAGAGATATTCCATTATCTAAAAGATGAAATGTAGAAATAAGAGTATATTTTTCTTTGTCACAATAAAAAAAACCCTTGATGGTAAGTAATTCTCCTCCATGTCCTTTAATGAAAATGTTTCTATGACCTTTAATGAAAGCAGAACCAGAATCATTTGCTGTTTTGACTGGAATAGAAGTTTTCAAACTTTTGAAGTCATAGAAAAGACATACATCACAAGTGACATGATGTGTGGAACAAGAATCAAAATCATCTTGACTATCTTTACCATCTTTTTCTTCTTTCCAACTATCAGTACCAAAATTCAGTTCTTTTAGTGTGGTAGTGTGAAAATATAACTCTTTACAACTAATTTTTTTTGAAGGGGTTTTGAGGAGTTTTGAGAATGCTGTTTCCTTTTCAGTTGTTCAGTGATTTACAGATGATATTCATGGCCTCTTTATTATCACAAGCAAAAGCTTCACATTGACCCCAAACTGAAAAATTAAAACCTTTAATATTGGAATCATAGGGGCATGTTGTCTTGTAATGTATAGTGGACATTGAGTAAAAACAGGAGTAATCAGGCTCTCTTTTACAAGGGCAGTAACTTTCCATTTATCCCTTTTTAAAAGCCAAAGATGAAACTGAATTGGCATCAGTTGCCAGCTTGAGGCTGTAGAAATGGTAGGGGCAGTGGATGAAGTAGAGTTGGATGAATTTAAAAATGAATTTTGAAGAATATTCATCATTTTTTCAAAAGAGTGTTGAGAGATGTCTTGATGTAATTCAAAATGAGAATTTTCTTCAGTGAAAAGATGATTGAATGATGATAGTAGTGGAAGTTGGGTGAAAAATGCTGCCATTTCATTTAAAACAAAAACAAAACTTGATTGTTGAACTTCCTCTAAAATAGAATTAATTTTCTCATCATGATCCATGACATTGGTGAAAGGCAACATTTTAATCTTTACAAGTTCATTAAAAAGAACCATGCAAGTAGTGTGAGAATCTTTGTCAAACTTTCAACTGATAATAGAAAAAGCCTTATAGCATTTAATGCTTAAATCAATGAAACCTTGAAGTTTTTATCCAAGAATGTATTAGAGTATATGCCAGATCATCTCATCCTCAAAGTTGTAATTGCATCATGAATAGCATTTGGACCACTAGTGTATTTAACAGTACATAAATTCTGGTTTAAAAATAGGTTCAAATTTTTAAGCCATATTTTCCAATTAGATTCATTAGAGTTTAAATTTGCCTTTTTTTTGTCTTATGAATTATATATTTTATAATATTGCTACAGTCTTCAGTCTTATACATTTATAAGGATTTTACATCATTATTCAAAGACACATATTTGTTAGATATGTATTTGTGGTATCATTAATTTTGTGGTGGGTTTTAATGAGCATGTGTCAGAATGAATGCTTTGCAAAATATCCAGAGGCTCTAGGAAGAGGAGTATCCATTCAAGAGGGTTAAAAAGAAGAATTCAACCATTCCAATTGCTGAGGAGAAAGCAAGGTGTGTGTAAGAATTAGAATATGAAAAGGATATGAGGAGCAAGAAGGATCTGGGTGTTGAGATATAAGAAAAGAAAGAGGTGGTTCTTTTTTTGTAGAGATAACATTAGGGGAGATATATGGCAAGCAGTACTGTTGCTTCCAGAAGAAGATATGAAAGAAGATTCTGCGCCAGAGAAAAAATATGATAAGTGTCTATTACATGTACTTATGAAAGGTGAGGGAGGGTCTAAATTTCTTAACTTTCAAGACAAAGAAGGCAGACACTTACTCTGTATCCTAGGATGAAATTGGAATTGATTTTGTTCAGAAGAGTCAGCTGGCATGTATTAAAAGGCCATTAGCACTAAAGGTGTTATTTTAGTGTTTGAAATTGTGCCTGCGAGATAAATTTCATAGAAAATAGACTCTTTTAATGTGGGAAGGAATGGGGCAAACAAAATTATTTATGGAAAGATACAAGATTTATTAACTGCTAGTTACAAATCAGGAACAGCTCATAAACCATAGTAGCAGTGACAGTGCTTCCTCTGGAGTGAACAAAGTATTATTTCATTACTCACCTATGGTAGTAGTGTCAGCTCTTTTTCCAGAGTAAACTGGAGTTAAACACCTCCCCTTCACCACAGGATATATAAACTTTAGGTATTTAAAAATCACTAAGCTACTACTACACCATACTCAATAAATTTACCCCAAATTTTAACATTTCTCTTACTCAATCTATTTTTTCTTACCTATCCATCAAGTTAAGTGTCACTTATTTTTTCTTTTTTATGCCTATCTGATATCTCTTTATTTTTATAAAAAATGTACTCTCAAATATGTTTAGAATTCTTATCTGTATAATGGTGGAGTTATTTAACTCTTGTTTTCATTTTCACTATCACTTTTCCAATTTTTTCACAAGTTTGAAAAAAAATCAGAATTAAGGTTATTTTTAATCATATATCATTTCTTTTTATCTGGAATTTATCCAGAAATCTTCCTTTTTCTTTCCTGAAAACACTTTTGAATTTGGTTCAGTTGTTGTTGAGATATCAACCTTTAAAGTTGAGCCTTTTTTTCAAAATTCCACTTTTATTTATTTCATTATGCATTTCATAATGACTATCATGATGCTTTCATTATGAATTTATCTTTCCGGATTCCCCTAAAAATATTTCTGTTTACTTATTATTCTGCCCTTAATCAAGGTGTGTGTGTTTTTTTGTTACCATTTTCATACTTTTCTCATTCTTCTTGTATTTTTTTTCCTTGACCCTCAATCTTTATTCTATTATTTTTTTTACTTTCACTTCTCTCTCTACTTTTTCCACCCTTTATAAATTCTTTATTTTATTTTATTTTATTTTTGCTTATACCTTTTCTTCTTCTTCTTTAATTTTAGGTCCCTCTAACCCATATCCCAGGTAAATACTTAATAATGTATCTTTTAATTTTGCTAAAAAAATTTTTTCTTCCAAATCACATTGGAAGCAGTAACAGAATGTTTCCTAGCTGTTTATAAGCATATTTTATGAGTTTTTTATTTTTTATTTTTTGTCTTGGATGTGCTTTGGAAATGTTTCTAAGAAATTTCTGAGACATGTTCTGAACATGTTTTTTTGTTTATTTATTTATTGTAAATTGGTTGGAAAATATTTTTTAAATGCATATGCAAGTAATAATAAAAAGATAAAGAGGTTTATAAAAAAATTTTCAAAATGAAAATATGAACAGATTAAAAAAATAACTTAACCAAAGCCTCTCTTTTAAAATTAAAATTACATGTTTCATGCATTTATAGAAACAGAGAAAATGTAAGATAACTTCCTGTATTATCTATCTTTGATATATTTGGGTTTGAAATGTATTAATTCTGCTACTCCATTCCATAAGACTACTTTTACTGAAAAAGTTGTTATTGATGATGAATAAGCTTTAACAGAAGAACATATTTTGAGAAAAAGGATAAAAATAATTATTTCAAGTGATTTTTGTATATTTATTTTAAAAAGAAAATATATAAATAAAATTTAGAAAGGTATTTGGTAGAGAAAAATCACAATATAATAGTATAGATTCAGAGGATGAAGACAGTGTTTGGAATTAGAGATTTTAATATGATGATACTAAGAAAGAAAATGCTATCAAGGAGGTGATTTTTAAGTAGGTTGAAGAGTCAAAAGTATGAGTAGGCAAAAACTTATTAAAAATTAGTAGGTTAGTCAGTAAGAAACATATAGAAGGGTTTAATGATGTAAAAAAAATTATTAAAGATATGTTAAAAGACTTTAATAAGGATATCAAAGAAGAAAGCAAGAATAAATTTGAGTAATAGTAGATAATTAAACTGTGTCTAAAAAACTAACAAGATTGATAGGAAGAATTAAAGCACATATTCCACCAGTGTGAGGTGAATAACTGGAGGATTATTTCTAACATGATAAGTAGTTTGGAAGATTTCTCAAAATCTAGGCTTGAAAAATTCAAGAAGTCTTTTGGAGTGAATTTTTGTGGTCAATGTTGAATTGAAGGTATCCAGGAAGAAAGGTAGCAGTTCTCAAATAGGTGGCTCATGTAAACCAAATCCAATTTGGAATAAGAATCTGTATAAGACACAACCATTTGATCAAGGACCAGAGTATTAGTGGTTGTTTGAAGCTGTTGAAAAAGTGAAGGACTTGTGTTAGTTTTTAGGGAGAAAAAAAATTAGGGCAGGAGTAATCAAGGGTTAGAGTATGATTTTAGGGGAGCCTTAAGAATTGATACACAGTGTACTTTGTGTGTATAAATTAGCCCATAAGGATTAGGTGAGGAAACAGTTTAGGGTATGAGTGTGTGTGTACCTAATTCTGACTAATCAAGTTAAGGGGAAGAAGGGCTTGAAAGGCTTGGATGTACCCAACAGATGACATTTTAAGGGATAAACACACTGTTGAAGTATACCACATATTCACATGTGTACTTTTAATTAAAAAGACTTACTTGGTCCCTTATTAGTGACATGCTTTAATGGCATATATTGTAATGTTTGACACCCCCTAACATATATATTTTTGTATGCCTAATAGGTTGTCACCAGGCTATAATATGCAGGTATTTACTATAATTAGAAATTTAGGTTGACACTAGGTAACAATATGCAATTAATTTCTATAATTAGAAGCCTAGGTTTCCATCAGATAACTACCCTTTAAAAATTATGAAATAAAATAATAGATAACCTTATATCCCAAATAAATAAATAAACATTGATAATTAAACATTAAGCATTAAATTCCAAAACACTTAATATCAAGACATTAAATAACAAAATGAAAATAAAAATAAAACCCAGAACAGCACAAAAAAACACAACACATCACATCACACCACACCACAAAAAAACAATAACAAAAAAACAAAAAAAGATCAACAATCACCACACAATTTGGGGGGCGGACTTGCTAGTAAGTCCGCAACCTTGAACACAAATTCATATTATCTGAGAACACAATGAGGAAGTGGTGAAACAATTATAAAAAGATAATGGATTTTAAATGAACACACATTGAGAAAAATTTGAAAATTTATTGAAGTATAGGTGATAACAAGTGCAAAAAATATTGAGACTTGACTTACTGGAATTTATAAAGGAATATTACTATAAGTGAATCCCAATACCAAGCCAAGATCTCAGATGCCTTCTATTTTGAAAAATTATTTTATTTTTTCATCCTTTAAAAGTATTTAATTTCTCATATAGTTTTTATTTTAATATTTTCTTCAATTTTGATTAGATCTTTTACCTATGAATATGTAGAGTAATAATCCAATATTATAAGAAATTATTCATGAAAAAATAATTATTGAATGTATATTTTTCATAAAATTTTTATTCACAAAATTTCCATAAATAACTCTATTTTCTCATTGTATCAATTGTATTTATGAATTATTATCAAGATTTGAAATAACTGGGAAGGTACAAATCTCTCTTAAAACTGACTCCAGAATAAATTGAGTTGATGTTATAGTTTAAAAAATTTATATATATACTATATTATTAAAATTAATAACAATGTATGTGTACAATTTTACTTAAATATAGCTTACCATTATCTACATTATATAAAGAAAATAAAGGTTTAATTTTCTTGAAGATAAAACATATGGCTAATAAAAATTGCACAAAATGTATATTGTTTTTTGGGTGGTTTCTTGCAATTACCATTTCCAAGAGTTATAATATATTATATATATATATATTGTTTTTGTATATTTTTTCAAAAATCTGTCTCCCACTAATTCCCTATTCTCGAATGTGTATCATATTCTTCCCCCCTCAGACATTTTTTCTATCTCTTAAATCTTACTTCACTATCCATAGTCCTCTCCTCTTCTAATCACTTTGGCCCCCTTTTTAACTCCTCTTCATCCCACTTTCCAATCACTTATAATCCCCTCTTTACCCCTCTCTTCCCCAGCTAACCCTGTCTCACTCTTTTCACTCTCCTTCCCATCACTTTTACTCCATGTGAACTATAAGAGGTGATATGGAAAGCAAAAGGGGTAAGAAAAAAAGAGAAAAGGTAAGTTTATATGGTAAGTGGAAATTTATGTGGTAGGGAGTATAAATGATGGGTTTGAAGCTAAAGGGTTGTGATTTTCTGAAAAAGAGGAGTTGTAGGGGAAAGGAAAATTAAATAGGTGGCTTGTGTGTTTAAAGGGGTGGGATGGGGTAGGGATGCTATGGGCAAGAAAGGGGTGAGAAAGGATGAATAAGGAAGTAACAGAAGTAGAGTAGAGTACAAAATGAAATGTGACAATAGAAGAGGGTTTAGGAGGGCTTCAACTTGTGGTGGGAAGGTTGGATAGCTCAGTGAATGTGTCACAATGGCAAAAAATGATAGGGGTAAAAAAATAATTTAAAGAGATGAAGTGGAACATAAAAGAATTTAGTGAGGTGGAGAGTGTCAAAGGAAGTAGTAAAAAATTCATAGTGAACTCTATCTTTCATCCAAAAAATAAAGTACACCCTGTAAATTTAAATGCATACTATCCTAATATACAAAATTAGAAATTATTATGGTGTATGGATATTTGTGCACTTAAATACATTAAATTTATTTATTTATTGGCTACTTTCAATAAATACTGTACTTATAAAGTTAAAGAATTATTAAAATGAATGAATAATACATGTGATACTCTTTTAATTCTTTACAAGTTATTTCACAGAAATCCTCTTGAAACTACGCATATGTTTAATAAAAACTGAAATTAAAAAACTTTGGAAAAATATTAAAAAAAATTAAATGACTTATAATAATATTTCAAACAAAAGGTCTTATATCTTTTATGATTAGAATGTGTTTAGCTTTAAGTTTAACAGTAAATTATTTTTTTGAGATGAAAAATAGATTTGAATGGTATTAAACAATTCAGATAAAGGTTTTACACAAAATTATATTATATATTTCATATTTAACTAGATTTCCTGTTTTTTTATCAGTATAAATATCTGGAAACATACTTGTAAAACTAAAAACATAAGAAAAAACACTAAATTAAGCTGTCTCAAGATTTGCACTAATATCTATTCAGTAAATTAGTAAACTCCTTGAGTCATTTTAATTTCTTAATTTTTTTCATTAAAATAACTTTATACATTCTTAAAAATCTATATATATTAGTCTTGATGGAACTTGGATTGAACTCCTCATGACATCCTTCCTCCAACTGTGATTCAGGCTAAGTTAAACTGTGAGAAATTTTTGAACTTTTTAAACTTTTTATATAAGATTTTTTAATATAAAATAAGAATATTTATATATCAGTAAATTTTATATTAAATTCTATGAAGTTATAGAGATATATACAAATTATAATTCATTTTGATAAAATATTTTATTTAAAGTGGCTTTAATTTGATTTTCTAATATTATTATACTATTTTTTTCATTATGAAAGATTAATAAACTAAATAAAAAGTAATTTCATACAAGTGTAATATATAAAAAAGGTATCAGATCTTCTGTTTAGATTCCAAAAACTTCAAAAAAACCAATCTTTTTGTTTTAAGTAAAAATTATATAGATCCTCCAGAGAAGCACATTTTTTATTTGGGTTAATAAGTGTAAGTTGAAAGGAAGCTAAATAAGGTAAAATTGGTATTTTCTTTGAAAAAAGTAAATTAATATCTTGTAAATCAATACATATATTTATGAAAAGAAAATTTTATAATTAAATTTATGTTTTAAATCTTTACTGAAGAATTGAAATATTCTCTTTTTAAATCAATTTTTTTAAAAATATACTCATTATAGTATTTCTTTGTGATATAGCCAATTGAGAGAAGATTCATAAACTCTTCTGTTTAAATATAAAATCCAAGGGATTTTATTTCATAAACTTAGAAATGGAATAGAAAAGTCATATAATTTTGACCTATCAGTTTGAGTATCATATTTCTAATAAATCATTGATAAATCCTTAACCCACCTATTTTATTTAATATTGAGATGTGAATGTTCAGTTGTGAATTACTCCTATCAAAACCTTTGTTCTAATGACTAAAAATTGAACCTCCATCATTTCTCTAATTTTATTTCTCGACAATATTGAATTGAAATATTGTGTCTATGAGTTTGAAATATGAATCAATATATCTTTTAATTAAAATATGATCCCTTTAGCACAAGATTTTTTTGTATGGGTATGACCAAAAATACTTATTGTGTCTTTTTTATAAAATAAATTCCATATAGTAGTTTTAAATGAGAAACTGATAGAATGATGAAACAATAGAACCTTAAAATATTCAATTCAGTTCTTTAAAAATAATACAGTCTAAAATTCAACATGAATCATATTTTTCCACATGAGAAAAAATTTTAAAAATCTATGGTGCTGAGTTCTAGGTGGACACAGAAATTATCCCATATTGTAGCATTGAAGCACACTTAAGTATTAAAGTAAGTTTTTAAAGATTTTAATACGGTTTTTTTTGTTTTATATTTAAAATTTTGCATCTAGTTTGAATTTTAGCTTTTCAAAAGGAAAATTCACTGAGTAGTGATTGATTATTTCAACTCATGAGATCACTCACTCTATCAACTGAAAATATTCTCATTCATTGTTGATGAACTTCATCATGAAAAGTTTCACAATCTCATATATGTATTAAATTTACTAAATATTTCTTACAAAACTTCTTAGCTATTGGAGAATAACTAAAGCAGATAAAAGGGCAAAAATTAATTTTGTTTTAATTGTAATCATCTTCCTGCTTTTGAAAAGTTCAAAAACTGGATTAAAATCTACTATTATAAGAATTATACTTCTTCTCAGACATATTATCAAGTAATTTATCTATTATTATTGATTAGTATAAAATATCTGTGAGAATACGTCATTGAGTTATAAATTAGGAAAACACATTTCTATCTTTAATATGTTTTTTCATGTGAGTTTTGACTGTATGCTAGGATATAAAAATTAAGAATATTGAAATTCAATATCTTTTTAGATAAATTGGCTCAATTGAAACTAATTATCTTGAATAATCAAAAATTAGAAAACACATCAAAAAATTATGTGATACGGTTTTAATCTAAAAAGTAAAGCTTCAAATTCTGGGTTAAAAGGATTCTTCAATAGAAGGAGCCACTGATTTTCTTTTATATTTTTTCTAAAAAAAACTAATGAAATGATTAGACAGGTTAAAAGTGATAATTTTAAGAAAAATATAATTTTCATCCTTTTTACTGATCAATTTCAATTCAAAATGAACATTAAATTGTATTTTATAAAAAAAATACAGTGAATCAATCAGATTCTTAGGCTCCCTTTGTTTATTTTTCTCTTAATTTTTCATTAAAGTCTCACTATTATTTCAGTAAATTACCATTCATCATTTTTGTAAGAGCTTAAGATGAGTTCAAAGTAGAGTTCATTATCAGCTGATTATAAGTTCCATATGAGTTCATAATGACTACAAATTGAGGACTTTCTAGCAAGTCCCCCAAAATATTGCATGGTGAATGTGGCTAAATAAAAATAAAAATAATAATAATAATAATAATAATAATAATAATAATAATAATAATAATAATAATAATAATAATAATAATAATAATAATAATAATAATAATAATAATAATAATAATAATAATAATAATAATAATAATAATAATAATAATAATAATAATAATAATAATAATAATAATAATAATAATAATAATAATAATAATAATAATAATAATAATAATAATAATAATAATAATAATAATAATAATAATAATAATAATAATAATAATAATAATAATAATAATAATAATAATAATAATAATAATAATAATAATAATAATAATAATAATAATAATAATAATAATAATAATAATAATAATAATAATAATAATAATAATAATAATAATATTAATCATATGGGATATCAAAGTTAGAAATTTTCTATTTCAAAATACTATTTTTTCCCAACCAAATCAATTATGATTTTTTTTAAAAAAATCTATGGCATATTGTACCCTCCCCTCAAATAAAAAAACACCTTTTTTTTAGTGAGAAATAATGTCAAGTGTTTGACTTTCTTTTTGTGTTGTGAAATACCTTTTAAATAATTAAGAATGACTAAATTTTAATAATAATAATAATAATAATAATAATAATAATATAAATCACAATAAAAAGAATCTCATATCTCATCATCTTCCATTACACATGTTCATTTCTCTCATCCTGGATATTCCCATGACTATGTAAAATAATAATTTAAAGTATGTTAAACACATGTATTAAATATTGGGAAAATAAGTGAATGTATACAATATGTATACATATGTGAAATAAGCCATTTAATACAATATAGGCCATTATAATACTTTCAAGACACACATATATCCACCTTTTATAGGTCTTATGTACTTAATAGGGGGTAACAAGGCTAAAAATCCTCCATTTCAAAATACCACTTTTTTCCACCAAATCAACCATTATTATTTTTTAAAATATGCCATATTGTGCCCCTAAAACATGTCTTTACAGAGAATTAATGTCATGTTTGTGGCTTTCTTTTTGTGTTGTAAAATACCTTTTAAATATTTACAAATTTCTAACTTTGATACCCCCTAATATTAAGTTGGAATATGTCAGTGTAATCTTAAGAGCCTTAGGCATAAGGTTACATAATTTTTAATTGGTCTTAAAGCTGTTTTTTTCATTATTAGAGTGAAATAATTGATAAATGTGTTTTAAATCACTTAAAGTCTGGATATATATGCACTATAAATTTAATAATATTAAAATTGTGCTTTAAAAGATCAATTTACTATATTTAAGACTATTTATCTGGTTACTTTAATGATTAAAAATAGCACTTTTAAAAATTGATGTTATTTTATGCTAGAAGTGGCTTATGTGTACTGGCCTTATGCTGCCTGCATTTATCACACATGCATAGCTTCATTAGGGGGTATCAATGTTCAGGGATCCACAATTAAATTAATTGAGGATAAAAATCCTTATAACCCAATTATCTTCCACAATTATTTTTTCTAATAATTGGGTTATTATACATTTTACATGTCAATGTTCACCTCTTATCCAAAATTTTTCTACTCAATTTTTCATAACCACATCTTGGACAACTTTCTGTCATAACTACATGTTGCACAACTTTCTGCCATAACCACATCTTGGACTACTCTCTGGATATGCCTTCTACCTTTCTGCGCACTCCCATTCTCATCCCATCCTGTTCATTCTATCCGCTCAGAATCTCTCCCCATTTCATTTATTTGATTCTGCTCCTTTTCATCTCACTCTTTCATCTGCTTGTTTCTGCTCCTTTTCATTGTTAATTATCTTAAAATGCCTTGTTGTCATAGATCTTCTCAAAGGCAGCCATCACGCAGTTGTTCTTCAAATCCCACTACTCCCTCTTTCCCCCACTCTGCTGAGAAATCCAAAACCATTCAACTAAAAAAAGATGATCATCTCATTTTTATCAACTGGCTAAAAACTAAATCTAACTATGATTCTTGTTTTGGTACTGAGTATGAGACTAAAGTAGGATGGCCCCCCACATCAAAAGTTAATGGTTATCTTCTAATGACCAATGAATTACGGAATAAGACTAAATGAAGGATATATCTTTTACCAAAACTGATGTCTGAAGGCTTCAAGAATTATTAAGCCAAGTACAAGAAGGCAAAGACTCATTCATCTTCTACTGGTTTTGGTATTACTGACCTCAATATCAGAAAGGGCATCAAATCCATAGACAATAAACTTGATTCTTTATGTCCTTACTTTAAAGAGATGGATGCTATTTTTGGAGAGAAATCCAATGTTAATCCTGAAAAAATGTTGGATCAAGAAGATCCTATCTCCAAACATGATGTCAAAAAAAATCTTTTCCCATCCTCTTCCTCCACTCAAGCCTCCCCTGTTTTAAGTTCAACAAATCTAGATATCCTTTCCACAGATCCTTATGGTTATATAAACCAACCCAATATAGCTCAGGTATGTTTTATTTCTTCTATCTTACCAATTTTTTTATATACTTATCTTTTCTTATTTCTAAAAAGGATGACAAACAGACCCAGGACCCACCATCATCTGAGTCTGAAGCTAGAAACAATGATGAGGAGGACATTAATGTACCAACTGCATCCAACAAAAAGCAAAGGGCTTCAACTAGTCTAAAGTTACACTCCCAAAGAAGACAAAAAAGTGATACTTCATCACAAACCCATTTTTCTTATATAGAAGAATTTTCGGAAAAACGTGATGCTGGTAAGTGATACCATACCTCTTAATACTTTACTCTGCTTTTCTTCTACTTTATGTTAATATTTCTTATCACTCTAGAACAAGTTGAAATTGCTAAAGAGACTCTAAACTTTGAGAAGAAAAAAACAAGCTCTCTTTAAGGAGGTATTACAGAGCACATGATTTGGAAGAGAGGAAGTACAAGCTCTCTTTTTGGAAGGATGATTGGGCCCAAGACTTGGAGGAGAAGAAGTTCAAGTTAAATCTAAGTATTGAAAAATCAAAAAAAGAGGAAAAACGCTTGAGCATCAAAACTTAATGGAACAGATGAAGTATAAGAATCATCTCAAAGAAAATTCTAAAAAGAATTATTTCTTGATAGAATGTGTTAAAGCCAATAAAACTGTTGATGAAATTGAACGTTTGATGAGATTTTTTGATAAATAGTTTGTTTTAGTTCTTTCACACTTCAACTGTTCATATTTATTTGTACATAAAATTTTATGAAAATTTCCTGTATTTCTGTACTCTATCCATCTTTAGTTAAATTTTTGTATTTAAATATCAAAATTTCTTTTTTAAATAAAATTTTCAAATCTCATTTGAAAATTAGCCAATCCCCCCTTGCTTTTTTTTGAAGTAAAGGTTGGTTATCACCAAAAATTCTTTCAATTTAAGAATTTTAAATGTCCTATGAAAATTTGGCAAATCTCCCCCCTTCTTGTAGTTAGGGATGGGTATCACCAAAATTTCAAGACAAATTTTTAAAATATGATATGAAAATTTTGCAATACCCCCCCTGCATTTTATTGAAGTAAGGGTCGGGTATCACCAAAATTTTTATAAATCACCAAAATATTTACAAGTCAAAAATTTTACATGTTACATTTGAAAATTTGGCAATACCCCCCCCTACATTTTATTGAAGTAAGGGGTTGGTATCACCTAAATTTTTACAAGTTTTCAATTTTGAATGTCAGATTTGAAAATTTGGCAATACCTCCCCTACATTTTATTGAAGTAAGGGGTGGGAGTCATCAAAATTTAATATAATTACATAAATTAATATATAAACAACTAATATATATCAATTCCCCTAGTTTTAAAGTAATGAACATTCCTCTAGCCAAAATGCAGATCAAATCTAGAATCAAAAGTTTGGGACTTTCCACAGGTATAGGCCAGAGGAACCCCATGAAACAAATAAATGTTGTCATGATTACCATTTATACAACACAAGGTTGTTGGCCCATTACTTTAGTTGAGGAAATTGAAATATAAGAGATATTTATTAAAAATTTATGAAAAAATATTAAATTTTTGATGACACCACTAATCCCCATACTTTTTGGATCTAGATAAAGTTTTTTTCAATCTATTAACTTTACCTTCGTTTTTCACCTTGTTGATTTTTTGAATCAACTTTTGACTAATTTGGAAAGAACATCAAAAATGAGTAAACTCTTGACAAGATTCCAAACCAGGTGGAGCTTTGGTTGTTTATTGATGATCCTGAGAAGAGTTCCAAATTTTTTCAATCATTCCATTTCCCAAACCAAAATCAATGATGCACTTGTGGTCTGAAAAATATAAACCATGTCCTTTGATTTTAGCTGGAGATGTTATTGGTTGGCCAGTTATTGGATTGATATATGAGAATATTCCAAAAGTAAGAAAATTGGTGTCATTCCTATCAATATGAATCTTATTGTGGAATCCTGAATGAGTAATAATAAAATTTGAAAATAAAAGATATTGGTTGCTAATTTCTTCCCATTTGGCATCACACCAATTTGGTATTCTAACTTTTTTTAGCAAATTCATGATTATTTCCAAATGCTTTATTTCAGAGTTTTTTAAGACAAAGAGCAAGAAAAGTATTAAAAAATGGTAAGGTGTCCCATAAGTGAAAATCTTCATCTTTTTTGGCTTTAGATAAATTTTTAAGTAAAGAATAGATGCCTATGGAAATAAAATGAGTGACATAATTTTAAGAATGAAAATATATTATTAGACATACCAAGAGAATAGCCTTTAACAAATCCTGGTCTCCAACCAAATCCAATCATAATACCACCCAACAAATTTGTATTCCTTATTGGTGAGCAAACCAAAGCTATTTGATATAGAGTTATGATCAGATTGGATAGTTGATTAAAAGATTCATTTTTTGAACCATTAAAAGAATGATTTTCATAAATAAATGAGGATTAAAAGAATTACTGATAACGGCTTTGGTTTCATTGTCTCCTGATTTGGTTAAGTATTTTAAATCTTCTGGTAACTCTTTTGATAAGATTTTTTTCAATCCACTTTAGATTTATAGTACATGATATTTGATATATGGCCAAATAAGCAATTGAAATGACTTTTATTTTTTAATTTTCCTTTATTCTGCTAACTTTGATCATCATTATTTTTTTTGATATTTTGGATGATGATTGAAATGAAGTTGAATTTGAAAATGATGATAAAGATGATAAAGAGGATGATAATAGAGAAGTAAGAGGTGATTCTGACCAAATAGACATTTTTTTCTTGGAAAAAAAATTGTGTCAAAAATCAAATAAATAAATTGGCAAAATATAAAACTCACAAAATTTAGTTTGTTTATTTAACCTTAAAGTATCATTAGCTAAAAGGAAAGTTGATTCAAATAAACCTAACCCTAATTCTGACTCTACTTTTCAAGTTTGCACAAAAACTTTAACAGTGGTGATGAGAAGTCAAAAAAGAGGGAGAAAAAATCCTAGATAATAATCAGATAAGAGTTTCAGAATCCTTATCCTCTAATTATGCCATATAAAAATGTGAAATAAGATAAGTGAAATTTGGAAAAAAAGGCTTGACTTCAAAGGTCAAAATCACAGCAACCACTGAACCTAATTCAAACCAGTTTGTGAGAAATGAGAGATAGATTTTATTAGAATCTTCAGTTAAAGGACATGTGATTTAAATAAACCTAACCCTAATTTGTTACATAAAAAATGAATTAAAAATTTAAATTGGGAAAAAAAGGCTCAAATTTAACAGTCAATATCTCAGCAACCACTGAACCAAATTCAAATCTGTTTGTGGGAAATGAAAGGTAGCCTTCAGGAAAATATTCAGTAAAAAGAACATTAGATTTGAATAAACTTAACTATTATTCTGAGTCTGATTTTCAAAATTTTACAAAAACTTGGAAAGTGGTAATGAAGATGAGAACAAAAGGAGTTTAATAAGCTCACTGTTATCCAGATAAGAGTCATACATATATTTAAGTATGAAATTTTCATAAAAGGAATCAGATATCATATAGGAATGAAAAAAAGGAGATGAAACTTACCTTGATTGAAAAGTAGGAAAAATTGAGTGAGAAAGATTGATGTTGGAATTGTGGGGAAATTGAATATGGAGTAAGTGAAATGCATAAAGAATGTTCAATGTATTTGGTTTAATGAAATGAAGCCAAAAAAGTGAAATAGGGGAAAGGGGGGATAATGACCATGCCAAGGAGGGATGAAGAGTAGGGTGATGGAGCTAAAAAAGAAAGTAAAGAGGGAGAGAAAAAAAAGTTAATTTTACCATTGAAATCTAAAAAAACCACTAACAAAAAAATTTAGAATCAAAAAATAAAAAAAATTATAATTAGTAATCAAAAAATCAAAAAAATAATATGATGAATTACCTGGAGAGATGAGATGACAAAATAAATGAAACCAAATTTTTTGAGGGATGTTGGAGGAGAAGAGGAAAAGGATATGAGGGATGAATGAAAAAAAGAAACAGTGAAAAATTATGCAATTTAAGAAAATATGTGATAACATGTTGAGCTGGTGAAAGAAAACCAATGAGCCATTCAAAAAAGAGATATTCACCATAAATTCCAAAAAAAAAATGAATATGCAACAAACAAAAATACCGAGCCAAGTGAATAAAGTATACAAAATGGACAGTTGGAGAGTATGAAAACAAAAAAATAAAAGGGTTGTGTGCCAAAATGGTAGAGGGTGATTGGAATTATGACAGAGCATATGCCGGTGTGGTCTTCTAACATTAGAAGAGGCCTTTTTTGGTCTGTTTGGCGGTGTTTTGGTATGTCTTAATTGACATTAGTTGAATAAATGGGTGTTTTTCTGGTTTTATTCAGTGAATATTGGGACTCTAAGTATGTGGGTACTACCATTGGATAGCCCCAGTTTTTCTCTATATTTTATTTCTTGTTGAAAGCTTTCATAGTCTAAGTTTCAACAGCTCATTTGCTCATTTTTCATTTCTAAAAGATAGCTGTTTAATTTTGTTTTTTGTGTTTTATGGGCTAACCTTAAGTCTTAGGTTTAATTAAGTGCTTAGTACCATTAGTTAGAGCTAATTTGGCTCTATATTTTCTTTCCCAAAGTTGTCATAGCTTAATTTTGTGTTTTTAGGGTTTTAGTAGTTGTGGTAGATTTTTCTAAGTATTTTGGGCTTTATTGGAGGTTTTTGGTGGTTTTCTGGCTTCAGGGAGGTCTGGCTGCTGCTAGGCGGGCCCCCACCTTGGTTATAGAAGGCTGGGGAGCGCTTCTAGAGGGTTTTTATTCAATTTGGCTGCCAAAAGCGCCAAATTTGTTGCTGTGCATGGATTCTTTAGAGAGTGGTCTGTGTGTACATACTGAATAAGACAGTTTGGGGCAACTTTAATTATCATACAACCATCCAGATGTGATATCAGTGCTCTCACTCAGTTTTCACTGTTTTTTGGCCACAATTGGCTGTGTTTGTTGCAAGGTTAGTTCTTCATTTAACTCAACTTTGGAAACTTGTTTCTCTGGTGTAGCTTTTCAAACTGCATCAAGTATTATTGCTGTTTTCTGTTCAACAAGTGCACAGTGTTTTGTTTTTTTGGTGTGGATCTTTCTGCATTTCAGGTTTCTGGTTCTTTAGTTCTGAGTGGTCTTCTATTGGCTACCGTCTTGACTTGTTAAGCAGTCAAGAAGTGTGTTGGAAGGGATATAGTAACAGTCTCTAATTTTCTGTATCAAATAAATCTCACCTGGTATTTTCTCAAAGGGACAGGGGTTTTTCTCTCCAGTTTTTCTCCAACTTCCTTGGTCAAGGCCTATATCTAGTACTATAGAATTTTCTACACCGGTTGAATGAATGTTTTGTGATTCAAGGAATGGTATGGTAAGGTAAACTCTTACAGTCGCCTTGCTGTAAGCAGAATCCGGAGGAGATATGTGGATTTAGCTGAAAACCCCGTCCTTCCAATAAAAATAACAAAATGGGAATTCTAAATCACTAAGCTAACCAGTCTACTTGGATCTGATTGATAAAAATAATGAAACTCTAAAATAATTAACGCTTATTGAGATTTAAATAAAAGTGGCTGTTGAGAAAAGAAATACTGATAACAACAATTAAGGTGTACCAGTGAAAGATTTGAAAAGATTGACTTTTATGTTTTTATAATAATTTGAATTTTTATGAGACAGCAATAATCAAGTCCCAGTGATGAAGACCTTTCTAAAGATACCCTGTATGAAGTGTGATTTAAATTGTTGAGTAGTATTTCTAAAATGTTATATATAAGATAAAAGTTATAAGGGTATTACAAATTTATTTAATTTGTTGAGTAATAAAAAAATGAGACCATGGCGGTTAAAGATTAATCTGTATGATATATCCCCCCTCCTCAATTTCGAGTTTGAGAGACTCTTAAGTATTCCTAGTCACGTGCCTAAGTTTTCCCCTCCAGAGCTCACCCAGAGTCAATCCGGAGCCCGTACGGAGTCCGTACGGAGTCCAAGCGGAGTCCAAGTGGACTCAATTAGAACCTTTAAAACTATAACAAAAAATCTAGAAAAATTACACATGATAGAGCCACTTCCCCTTTACATTCCAAACTAGTTTTTGTAGTCTGCGCAGCTCTAATCACCCCGTGAAAATTCATTAAAGTTAAGTAATTTCTAAAAACGTAAGTATTTCTATAAAACTTTAAAAGTCATTTAAAAAATAGAAGAAAAATAGTAAAAATTCTGGGAAAATTTCCCAAGGTTCTTGAGTGACTCGACTTGATACTTATAAATTCTTCAGACCATAAAAATAAGTTTTCTCCGTAAAATAAATTGTTTTCCTGTAGGCATTCGCTCTTGACCAATTTCTTCATATTTAAAACTCAAATAAATTAAATAAAACCCTTTTATAAAAAAAATAATAACACCAATCTTGCACGCCGTAATAACTCCATTTACGTACTTAGGTGCCATACTAAACTTTAGGCTACCACATCCTCCCTACAATTGAGAATGTCCCCATTCTTATAACTTTGCATAAGTGGTCGAACACAATATTCATCTTTAACCTTCAACCACCATCTTCTTTAATCAACTATAAAATTCATCTTCATCAATATGTCTTCCAAAGAACTTGTCGCTCCATGTGAACTCTGCGCTCGATACCAGGTACCTTGTTTAATGTCCAACCCTAATCTTTCTGGCAGGACAGCTTGCGACTTATGCCGTGTGAAAAAAGTCAAATGTAACCGGCCAATAGTTCCTTCTAAAACAAACGTATATTTAGGACCAGCAGCTCTCCCTGATCCCTCAACTTCTAAAAAGCAATCAAAAATTCCTGTCTTCTTAAAACGAATAAGATCAAAAACAGCTTCAAAAGTTCAATCTTCATCAGCGGATCCCGGCCTAATTTTGCCTTCACAAGATCCTAATCCTATAACGCCAGTGCCCCCAACCAACTTTTCTGAGACTATGTTTCCTGGCTCTAAATGTAAGACCCTATTATCTTACTAAAAAAAAAACTTTTAATCAAAATTGACTAAACCTATGACTTAATAACATATTTGAACTTCTAGCTGTCGAAATAACCAACACTGATGATGTTGGTAGAGTGAAGACGGACTATATCAATCATTATCCAAATTTTCATTGCTATCTTTTTCTTGACTTTACTAATAAGTTGAAACAAAAAATGCTGGCCTATTTTCAAGAAACTCCAGCTAATAACCATGAAGACCTCATGAAAAGAAGAATTTTAATGCAAAGCTTTGATAATGATGTTGAACAATTTCAAAGAAATTATCTTTTCTAACAGTATAACTTGATAAAATTTTGTTTTTGCTTGGTCTTCTTTAACTTTCAACATAAATGTTGTTTTCTTTCTTCTCTGGCTTAACATAAAATAATAAATCTTGTGATGATTCCACTACTGAGAGCAAGGTTTGAATCCCTTCAGACTCCCATATACCATTCTTCCTTCTTGTCACAGCATTGAGAGAGTGGATCTTCCTATGAGCCGAATACTCCTGATTCCAACCTCATAGGGCCCCCCACTGAGCCGAATTCTATGATTCCAATCTCGCCATAAGGTCCTCCAAGCTTCACACCAAAAAATGGCCTAACTATGAGGCACTAAAAAAATCATTCCCTAAAATCCAACTACCATCCTATCTTTTGATTCCTTCATCACAATTTTAAAACTTTTCTATGCAGCAAACCCATAAAATACTTTTGCCAGGCTTCCAATAATAATATTAACTTTAGACCATGTTAAAGCGCCACAAATTTCACCTAATTAACCATTATGCTTTCCTTAGCATCATCACCACCTAAAATTTTAACCTCCTAAAGCTTATCAGCACCTAATTCCAGAAATAATTGAATAACCAGTTTAGAGTCTTAGTGGACAGTGATAAATTAAAAGATTGAATTGAGTTATCCAAACAAGATTGACATTCCAGTTTAAAGTCTTGGTGGACCAAACATATAATCGATTGCCAGTTTATGGTCTTGGTGGACCAAAGATTGTTTAGGTGCATAAATAACTTGATATATTCCTAAGTAAGGCCTAGGCTTGACCAAATATTGAATAAATTTGATAATCCAGTTTCATGTCATAGTGGACCAAACATTTTATTGACAAGTAATCCAGTATAAGGCCATAGTGGACCAATGAATGTTGAATTATCCTGCAGATATTAATTTTCCAGTTTAAAGTCATAGTGGACTAAACAATGAATGAACTACCAGTTTAAAGTCATGGTGGACCAAACATTTAATCGATAAGAAATCCAGTTTAAGGTCATGGTGGACCCAACAGCTTGATAACAGCCCAGTTTAAGGTCTTGGTGGACCTAACATTTGATAACACTCCAGTTTAAGGTCTTGGTGGACCTAACATTTGATTTATATAAAAAGAAATCCGTCTCCAAAAATATCCATAAAATTTTGATCATCCTTGAAATTCAGTTTAAAGTCTTGAAGGACTAACAGCTCCAATATAAAATTTTTAATGACAGTCTTGAAAATTTTCCAGTTTAAAGTCTTGGAGGACTAACAGATCCAAAATACGTGTAAAAAACCTTAAAGAATGTCTTGAACAGTAGCCAGTTTAAAGTCTTGGAGGACTAACAGCTGTCTTGAAGTAAAATCCCATAGGTTTTGAGCTCCCCTGGACCCTGTTTCCTGTCTAAACTAAATGAATAAAACTAAAAAAAAATGAAGACTGAAAAATAAAACTAAGAAATATAATAATAATTTTGATTTAATTAATTAATTTTTTTTTATTTTATTTTATTTTTATTTATTTTTATTTTTATTATTTATTTTATTTTTATTTATTTATTTATTTATTTTTTATTTTTTTTTATTTTTTTATTTTTATTTTTATTATTTATTTTATTTTTATTTATTTATTTATTTATTTTTTATTTTTTTTTATTTTTTTATTTTTATTTTTATTTATTTATTTATTTATTTTTTAAGATGCCCCCCAGGCCATTTGATGAGCCGTACCCTCGACATCATACCCACATCCAAGTGCAACTTGATGTGGTTACACGATTTTGAGAAATTGAAAAGAAAAGAAAATAAATGAAAGTTTTTAGAAGATAATTTTTATAATGATGATCACTGGGTGGGCTCCCTCCAATTTATAAAAATGATTAGAGACCACCAGTGAGCATCACCTTTACAATAATTCATAATATATATTAAAGAAAAGAAATCACAATCTAACATAAAAAAATAAAAAACAAAATAAAATAAAAAGAATCTTGAATCCGGCATTGAGAACGGTGTCTCTTGATTTGTTCCAGTTTATAGTCTTAGTGGACTTCCTATAATTAAAAGACAAAGCCAGGATTCAACTAGAAACAGGGAAAATTTTGGAAACGAACATTATGGGGTAATTGTGTATAGAGCAGCCAGCCCATCAATTACCCCCACACTTGCCAATATTAAATTAAGAAGGTTCCCCTGTAAACACTTCTTCCAATAAATTTTTAAAATTTTCCAACACTATCTTCACCCATATTTTAAGAATTTTAAATTTTGAAAATTTTCAAAGAAGGTTTTCTCGCATTTCATTATGTTTAATCACAGTTTCGTTGCCCATATGCAGTGTAATGATAGTAAAGTATTTTTGATAAAAATAAGAAGATAGTTTATCCTCCTTGCGGAGGAATCCATAAAATTTTGTAGATATCATAGTTTATCCTCGTTGCGGAGGTTAATAAAATTTTCGTTGATATCATAGTTTATCCTCATTGCGGAGGAATCCATAAAATTTCGTAGATATCATAGTTTATCCTCGTTGCGGAGGTTAATAAAATTTTTGTTGATATCATAGTTTATCCTCATTGCGGAGGTAGACTTTGGCACTCCTGGTGCCTCTAGGATAGAACCGCTTCACTTGATCGGCTGCTACCCTCTTCTTCAATACAACTCCATCCAACTTTTCTAAGACATATGAACCGCCGGAAACTTGCTCCTTGATTTTATATGGTCCATTCCACCTATCTGCAAACATCTTTCCCCACTGACTTTCCAAACTCCTATTATACACCAGGACCATATCACCTGGGTTCAAAGGTTTCCTTAATCAATGTGCCAACCGCTCATCCCAATATCTGACTGATTGATTTTGGATCTTCATCATCCGCGAATATGCCTTTTCTAAATATTCTTCTTTCTTTTCTAGCTGCATCATTCTTGCACACAATAATTCTTCAGTAGTTTTGACCGTGTCCCAGTCAACTCCAAGATATGATTCAGCTTCTAAATCAACCGGTAAAACTGCTTTCTGTCCAAAAACAAGTTCATAAGGTGAAAATACGGTCGTCCTTTTGGCAGTGATTCGATCAGCAAATAAAACTAAAGGTAAATAGTGCCTCCACTTTTCAGCACTTGTCCCACACATTTTAACTAAAGCATCCTTGATAACTTGATGCCCTCTTTCAACCATGCCTTCAGCTTCAGGATAATATGGGGTTGCTACCCTAACCTTTGATCCAACTTTCAATACGGCCTCTTTAAACTCTGTCCCAAATTCAGGACCTCCATCTACCGTTACCAACTTCATCACCCCATACCTATATACCCAATTATTCAAGAAAAATTCTGCCACATTTTTGGAAGTTAAATTAATAAGAGGCGCTGCCTCTACCCAACCAGATAAATCATCTCTGGCCACTATTAAATATTTATACCGTCCCTCTTTTATATGAACGGCATCTAAACTAACTCTCCCAAAGAGCGTATATTCACCGGTTGCGCGTCCAGGTTCTTTTGGCCTTAAATAACTTCGTCTTTGACATTCTTTGCATGACTGAACCCACTGTTTAACAGCCATCTTCATGCCAGGCCACCAAAATCAATCAGAAATTCTTCTAAACGTTTCTCCAACGCCTCTATGCCCGTGATCTTCATGCAGTGATTTCAAAACTAATTCTTGCCCCTTCTCTTGAGTTATAACTACTTGAGGATTTGGATACCTTCTCCTCATTAAGTGTCGACCAGATAGGTAAAACGTAGATGACTTCCTCTTGATAGCCACCCATTCATTGTCTTCACAATCTTCTGGCCTCTCTAAAGTCAACAAATATTTGACTAACAAAAAATAAAAACCAGTCTGACCCCAGACTTCATCTTGAAAATCGATTAATATAACATCAATAGGGACTTCTCTATCACCAATATCACCTGCACATGAATGAGCCAATAATCGTTGACCCCTAAATAAATCTTTAATCGAGCTATGTCGTCGTTTTTCTTCTGAACCTTTGGATCCTTTGTAAACCGTATTTGAAAATACCTCTTTCTCTTTATCCACATTTTTATTTAAATTCTCTAATTCTCCAACATATACACCATTCCTTAACTTACTACTATCCCACACTACCAATCCATCTTCCTCTACATACACTACATCTTCTTCTACCTCCTCTCTGACAAATTTATCTACACCTTTTCCAACACCTTTATTAACATAAAAACTATTTTCCAGTTTATCCTCTTGGTGGAGGTCATCATCACCATAATCTAAAAACAATAGTCCTGCCAGTTTAACCTCATGGGGGAGGTATGGAAAGTCTTCAGCTCCTTTAGTGCTGGCTTTGATAATAGGTATATCTTCATCGAACTCTTCTGAGTCTGAATCTTCTTCAGTGGGTGGTCTCCTTGATAAACCATCTGGCATAGTAAAAGTCATGCCAGGCTTATGAAATAAATCAAAAGAAAAATTTTGAATAAAAGCTACCCATCTCGTCATGGGTGCATTCGGTAAACTTGGGGAATTAATCATCTGGATTAACGATTTTGCATCTACTTGCAACTCAAAATGTTGCCCCCACAAAATATGCTGAAGTTTCTTCAGTATTTTTGCCACACCACATAATTCCAATTTTGGTTGAAAATATCTTTATTCGACCTCAGTAAATACTACAGATTCATACCTAACTGGCCTGATGTAACCAGCTTTATCCATCTGTGACAAAACTGCCCCAGAAGCAACCTGACTTGAGTCAACTGCTAAATAAATTCTGCCAGCATCTTTTCCATAATCCAACTTGTGCAGGACTAAATCCTTCCCTACACCCTCCTTCAACTTCACAAACGCCTTCTCACACTCTTCATCCCACTCCCAGTCTGCATCCTTTCTTGTTAACCGTCTCAATGGAGCTGCCAATGAAGAAAAGTCCTTAATAAACATTCTAACATATACGCAAACGCCTAAAAACCCTCTAACTTTGGTCGTATTCTTGGGTCTTGGCCAGGACTGAATTTTGTTAACTTTCTTCTTGGACATAATCCTACCTTCTCTACATACCACATGGCCTATTATTTCTAAGGCTGGCACACAACATGAAAATTTTGAACCTGAAATAGTTAATCCAGCCTCTTCAATTCGAAACAAGATTCTTTCTAATGTAATTGCAAACTCCCAAATGAATTTGCGTATCCCGGGATTCTCTTCCAACACCTGGTTATCATAGTCGGTTGTTGGTCCCTTAATTCCTCCATCATCTATAAAGATTCCAGCATATTGTGGAATTTTGTCTTGAAGGATCCAAGCCATCTGAGCTTGATAAACTGCAACCGAATTTGTTGCTCCTTGAGGTAATCTTGTTAACTGTAAACGTCCAAGTGGCGTATCAAATGTAGTGAGAGGCCTTGAGTCTGGATGTAACTCTCTCTCATCATATCCACCCATAATATCTCCCAAACCATAACACACTCTCCCTGCAAACGCTTCAACAAACTCCTCAGCACTAGGTGGTATCCCAGCATCCTTTATTGTAACCCTATTTAATTCCCTAAGATCATGAACAACTCTAAGCTTGCCATTCGGTTTCTTGATACAAAATACCAGACTAGAATAACTTGACGTTGATTGCTCATACAGTCCAGTGTGTATCTGTTCTCTGACAACTTCAATATAGGCTTCTTTTAATGCAGCCGGAATAGAAATTGGTTTCTTCTGCCACGGTTCATGACATACCACAGGAATCTTGTAAGGCTCCCCATAGGAATGCTTCAACACACCCCTCTCCTCTTCTACAAAAGCAATGGCCTTCTCTTGCTTTACCATCACATCCAACAATAACTTCTTCTCTTCTCCAGACAACCAACCATCAGGTCCAAAATTAACAACACCCAGTCTCTCAAAAGTGATTCTTGATGTCTCAGAAAATTCAGGCGGATTCTTTACCAAGGGGCTTTCATAAGGATCTCTTGATAACCTTGGTCTTCTCAAGGGTGGATTTAATTCAGCAGGTAGTGGTTCATTAATAGGTCAAACTTTATTTGCTACCTTCTTATATTTGGCTGCGTCCACATCTAAATAGACTTGAGGTAAATCATTTACTTTTGTTTCGCCATTAAAAATTTCATCAAATGAATCTTCTTCATTGCCAGAATCGGAATAAGAAAAATTAGAAAAATATTTTATTTCATTTTTAAATTTTACCCTTTTCTCCTTTCCCTCGTCTAATTTATAATCAGATTTTCCAACACCTTTTCTTCCCTTATCCAACAGTAAATCACCCGTAAAGAAAGTTGGCAGTTTAACCTCTTGCTGGAGGACCGGAATTGAATTTTCACAAAAATTATTTTTTTGAGTTTTAATTATACTGAGATTTTTTATTGAATTTTGATGTGATTTTTGCAGTTTACCCTCTTGCTGGAGGTCCATAATAGAAGGAGATACTTGCAGTTTAACATCTTGCTGGAGGTCCATAATAGAAGGAGATACTTGCAGTTTAACCTCTTGCTGTAGGTCCGGAATAACATTTTCACATAAATTATTTTTTTGTGTTTTAATTATACTAAGATTTTTAATCAGGTTTTGATAAGATTTTTGCAGTTTACCCTCTTGCTGGAGGTCATAAAACATACCCTTCCAATTTTTATCCAACCTAATTTGACCCATTTTGCCTTTTTCACCATTTTTAAATTTAATAGAAAAACAGGGTAAATCCAATAAACATATAGAAAAGTTCATAATGTATTTGCACTCCAAAGTAATATTAACAGAAAATAATTGAGAATCCACTTGAATTATCTCCAAGTGAGCTGACCTATTGCAATCCGGGATCTCATCCTGAGGAGAGATTACAACATTATAGTGATCAGCCCCAGCTACCCCAAAAAATGAGGGCATCCATCCCTTTCCAACAAACATAATTCACCAGAAGCCGTCCGTTTAATATGCCGCTTCTTGGTGCAAACACAACACTGGCACAGAGTAGTAATCCCTGGCCGTGTTTCCCAACCTTCATCTCCAGGAGGCGCTAACCGCATATGTAACCTCCGCATATCTTCACCAGTGATCTCCAAACTAATCCCCATGCCAGCTTGATACCCTATCCTGGCCTCAAAATCCATCAAAAAAGGACCACCAAGAACAGTTTTGACTGCTCCTCTGGCCACATAAAAGTGAACCTTACCAACAGATCCACCAATGCCTAACCTGACATGCTCAGCTGTACCCATCAGCTCGGTTGCATGCCCTCCAATGCCACTGAGGTTTCCCCCAGTTCCACTTTTAATTGGCAAGCCTATACTCGTCGCTTGCTCCAGTGAAATTAAATTAATTTGAGACCCTGAATCGACCAAGGCCTTTACTTCTTTACCATTAAGAGTTACCACCAGGTAACCCAGGGGAGTGGAAAAATGTGTATCTACATCTTCCCCAAATTTTTCAGCATTTTCACAAATATATTCCACCTCTCCAGTGGAAACCGGACGCCTCGTCGAATGCTTCTTTTACTTTTCAGAAAGCGCCGGACTAATCGTAAATAACTCCCCCAAAGATAAGGGAATCTGCAGTTGATTCACCCTATTCAAAACTGCGTCCATCGCATTAGCTTGACCAGAAACTACTGGCCGCTCATACTGGACCTTTGATTTAACAACCTTGGCCCTGGGTACCTCTTGAGGTCCAACCGAGCCATCTTCACCTCCCATAATAACATCTTCACTTTCTATAACCCTAACTCCGTCACCAGCTTCTTGCACTAATCCTGATCCATTGCTAGTCCTTCTTACACCCTCCATTGGGATGGGACCACTAAAACTTGGTCTGGGTAGAGACACCAACGGTACGTCCTCCTCAGAATCCGAATCATCCTCTAGCATAGGCTCACCATTTAAATCAAACTTGCCATCACTAGGGGGCCCCATATCAGCAATCCCCTTCTGCATTTTATATAATTTTTCCTTAGAGCAAGGGTTCAATTTGTTGGCGGCAGTTTGAGCACTAGAATTTTTGTCCTTTGAGTAAGGGTTCACTTTGTTATTGGCCTTTCCAGGATTAGCCCTCAATTGGCTCTGAATGCTACTCTTTGCCTTAGTAGCAGCTGCTCTTCTAGCAGCATTAACATCATATTCGCCAGCCATACAGCTACCCTCCACCTGGGCAACCGTCACCAGCTCTAAACCACCAAAAGAAGTAGAAAACGTGGCTTTACTGACCTCTTTCTCTTTACCTTTGTCAGCTTTTCCACCATTACCATTACCATTTTTTCCACCCTTGGCTTTAACATCTTCATCTGTCACCTCTTCAAATCTGGCTCTCCTTTCAGCCGTTAAACTTCTTCTGACCAAATCAGAAGGAGACTGTCCATCACTGGGCTTGATGAACGAACCATCAGGAAATTTATAAACTTTACCATCAAATAAAACTTGCCCAGCATCCATATCCTTATCAAGAGCAAAACATACTGTTGCTCTGTGCCCCCTCCTATTACAATAGGAGCACACCTTTGGCTCATCATAGCCACCTCTATAACTACTACCACCATTCCCACCATTTCTCCCATTGCCTGGGAAGCGGTTACCATTATTATTGCCATTATAATTTTGACATTCATAACCTCTGGACTGATAAGAAGTCGACGTCAACGAAGAAGCGATTGGGGCCTTGTTAGCCTTCTGAGTTTCTTGAAAAAATATTTTTAACTGTTTAGTTAAATTGGCCAAATGATCAAAAATCTTATTGTCTACATTGCCCTCAACTTTAGCAGCAGGTAATCCCATTTGTGCCTTCTTGGCCTCCTGGGCTTTGACCATAATATCATTGTTTTTGGCCAAAACTTCGCTAACCTTGCTAACATATTGAGTGCATGACACTTGATATTTGTCCAACGCCAATAACTTTAGAGGGGCTTGAATGTTGTCCTTGATAACCTCCAGAGACGGTAGTTTCTGCTCACCATTAGGCAGTTCCTTCATCAAATGTTTTCTTGAAAGATCCTTCAAGACATCCATTCGAATATCCCTGCTGCATGCTGACCAAAACAAATCTTTTTCCTGGTTCTCATGAACTAACTCATCCACCAATATGAGATATTCCACCACTTCATCAAACTGAACACAGAGCTTTTTGAAGTCAGCCATAGAAGAAACTCCACCTTTTGCTTGCCAGTCTCCAACAATTTTATTGAGGTCCATCATAGTAAACCTAACACCCCATCTATCAACCATAGCTTTAGAAAGCTTAACCCAATCCTTGTCCTTGAATTCCTGCATAGCAATAACCTCTTTTTCCACCTCCCTATCAGCAATAAAAAATCTAACTTGCTTCACCATATCCACATGAGAAGCACCATCAACAGCAGCAGCAGCTTCATACCTGCTAATGAACCATTTAACCTCCTCCCCATCAAACTTTGGGCCATCCCAAGAAACAATTCTAACTGAGGGAGTAAGAGGGTTAGAAGATCCAGAAGCAACAGCAGAAGAAGACATCCCAATAAGTAATGAAAAGCGTTAACAATCGATAAAATAACAAGCCTCTTGCAGGCCAATAACAAAAATCCAATTAGAGTTCCAGAAAATAAGCCTCTTGCAGGCTAAGAACGTTCTTGATCCAAGTAAGTCTTTAAAGAAAGCTAGAGAAATCGAACCCCACGTTGGGCGCCAACTATGGTAAGGTAAACTCTTACAGTCGCCTTGCTGTAAGCAGAATCCGGAGGAGATATGTGGACTTAGCTGAAAACCCCGTCCTTCCAATAAAAATAACAAAATGGGAATTCTAAATCACTAAGCTAACCAGTCTACTTGGATCTGATTGATAAAAATAATGAAACTCTAAAATAATTAACGCTTATTGAGATTTAAATAAAAGTGGCTGTTGAGAAAAGAAATACTGATAACAACAATTAAGGTGTACCAGTGAAAGATTTGAAAAGATTGACTTTTATGTTTTTATAATAATTTGAATTTTTATGAGACAGCAATAATCAAGTCCCAGTGATGAATACCTTTCTAAAGATACCCTGTATGAAGTGTGATTTAAATTGTTGAGTAGTATTTCTAAAATGTTATATATAAGATAAAAGTTATAAGGGTATTACAAATTTATTTAATTTGTTGAGTAATAAAAAAATGAGACCATGGTGGTTAAAGATTAAGCTGTATGATATATCCCCCCTCCTCAATTTCGAGTTTGAGAGGCTCTTAAGTATTCCTAGTCACGTGCCTAATTTTTCCCCTCCAGAGCTCACCCAGAGTCAATCCGGAGCCCGTACGGAGTCAAAGCGGAGTCCGTATGGAGTCCAAACGGAGTCCAAGCGGACTCAATTAGAACCTTTAAAACTATAACAAAAAATCTAGAAAAATAACACATGATAGAGCCACTTCCCCTTTACATTCCAAACTAATTTTCGTAGTCTGCGCAGCTCTAATTACCCCGTGAAAATTCATTAAAGTTAAGCAATTTCTAAAAACGTAAGTATTTCTATAAAACTTTAAAATTCATTTAAAAAATATAAGAAAAATAGTAAAAATTCTGGGAAAATTTCCCAAGGTTCTTGAGTGACTCAACTTGATACTTATAAATTCTTCAGACCGTAAAAATAAGTTTTCTCCGTAAAATAAATTGTTTTCGCATAGGCATTTGCTCTTGACCAATTTCTTCATATTTAAAACTCAAATAAATTAAATAAAGCCCTTTTATAAAAAAAATAATAACGCCAATCTTGCACGCCGTAATAACTCCATTTACGTACTTAGGTGCCATACTAAACTTTAGGCTACCACAACGGGAGAGCAGGCGCTGGTTCAGAATCCTCTTCTTCATAAAGATCATTCAGCTCATCCTTTAAATCAGCTAGGATATTGTGGAGTATAAGGCAAGTCATTATCCAATTATTTGAAGTTTTGATTTTCATTTTTTTTCGAAATTGGATTCTGAGTTCCCAGAGACTAGAAAATCTTCCCTTTAAAATCCCAATAGAATGTTCAATCCCTCCTCTTGATTTGGCAAGGTGATAATTGGTTCTTTGGTTCTTAGTGGTCTGCTATTGGCTACTGTCTTGACTTGTTAAGCAGTCAAGAAGTGTTTTGGAAGGGGTATAGTAACAGTCTGTAATTTTCTGTAGCAAATAAATCTCACCTGGTATTTTCTCAAAGGGACAGGGGTTTTTCTTTCAGTTTTTCTTCAGCTTCCTTGGTCAAGGCCTATAGCTAGTACTATATGATTGTCTACATTTCTGGTGCCCAACGTGGGGTGAGGATTTTTTAGATTTTTGGATTTTCTGTTACTTTTGGATTCTCTCCTGTGGTTGGGAATTGGTTTTCTGGAATCTATTGGACCATGGCTTCTGGACCCTCTTTCTCTAGTGGTGATAGTGGCACTGTTGGTGCTGCTGAGGATGGTAATCCTCCTGTTTCTGTTAAGCCTTCTGTCAGGATCAAGTCCTGGAAGGAGCCTATGTTTATGGGGGATGATGTGAAGTAGTTTCTGGAGATTTTTGAGGCTGCTGGGAATGTGGATGGGGCTTCTCACTTAGATATGGTGAAGAAAGTCATTTTCTACATTGGTGACAGGGCTTTGATGAAGGAGGTTGCTGCTAAGGAGGGTTATAGGAGGAAAGATTTGAAAAAGTTGTGTCTGCAGATGATAGACAGGTGGGGATCCAGGTACTCTATGGTGGATCTCAATATTATTGCAAGTGAATTGCAATATTATGGAGGTGTGGAAAACCTCAATACTTATAGGAAGTTTCTGGCTCAGTTGGAGCAAGTAGTGGATTATTTTGTGGATATGAAGGATTTGTAGAGTACTGACTCTTCAAAGGATATTTTCTGGTTTTCTCTGGCCAGGAATGTTAGGATTGATGTGTTAAAAGAGTTGGCAAAGAAGGATAAGATGAAGATTTTTCCTAATGGCAATCAAAAATTTCCTGCTCTTTCTGTGGTTTAGGATTTTGTGGAGGGTTATCTGAAACTTTTGGCAGTGGATTCTTGCCAAGAAGCTAGCACCAAGTATGTTAGAAAGGTCAGTGAAGATTTTGCTGAAAATGTGGAGGAATCTAGGAAGAAGGAAAGTGTGAACAAAGTTAAGGCTCCTGAGAATCCTAAAGAGGTTAACCCTGTGGTGGAGAAGTTGGCTGATCTGAAAAAACAGCTACATATTTTTGTTCAGGAGGCTCAGAAAGCTAATAAGGCTCCTTCTCAGCCTAGAGATTTTAATAGGAGGGTTGGCAGGAGTGATCTTTGGGTCTGTTCTTATTGCAGCAGGAAGGGCCACAAGTCCAATGATTTTTGGGAACTGAATTGGGATGTGTCTGAAGGGAAGGTGGAATTTGATGGGAAAGTGTTCAAGTTCCTAGATGGTTCTTTTGTGAAGCCTAATGATGGTCAGGCTCCAGTAAACTTGGTGAGGAGGAGACATAATGTCAACTCAAGGAGGCCAAGATTTGAAGAGTTGCCTAATTAGGCTTCTTCTTCTAGTAAAGGTGGAGATGATGGAAAGGGAAAGGGAAAGGAGGCTATTAGAGTCTCATTAACATTTTCTTTTGGTGGTTTGGAGTTGTATTCTTGTGGTGGAAAGTCAAGTGGTGAATGCTTGGCTGGTGTTTATGATGTGGAAGCAGGAAAGGTGGGAAGGCCTAAGAGCAGTTCTCAGGCTCAAAAAAAGCCTAAGGCTTCAAAGGTGGATCCTAAGCTGAGTGCAGCTAGGAAGAAGTACAGAAAAGAGGAGCTGTATAAAATGCAGAAGGGTATGGCAGATATGGGCCCCCCTATTTTTGGGGCATCGGACATGAATGGTGAGCCAATGCCTATGGATGTTGATTCTGACTCTGAGTAGGATGTCCCTTTGGATTCATTTCCAAAGCCTGCTGGAGCTAGAGTTTCTGGTGAGGGATCAGGTTTGATTCCTGTTGACGGTAAATCTGTTGGTGGTTCTGATCCTCAAGAATCTTCTAGGACCAAGGTAGTGAAGCAAAGATCTCACTTTGAGAGGCCAGTGGTTTCTGACCAATTTAATGTTATGGACTTTGTCCTGGAAAGGATGAATCAGGGTCAGGTCTCCCTTTCTTATGGGGAGTTGTATGCTATAAGTCCTGGGTTGGCTGATAGGCAGAAAAAGTTGTTGACCAGGAGAAGGGTTTCTTCTGGGAGGTAGAATACATTTGTGATTCTGCTGAGAAGTTTGGTGAGGGTTTGGAAACTCATTTTTCTAAACCTCTGGGTTATGTTAATGTCACACTGAATGGCAGGGATGCTAGGGAATTGGTGGATTCAGGTTCTCAGATTAACCTGATTTCTTTGTTTGAGGCTACTCATCTGGGCCTCCCCATCAAGACAGGTATTGGTGGAAATTTGTGACAGATTGGTGGCCATGTCACTGAATTGGTGGGAAGATCTGAGTTTGTGAAGTTAGATGTTGGTGGAGCCTCAACAAGGCTCATTTTTATATTGCCAAAGAAACAGTAAAAGCTGTTTTTGGGGGGCCATTCTTGATGGATTTTCAAGCAAGTATTTGTTATCAGTTTGATGTGAGAATTAGTTTGGAGTTGAGTGGTTAAAATGAAAGGAGGCTTCACATGAGGTTTTCATCTCCTGGAGAGGATGGTTGGGAGACCAGGCCTGGTTTGTCTTCAATGTGCCAGTGCATGGATTGTTGTAGGAGAAGAAGAGAAGGGGGTGCAGCCTCTGGATTTTTGGAGTGTGGCTCAGGCTCTAGAGGGATTATGTCTTTTTTAGAGTGATGAGGGCTGATTTCCCAAGTGCTACAACCTCTCCCCAAGATGAAGAAATCACAGGCTGTAGTAGGTCAGCTCCCTTGGAGATATACCAAGTGGATTTTCAACTTTCTCTTTTTAATGTTTCTCTTCTCTGAAAGTATTCTTCATTTTTTTATCAAGTATCTGTTTTCTCTCAAGATTTTATAATATTTTTAATTCAAATTCAAAAAATAAGATTGGTTATATATCTTTATTGAAAGATATGCGGAAAAGCTGTGGAGTGGTGAGATTGGGCTCCTTAAGTAAGTCCTCCCAATTGTGCACTACTAGGGTCTCTTCTACACCTTTGAAAAAACATTACCTTGTCCACGTCTGTGAGCATTGGGGAAACCCCTGTTTATTTTTATACAATAGGAGAAGTCTCAAGAAAGGAAAATAAAAATTTTAAGATAACAGAAGAAAATCAAGAAAAAAGTCTGAAGATAATCAAGAAAAAAGAAAAGAATTATTTTTGTGAAGATCATCATGATCAATTTTTGGGCCTCCAGCATGAAGTTAAACTGCACAGATTTTTGAATAAATAAGATCAGCAAGATCAATTTTTGGGCCTCTGGCATGATGATAAACTGCACAATTTTAGAGGATGTGATTCAGAAGATGGATCAAGATTTGAAGATTTAGAAGATGGAAGTGAGGATGAAGATGTGGAATTGCAGAACAGTTTTGGAGTGGTGAGATTGGGGAATAAAAATAAGTCCTCCTAATTGTGCACCACTAGGGTTTCTTCTACACCTTTCAAAAATATTACCTTGGCCACACATGTGAGAAATGGGGAAACTCTTGGGTTTTGTTCCAGGTCTGGTGGTGAAGATGTCCTGAAGATCCCTCAAGTTGAAGGTGGAGCTGCAAGGTATAAGAAGGTAGCGCAGAAGATAAGGCCTGTCAATGAGCCTATGCCTTTATGTTTGAATCCTCCTTTAAAGAGACCTCCTTTCTCAAGAGATTTGTACTGTGCTCCTCTGGTGAAGAATCCTCCTGATTTTGTGGAAACTGCTTGGGTGACTGTGGAAAGGTTGAAACTTTTTAATTTTGGTCCTGATGAGAAAAAGAAGTTGTTGTTACACATTATTGTTCTGAGGGAGAAAGCAGTGGCATTTATTGAGGAGAAAAGGGGTGTTTTAAAACAATCTCATGCGGAACCTTACTTGATTGCTGTGGTTTGTCATGAACCTTGGCAAATAAAACCTATTCCAAATCCAGCTGCTATTAGGGATGATTTTGTAGAGATTGTTAGGGAAAAAGTCAGGACTGGTTTATACAAACAATTAACATCTAGTTACTCATGTGTGGCATTCTGTGTAAAGAAGCAAAATGTGAAGCTGAGGAAGTTGCATGATCTTAGAGCCTTAAATAGAGTCACTATCAAGGATTCTGGGATGACGCCAAGTGCAGAGGACTTTGTGGAAGATTTTTCTGGAAGGGTGTGTTATGGTTTGGGAGATATTACAGGTGTTTATGACAAAAGGGAACTTCACACTAATTCATGGCCACTTACAATGTTTGAGTCTCCTCTGGGAAGATTTCAGCTCACTATTTTGCCTCAAGGAGCAACTAATTCAGTAGCATTATATCAAGCACAAATGGCTTGGATTTTACAGGATGAGGTCCCTACTCATGCTGGTTTTTTAATTGGTGATGGTGGAATCAAAGGACCCTCCACTGATTATGGGAATGAGGTGCTGAAGGAGAACCCAGGTATAAGAAGATTTGTTTGGGAATATACAATTACTCTAGAGAGAGTATTGTTTAGGATTTAAGAGGCTGGTTTGACCATTTCTGGGTCAAGGTTTTGTTGTTATGTTCCTGCTCTGGAAATTCTGGGTCATGTGGTATGTAAGGAGGGAAGGGTTATGGCAAAAAAAAAGTTAATAAAATTCAGTCATGGCCAAGGCATAAAAATGCTACTGAAGTCAGGGGATTTTTGGGGGTTTGTGTGTATGTCAGAATTTTTATTAAAGATTTTTCTTTGTTTGCTTCACCTTTGAGGAAGTTTACCAGGAGAGACACAGAGTGGGTATGGACTGAAGAGTGTGAAGAGGCTTTTCAGAAGTTGAAAAAGGTGGTAGGTGAAGATATTATTCTTCACAAGTTGGATTATGGTGTTGGTGCTGGAAGAATTAATCTGGAAGTGGACTCAAGTTATATTGCTTCTGGTACTGTTTTGTCTCAGGAAGATAAAGCTGGAAGATTCAGGCCAGTAATGTATGAGTCCATGGTATTTAATGAGGTTAAATATGGATATTCTTAACCTAAGTTGGAATTGTGTGGTGTAGCAAAAATTTTGAAGAAGCTGCAAACTGTTTTGTGGGGGCAGAATTTTGAGTTGCAGGTGGATGCTAAATCTCTGATTCAAATGATCAATACACCTAGTCTTCCAAATGCTCCAATGACTAGGTGGGTGGCATTTATTCATCATTTTTCTTTTGACTTGGTACACAAACCTGGAAAAACTTTTTAGATGCAAGATGGATTATCAAGGAGACCACCCACAGATAAAGATTCAGACTCTGAAGAATTTGATGAAGATTTTCCAGTGGTTAGAACCAGCATTAAGGGTGCTGAAGATTTTTCTCTCCTCCCCCATGAGACTAAACTGGAAGATTGTTCTCTCCTCCCCCAAGAAGTTAAAATGGCTGGTTCTGATCTTGATTCTGTTGATGATGATGTTTTTTTTGATGAAGATGGGGATGTTGTTTGGAATGGCTCAAAATCGGAAAATGGTGTTTTTGTTGGTGAACTTGATTCTTATAAGACTCAGTGGAAGGAAAAAGATGTACGAAAGTTTAGGGATTTGTTTCCTGGTTGGGCTGGTCAAGTGGCTCCTGTGTACACTGGTGATTTTGATGACAGGGTTGTACCCTTGGATGTTGTGTTGCTGGATTTTGAAGTTGAGACCTTGGGTCAGACTGGGTTTTATTTTATTACAGTTGAATATCTGTTAACCTTTGAGAGGCCAGATATTTGTGATGATGATACTTGGGTGGCAATCAAGAGGAATAGTCCTGGCTTCTATGTGTCAGGAAGGAGGTTGATGAGGAAGAGAAATCCAAATCCTCAAGTGGTGGTGACTCAGATGAAGGGTCAAGAGTTGGTGTTGATGTCTTTGCATGAAGGCCTTGGTCATAGAGGCTTTGGGGAGACTTATAGGAGAGTAGCCAATAGATTTTGGTGGCCAGGTATGAAGTTAGCTGTTCAGGGTTGGGTTCAATCTTGTGAAGAATTTCAAAGAAGAAGTCACTTGAAACCTAAAGAGGTTGGCTGTGCTACAGGTCGAACAACTTTTTTTGGAAGAGTCATTTTGGATGCTGTCCATATTAAAGAGGGCAGGTGTAAATACTTGATTTTCGCCAGGGATGATTTGTCTCGTTGGGTTGAGGAAATGCCTCTGGTTAGTTTGACTGCCAAAAATATGGCAGAATTTTTAAAGAAGGAATGGGTGTTTAGGTATGGTTTGATGAAGTTGGTGACTGTTGATGGTGGGCCAGAGTTTGGAGCTGAATTTAAAGAAGCTGTGGCAAGCATTGGTTCTAAAGTCAGAGTGGCTACACCTTATTATCCTGAAGCTGAAGGCATGGTTGAAAGAGGCGATCAAGTTATCAAGAATTCTTTGGTGAAGATGTGTGGAGATAGTGCTGAAAAGTGGAGGCATTATTTACCCTTGGTGTTATTTGCTGATAGGGCCACTGTGAAAAGGAAAACTGGCTATTCCACTTATGAATTAATGTTTGGGCAGAAAGCTGTTCTACAAGTGGATTTGGAAGCTGTCTCTTATTTTGGAATTGGTTGGGATGATTTATGCTCAACAGAAGATTTGCTCTGTGCCAGGATGCAACAGTTGCAATGTAGAGAGAAATGACAAGAGAAATCATACTCTAGAATGATGAAGATAAGAAATCACTCAGTCAGATACTGGGACAAGAAGTTGGCTCATAGACTCAGGAATTGCTTGAAACCTGGTTGTTTGGTTATGGTGTAAAATAGAAGTTTGGAGAGTCAGTGGGGAAAATGTTTTCTGACAGATGGAATGGACCTTACAGAATCAGATCTCAGGTGTCTGGAGGTTCTTATGTTTTGGAGGAGTTAAATGGTCTAATCTTAAAGAAGAGAGTGGCTTCTGATCAGGTGAAGAGATTATACCCAAGAGGCACCAGAAGTGAAGAAGATTGACTCTGCAATGAGGATAAACTATGGACCATTCTATAATTTTGGATTTTTGGTGATGCCATGCATCTGTTTTGTTAGAAGGTACCCATGAGTGGGGCTTCTAGATTTAATCTTGGAAAGTGTGGGGGTAACTGATGAGCTGGCTGCTCTGTAGAACAGCTACCTCAGATTGTCTGTTTCCACACCTTCTCTTAATTAGGTTTAAACCTAATATTTGTTTCTCTTCACAGGTTTTAGTCCTCTATGAAGTTGAACTGGAAATTCTTTGGTCTTCAAGTGCTGGACTCTTCACTATTAGTGGTTTTGGTTTATTGTGTTGGATGTTGTGTTTTTGCTAGAAGGTACCCAGGGGGGGGCTTCTAGATTTTATTTTGGCAAGTGTAGGGGTAACTGATGAGCTGGCTGCTCTGTAGAACAGTTACCCCATAATGTCTGTTTCAAGTATTTTGTTTGTCCTAATTGAATCCTAGCACTGGTTTTGTAATTTAGGTTTCAATTCCATTATGACTTTAAACTGGCTTCTTTGGTCTATTTGGATTGGTGGTGGATCACTGGTGGTCTCCCATCATTTTTACCTATTGGAGGGAGCCCACCCAGTGATCATTTCCTTAGACCAGACTTTCTATGGAGCTGGATTTTCTTTTTCTTTTTCTTTCTTTGATTTTTGTGTTTATTTTTGTGCGAGATAGTAGTTTTAGATTATTTTCTTTTTTCTCTTTTTTTCTTATAATTTTTTATGGGGGTTATTAGGATATAAAGAAAAAAATCACAAATTATATTATATGGTGTCACCACATCAGGGTCACCTGGATGTGGGCAAGCATTGATGGGAAAGGCTCATCAATTGGCCAGGCAATTCTATTTTCTTTTTTATCTCTATCTCATTTTTTTATTTTTTTCTTTGATTTCTATTCATTTCATTTTATCTTTAATGATATTATTTTTCTTAATTTATTTTTTATCTTCATTCATTTAATAAAAAAAATTATCTAAAGGTCTATCCACATCAAGGTGCAATTGGATGTGGGTAAGGTATCAGGGGAGTAGCTCATCAATTGGCTGGGGAATAACATTTATAATTATTATTTATTTCATCTTATTATTATTCATTTCATTTTAATTTCTAAGCTCTCATATTTTTTTAGAAATTTTGTTTAATTATTTTCTAGTTTTTTTTAGTATGTTAGTAATTTAAGTAAAAATAAAAATAAAAATAAAAATAAAAATAAAAATAAAAATAAAAATAAAAATAAAAATAAAAATAAAAATAAAAATAAAAATAAAAATAAAAATAAAAATAAAAATAAAAATAAAAATAAAAATAAAAATAAAAATAAAAATAAAAATAAAAATAAAAATAAAAATAAAAATAAAAATAAAAATAAAAATAAAAATAAAAATAAAAATAAAAATAAAAATAAAAATAAAAATAAAAATAAAAATAAAAATAAAAATAAAAATAAAAATAAAAATAAAAATAAAAATAAAAATAAAAATAAAAATAAAAATAAAAATAAAAATAAAAATAAAAATAAAAATAAAAATAAAAATAAAAATAAAAATAAAAATAAAAATAAAAATAAAAATAAAAATAAAAATAAAAATAAAAATAAAAATAAAAATAAAAATAAAAATAAAAATAAAAATAAAAATAAAAATAAAAATAAAAATAAAAATAAAAATAAAAATAAAAATAAAAATAAAAATAAAAATAAAAATAAAAATAAAAATAAAAATAAAAATAAAAATAAAAATAAAAATAAAAATAAAAATAAAAATAAAAATAAAAATAAAAATAAAAATAAAAATAAAAATAAAAATAAAAATAAAAATAAAAATAAAAATAAAAATAAAAATAAAAATAAAAATAAAAATAAAAATAAAAATAAAAATAAAAATAAAAATAAAAATAAAAATAAAAATAAAAATAAAAATAAAAATAAAAATAAAAATAAAAATAAAAATAAAAATAAAAATAAAAATAAAAATAAAAATAAAAATAAAAATAAAAATAAAAATAAAAATAAAAATAAAAATAAAAATAAAAATAAAAATAAAAATAAAAATAAAAATAAAAATAAAAATAAAAATAAAAATAAAAATAAAAATAAAAATAAAAATAAAAATAAAAATAAAAATAAAAAAAAATAAAAAATAAAATTAAATTTAAAATTAAAATTAAATTTAAAATTAAAATTAAAATTAAAATTAAAATTAAAGTTAAAATTAAAATTAAAATTAAAATTAAAGTTAAAATTAAAATTAAAATTAAAATTAAAATTAAAATTAAAATTAAAATTAAAATTAAAATTAAAATTAAAATTAAAATTAAAATTAAAATTAAAATTAAAATTAAAATTAAAATTAAAATTAAAATTAAAATTAAAATTAAAATTAAAATTAAAATTAAAATTAAAATTAAAATTAAAATTAAAATTAAAATTAAAATTAAAATTAAAATTAAAATTAAAATTAAAATTAAAATTAAAATTAAAATTAAAATTAAAATTAAAATTAAAATTAAAATTAAAATTAAAATTAAAATTAAAATTAAAATTAAAATTGAAATTAAAATTAAAATTAAAATTAAAATTAAAATTAAAATTAAAATTAAAAATTAAAATTAAAATTAAAATTGAAATTGAAATTAAAATTAAAATTAAAATTAAAAAATAAAATTAAAATTAAAATAAAAACAAAAATTACAATTAAAAAAAAAAACAAATTTTTTATATATATCTGCTAATTATTATTGTTCTCTCTATTTAGTGAATTATTAATTTTTTTTTTAATGTCTGGAAGAAGAAGCCTCCAGTGGTTGGTCTGGTTTATGGTGTTGTTTTTGCTTTTTTTTAGTATTGGAGGAAGAACTGTGTTCTTTGTGGTGTAGGCAGCTGAAAAGAGTATATGGATTTTAATGGTCAGGAACCAGATTAGAAGGAAAATTTTGGGAATAAGTGGAAGAAGTGGGGATAGAGTTTTGGAAGGTGTGCTTGATTATTCTAGAAATCTTCAAGTGCTCATCAAGGAGCTGTTTCCTCAGATTCTTTTCAAATTCTTTTAACAGACCATGGAGAGAAAAGGCCTTAAGCTTTTTAGAACACATCATGATTAGGTATTGTTTCATGTTGGTGTAATCCAGCATTAAGGTAGTTTCTAGAGGTGGACCAATCCTAATTGCAGTTTTAGGAGGAGGGGTTCCAGCTAAACAGAAGAATTGGATCAGTAATTGTTTTCTGTTGAAGAAATTGGATTAGTTAATTTGGTACTTACGGATTGGGAGGTCATCAAATTTATAAGTGGCCAGGATCTTGACTGTTGAAGAATTCTGAATGCATGTTGTAGCAGGATCAACCAGATGAAGGTATGGATTCTCATGATAATTCTCTAAATGGTGTTGAGAAGATGGACTAGAAGAAGGAAGTTCTTGTGCCCTAGTTGGAGAAGCAGGGCTGCTGTTTATGTTGTTTATATTGTTGCTTAGCTCAGTTGGGTTGGACACTGGCGGTGGAGTACCAGGTTGCTTGTAGGATGGACAAGGAGAAGGTGACCTGGAAGCTGATTGGGGTCTTCTGGGTGAAGATCTGTAAGAAATGGAACTGTCAGAGGAGTAATTGGCTGGAAGCAGAGAGGTGTAGTTAAACCTTTTTGTTTGAACGTGAAATTTTTGTCTGGAGAAGTGTTGGGTGCTTTGGTGTCTTCTTGAGGTCCTCTGGCAGGTCTTCTAGAAGTTTTGGATTTTTTGGCATTTTTTAATGAAGAAATTGTTTTGCGAATTTCTCTGGGAGCACTAGGAGGTTGTTGTGTGGAGTTGTTGTTGTTTACTGGTGGATTTTGGCTGTTTTCTGGCTGAATTTGGAGGTTTTGAGCCTGATTTATGCTTTCTAGTGAGGCAGTCAGGCCGCCTGAACGTGGTCTAGCATCTTGGGAGTTTATTTTGAAGCTGTTTTAGCCGAATTTGCTGAGATAAATGCTGTTTCTTGAGATGATAAAGCAGGTATTTTGGAGAGAGTCCTGGGGATGGAGCGGCGTGATCTTCTGGATGGAGCTGAACATACAGAAGAGGAAGCAGGACCTAGTTCTGGGGATCTGGTAGGAGATCTAGAGATGTATTTCTGAGAAGGTGAAGGTGGTAGTATAGAATAATTGGGGTCTCTGTCACACTTTTTCATTTTGGTGTTTCAAGAATTACAGGCCCTGTTTTAGAGTTTGGATTCAGGATTTGGAAGAGTGAAGGTGCACGGTTTGCACATGTGGATACACTGTTTAAAAGCAAAGCCCTTGGGAGAAGTTAAACAAGGAAGGTCTGATGGGTCAAAATCTGGGGATCCCGCCATTATCTGTGATGGGACTACAATGAAGAGAAAAGAGATATAAGGAAACTTTTTTATCAGTGATGTGTAGATGATGAAGAGAAAGTTGAAATTCAGTAGGGCAGTTGTGGAGTATTTTGCATGGAATTGGCTCCGTCCTTTTATTCAAAATGTGGAAAGTCCGTCAAGAATTCACACTGAACACTGTGGTCAGTCCATCAAGACTTTAAACTGAAAAATGGTATAGTCCCCCAAGACTATAAACTGAGGATGGTTTTATGGTGAGTCCTTTAGGACTAAAAACTTATAATGTGGTGATGGTGTGATTCTGGAAGAGGGCATCCAAAGGGGGAGTCTCTGACTTTAGTTAAGGCAAGTGTGGGGGTATCTGATGAGCTGGCTGCTCTGTAGAACAGTTAACCCAGAATGTTAGTTTACTTCTCTAGTCTTTAATGGTTTTATCTCTGGTTCTGTCTTTATGATTTAGGTTTTGTGTCCCCCAAGACTATAAACTGAGGGTTTTTGAGTTGCCCATGCCTATAAAATGAGGGCTGTTACTCCCCCAAGACTTAAAACTGAGGATGAGTCCCCCAAGACTTTAAAATGAGGAGTTTTTTTTTCCAAGTCAAGAATTTCAGGCAAAAATCAATTACAGAAAATAATCAAGAGATGAAACAAAGTGTTCAGAATTATTATTGAACTGGTGGATGAGGCATCTTCTTTTCTCAATTTCCTGTGGATCTTTGGCAGGAATGGATTGGAAGTAGTTTAGAATGAGATGTTTTTTTGAGAAGAGTGTTGTTGGAATTTTTCCTTGATGGTGGGAGATTGGTTGGGTGGTGGTGTTTCAATGGTTCCCATATTGTCATCATCACTGTTTGGGAGGGAATGAACTGGAAATTCATCAGCTTAAATTTCAGTATGGAGAAGTATTGTTTTTCCCATAAGAAGGACCAGGTATGGTAGATCTAGTGGTTGTAGTGGTGTTGGCATTATTTTTGGAAGGGTGTTACTTGTTGATTAATCTGGGTATCAAGATGGAAGGCCTAGATCTTTTGGTTTTTCTGGAAGATGGACCAGGTTGAGGGGGGGGTGAATCTGTTGAAGATGATTATGGACCAGGTCTGGAGCAAGATTTTTTTCTAGAATAGCAGGCATCACAAGCAGTTCTGTATGGATGGATTGGTGGTGATATGGTGCAGAATACATTATGGTCAATACAGTATTGACAGGGACACATTTCAGAGATTGATTTTGAAAAGTGGGTGAACATAGTATTTTTGGTGAAGGAGAGTGCAGACATTCTCAATTGGAGGGAGGATGTGGTCTTCGAAAATTGGCAGAGGCCTTTGTTGGTCTGTTTGGCAGTGTTTTGGTATATCTTAACTGACATTGGTTGAATAAATGGGTGTTTTTCTGGTCTTATTCAATGAATATTGGGACTATTGGTATGTTATTATTACCATTGTATAGCCCCAGCTTTACTCTACATATTATGTCCTTATGACATTTTTCATAGTCTAAGTTTTAAGGAGTCATTTTCTCATTTTTCATTTCTAAAAGATAGCTGTTTAATTTTGTTTTTTGTGTTTTACCAAATAAACTTAAGTCTTAGGGTTAAGTGCTTAGTACCATTAGGTAGAGCTCATTTGGCTCTATATTTTATTTCCCAATGGTTTCATAGCTTAATTTTGTGTTTTAAGGGTTTTTGTACTTGTGATGGTTTTTTCTAAGTATTTTGGGCTTTATTGGAGGTTTTTGGTGGTTTTATGGCTTCAGGGAGGTCTGGCTGCTTCTAGGAAAGCCCCCTGCCTTAGTTATAGAAGGCTGGGGAGAGCTTCTAGAGGGTTTTTATTCAATTTGGCTGCCAAAAGCGCCAAATTTGTTGCTGTGCATGGATTTTTTAAAAGGGTGGTCTGTGTGTACATACTGAATAAGACATTTTGGGGCAACTTTAATTATCATACAACCATCTGGAGGTAATATCATTGTTCTCACTCAGTTTTCACTGTTTTTTGGCCACAATTGGCTGTGTTTGTTGCAAGGTTAGTTCTTCATTTAACTCAACTTTGGAAACTGGTTTCTCTGGTGTAGCTTTGTAAACTGCATCAAGTATTATTGCTGTTTTCTGTGCAACAAGTGCACAGTGTTTTTTTTTCTGGTGTGGATCTTTCTGAATTTCTGGTTTCTGGTTCTTTGGTTCTGAGTGGTCTGCTATTAGCTACTGTCTTGACTTTTCAAGCAGTCAAGAAGTGTGTTGGAAGGGGTATAGTAACTGTCTCTAATTTTCTGTTGCAAATAAATCTCACCTGGTATTTTCTCAAAGGGATAGGGGTTTTTCTCTCCAGTTTTTCTCCAACTTCCTTGGTCAAGGCCTATAGCTAGTACTATAGGATTGTCTACACAGGTTTAATGAATGTTTTGTGATTCAAGGGATGGGAGAGCCGGCGCTGGTTCAGGATCCTCTTCTTCATAAAGATCATTCCACTCATTCTTTAAATCAGCTAGAATATTGTGGAGTATAAGGCAAGTCATTATCCAATCATTTGAAGTTTTGATTTTCATTTTTTTTTTTGAAATGGGATTCTGAGTTCCCGGTGACTAGATAATCTTCCCTTTAAAATCCCAATAGAATGTTCAATCCGTACTCTTGATTGGGCAAGGTGATAATTAAGGGTGGTTTTGGGAAAATTTTCTAAGGTTGAACCACAGAAAGCAGGTATAAGGTATTTTCCTCTTGCATATGCTGATTCTGCAAGGAGGTACTGAGATTCATTAAAGTATAAGTCTGGGGTTTGAGAAATCCTCATTCTTTGGAAGAAGGAAGAGTCATGACATGATCCAGGGCAGCCACTGTGAAAATCAATAACTTTTTATTGACATCACATATAAGTTGAACGGCTACAGAGTATCTAGAAGGAAGATAAAAATTTAGTTCATGAATGATGAGAAATTGGAGAAGATTATGAATAACCCTTTTTTTCAATTAAAATAATGGTTCCCATAATGAGAAGGCTTCTGACTCAAAGGTATAGTTGTGCCATCAACAAAACCTACACAGCCAGGGAAACCTTTGGCTTGCATTACTTGAGAGGATTCAAGTTGCTGTTCTGGAGTTGTCCAAGCAAGTGTTTGAGACTTGAGGTAAAGGATAGAAATCATACAGCTTTTGGTGTATAATATCACTGTACCATATCCTATGTTAAATAGATTATCCAAATGTCTTAAAGCAGCACCATTTCCATTTGAGCCAAAGCGACTTAGTGCAACAGCAAGTTTAATGGAAGGATTACACTGTTTGTTATGGGAATTTTTATGAAAGATAGGATGTTCAGAGATGAGTTGATAAAGTTTGAAGAAATAATTGGTAGAAGTTCTAAATAGTTAAGGAATGTTGAGAATGGAGCAGAGATTATATCGGGCATCATGATAAAGATTTGGCCCCCTGGCAATGAGGTAACACTTTTTGGAAAAAAAACAAAAATAGGCTAAATTATCTTCCAAATCAGAGTCATATTTATAGTAGAGAGCTAAAAGTAAAGTTATAGCATTCATAGTGGAGTGAAGTAGCTGTCTAGTAGAGATGTGCTTCATTGTTGTTGGTAGTATAGGTTGCTGGTGTAAGGTTTAGGTGATGAGTGGGAAGTGGGAGTTCACAGCCAAATGTGAATTTGGGGTGTGTAGATAAAAAAAAACTTAATTTTTCACCACCAAAATTAAGTAGCATAGAGTGAGGAGAGACTTAAAGATGGCATCAGAAATTATAAGTCATGTGACTTTCTTAAAAATCCATCATGGATGTGATCAGTTTCGGATCTGGAATTAGGAATGGAAATTGGGGTATAAGAGGCAGGATAATGCATTATTGTGGATTCCTTATCCACTAGCCCTGGGGCTAGTGGATAAGAATATTCTGCAATTAATAATGTCTGATCCCGGGAAGAAAAATTCCTGATCCCTAATTGCAGATCCCTGAACATTGATACCCCCTATTATTAACAAAGTTAGTAATTTCACACCAAAATTACCCCAAAGTATATTCTCAATATGTGTAAACATCCTAAAATAAGCAAGAGGTGCTTCTTTAGTAACTTTATTTCACTAGGGGGTGTCAAACATTACCATATATGCCTGGCGGACTTCAGTCTCAAAACGCCATTCCAAAATGCTGTTAGGTTTTGGTTTTAAGGTGAGGAGGAGGAGAGTTATAGGAAATATGCATTTTAAAGAGGGGGAAGAGTGGGTATTTTATAAGGAGGTTATATGGGGAGAAATTCTGTGGAGCGCTCCTCATCAGAAAACTTTTATAGTAATCTAATTACTCTCTTGTCTCACTGCTAAAAGTAGTGTAGTCAGTCCCGCCTTCCCTCACTTTTGGTAGTCCTTACATAGTCAGTCTAGTTTTTCTCACTTCTTTAACCAGAATATTCAGTCCTGTTAAGGCTAGCATAGGTGCTAGTAGTAGTCTTCCTTCCTAGGTCTTAACATTTTGTCCGATCTTAATGGGTGCACTACTAAAGAACAATGAATCCCTCAGGTCTACCTGATGCAGTAACCCTTGCTGCAATGCAAGAAAAAATGGAATGCTTTCAGGAACAAAACTACAGACTCATGGAACATTTATTAGAGGAAAAGCCCTTATATTGAGGCCCCACTGAGGTGGAGCTAGACACTTCTGAAGCCCAAGAACAGGCACCACCTATGACACCAGTGCCACTTGTTAAAGGCCCAAATATTTTAGTCCCAGAAATCTTCAATTGAAAAAAAGGTCGACAGGCAGATCAGTATGTGATGCAGGTAAACCTCTATGTCATTCTCAATGGAAATAAGTTCCCAGATGAGCAAGCAAAAATTGGGTTTGCAATATCATACCTCACAGATGAGGCGGCACACTGGGAGAGGCAGTGCACTAAGGAGCTCCTCTAAAACTCTCAGGCAGAAACAACCTTCTGTCAGTTCATGGTGGCATTTGAATCAGACTTTGGAAACCCAGATTTTGATAAAACCTTGGAGCATGCGCTCAATCAATTCTGAAAAAGAAACTTGGTTTCTGAGTATGTGTTTGAGTTACAGGGCCATGCCAGCTACCTCACAACATGGGGAGAAGGGGTGCTCATTTTCCACTTTAGGAATGGGCTATCACTGAAAATAAGAAATGCCCTAATAAGTAACCCTTGTCCAACCTCTTTCCAAACACTCATGGAACTGGTCATCCAAGTCGACAGCAAGTTCACACATCAATGAATGGATGGTTGGAGTGGCGCTTGTCCATGGAGCAGCTATGCCTCATTAAATGTATCCAGTGCAAGGGACCCAAATGCCATGGATATTGATGCAGTAAATGCATGTGGAACTAGTGGGAGGAAAATTTTATCTGATGAGGAGTACCAGAGATGCATTATCAGAGGGGTGTGCCTCCAATGTGTGGGCAGTGGTCAATTTTCAAGGGAGTGAAGGGGTAAATTAAGGGTTAGTGAGGTGGAGGACAGCACAGGAAAGGCTCAGGTAAAAGACAGCACTTGGGAATGAAGGTTGTGCCCTCCTTTAGCAGATTAGAGGGAAAAGATAAGGAGGAGTTAGTAGAAGAATTATCAGCATGTAAGCCACTTGAAGTGAATGATAATTGTATTATACTGAACTTGCCTTAAATGACCCTTGATGCCACAACAAATGTAAAATCCCTGCTGGACTGTGGAGCCAATGATTGGTTTATTTCCAACAAGTTCTTACATTGAAATAAAATTAAAAAAGAAAAATGGAACACCCTAGGCATCTAATTATGTTTGAGGGATCCCCATGTGGGGGAGGAGAAGTAAGAGAGAAAGTTTTTTCAGGCTCTGGTGTAATGGAAGGGATTCTCAGTGAAAGGAATACGCAACAAACCAGAAGGACCAGTACAACATGGTACTGGTTATGACTTGGCTGGACCAATACAACCCAAAAATCAATTGGAAGGAAAAGAAGGCTCAGATGAGAAGGAAATTAAATCCTGGTGCTAAAGTATTAGCCCCATTTCCCATCCTGGAAAGTCTCCTGATGTCTTGTTATCATCTGTAGACTTGCTGCCAGAACAGATGCTTCCTCTTGATTCTAAGCAGCATACTGGGGATGGGTCACCAATGGAGAGTGCCAAAGAGGTCCAGAAATAAAATGATGCTCACCAAGGAGAGGAGAAGATTCAACAAGGACAGGGGAAGGTAGAAGATGAAAGGGTGGATGGCACAGAGAAAGAATTTGTCCCCTGGCCCCTTTAGAGGTCAGACGCCCCTCCTGGCAAGTCCCCTGGTGATTTATTATCATTAGTAGACTTACCGCAATAACTGACACTTTCTCTTGACTCTAAGTTTCAGAGCTTTGATGGGGCACTGAATGAGGAGGAGGAACTGGAATGTGATGCAAAAGCTTGGAACATATCCACCAAGATGTAAGCTAAGGCCCAATCCTCAAAGAAATGGTCCCTGAAGCCTATATTGATTTCACATTTGCTGGGTTTTTGTCAGCAAATGCGTCACCCCGCTGTGGGTAAACGTCGTCCCGACATGAAATCTCTTCACCTGATCAGCAGCCACTCTCTTCTTTAAGATTGCACCATTTAACTCCTCCAAAACATAAGAACCTCTAGACACCTGAGACCTGATTCTGTAAGGTCCATTCCATCTGTCAGAAAACATTTTCCCCACTGACTCTCCAAGCTTTTATTATACACCATAACCAAACAACCAGGTTTCAAGCAATTCCTGAGTCTATGAGCCAACTTCTTTTCCCAGTATCTGACTGAGTTATTTCTTATCTTCATCATTCTAGATTATGACTTCTCTTGTCATTTCTCTCTACATTGCAAGTGTTGCATCCTGGCACAGAGCAAATCTTCTGTTGAGAATACATTATCCCAACCAATTCCAAAATAAGAGACAGCTTCCCAATCCACTTTTAGAATAGCTTTCTGCCCAAAAATTAATTCATAAGGGTAATAGTCAGTTTTCCTTTTCAAAGTGACCCTATCATCAAATAACACCAAAAAATTCTGCCATATTTTTGGCAGTCAAACTAGCCAGAGGTGTTTCCTCAACCCAACCAGAAAAATCATCCCTGGCAAAAATCAAGTATTTATACATGCCCTCTTTAATATGGACAGCATCCAAAATGACTCTTCCAAAAAAAGTAGTTTGACCTGTAGCACGGCCAACCTCTTTAGGTTTCAAGTGACTTCTTCATTGACATTCTTCACAAGATTGAACCCAAACCTGCACAGCCAACTTTATACCTGGCCACAAAAATCTATCTGATACTCTTCTATAAGTCTCCCCAAAGCCTCTATGACCAAGTTCTTCATGCAAAGACTTCAATACCAACTCTTGACCCTTCTTCTGAGTCACCACTACTTGAGGAATTTGATTTCTCCTCCTCATCAACCTCCCTCCTGACACATAGAAGCCAGAACTCTTCTTCTTGATTGCCACCCAAGTATCATTGTCACAAATATATAGCCTCTCCAAGGTTAACAGATATTCAACCATAATAAAATAAAACCCAGTATGACCCCAGGTCTCATCTTCAAAATCCAACAAAACAACATCCAAGGGTACAACCCTGTCATCTTTATTTTGAAATTATCCTTCCATATTTTTTCCTTCAATTTCTGGACCATATCAAGTTCTTTTCCTGTTAAATCTTCCCCCTTATGCTCATTTTAATTCTCTCTTAACTTTTATATTTCATCTTCACACTTTTTGGTTGCCTCTCCAAACCTCTCCATCCTGCCTCCCTTGAACTCACTCCTTTCACTCCCTTCTCCACTCCCTTTTACTCCCTTTAGAGTGCAAAAGGTATGGTAGAAAGTAAAATGGAGGAGTTGGAAAGTGTGGGGAGTGGATTGTATTGAAGAGCAATAGAGCTAGGGTGAGAAGAAAAGAGGTGTGGAGGATAGAAAAAGAGGTGGTGGGGGATAAAAAAGGTTAGCGAGGGGGTCGAAGTGGTAGTGAGTGGGGTATGGTGGTGTGGACTGGGAGCCCAAATGGTGTGGTGGGGTAATTTGGCAATCAGAAGGGGTGGAGTGGGGTGGAAAGAGGAAAAAGAAAGAGTTAGAGGGGTCATGATTGGAGATAAAGGGGTGAAATGGGCTGAAAAGTGAAAGGGATGAGAATGGAGTGTGAGCAAAACTGGTGAGGAAGGGTGAGAAGAGTAAAGGTTCAGGTTTGAAGGCATCAAAAGCAAAACAAGGTTAAAAGGATTATGAGAAAAAGAAAAGGGGAGGGAATAATCAAAAAAGGTGGTGAAGAACAAAAGATGAACTCTATCTTTTGCCTGAAGTATAGAGTCCACCCTTCAATAATATGATGTTTTGCTTCCACATATAAAAACAATATTTAAAACTGTTGTATAACTATTTTACATCCTTAATCAATTCAAAATAAACATATATTGGCTGTTTTTAATAAATACTTGTATTCAAAGTAGAAGAATTTTAAAAATATAAAAACTAGTCATTAATCCCTAATACATTTTATAAAAAATCATTTCATAGAATAATTTTGATAGATATATGTAAGATAAAAAATGAATTTTACAGGTAAATTTTAGAAAAAAATTGAAAAATGGAAAAATGGGCCTATATTAAAAATAAAAATGTCTTTTCTATATTATGAGGTGAAATTATTTATTCTTTAATTTAATATTAAATGCTGTTGGTGAAATGAAAAATAGCTATGGCCTTCCCTATAGAGTGCAGATGTGACTTGAACAAAAAATTAATTGCTATATTTTACCTTTTATATCTTTCTTGTTTGTTATATCATTAATATAAATATCTGAATAATTATAATTAATAATTAAAAATTTAAGGAAATAAAATAATAAAGATGCTCCAATATATTTAATAATATTGATTTAGTAAAATAATAAGCCCCTTGAGCCTTTTTCATTGATGAAATTTTTTCACACAAAGAATTATATACAGTTTTATAAACATAAAAATCTTAGTTGTGATGGAAGTTGGATTTATCTCCCAATGAGATTCTGCTCCTGACCACTGTTGAAGATAAGTTAATCTGTGAGAATTTTATTTAAAATTTAAGTTTAAATTTGTTAATGAATGCCCAGTTTTATCTTTTTATTGAAAAGATTTATACTAAATACTAGGAAACTCTAAACGTAAATAAAAAATTTGAATTATTCTGATTTTTGTTTTAATTACAAAATCTTTAAGTTTCTTCTTAATTATTATAATTTGAGTTTTCTCATTTGATAGATTAAAAAAGCTTCTAAATTTCATTGTTTTTTTCTACAATGCACATGAAAAGACAGAACTTTTTCTTTTTTTATTTAAAATAAATTTGAGAAATCTTATTTTTGTATTTATTAAACATTATTTAGCTCCTTTTGATTATCAAAATCTTTTTTCTTAGATTTTTACTTCAAATTTTATAGAAAACCTCAAGTTATGAATTCACACAGTTTAAAAATGTGAAAAAAATATTTTTCATCAATTCAAGCTTGAAGATGATTTCAAATTACAGCCTTATATTGTTCTTTTGAAATTAAATGAAAATTTCAAAACCTATTCCATTAAAATTCATTTTTGTAAAAATTAATTTATTTAAGTATATATTCTTAATAAGGAAGATAAATTAGAAGATGCATGAATTTTTACTGTTCAATAAAATCTCAAATTAGTTTTATTTTTTATATTTGCTAATAAAGAACATATTTTTCTTTTTTTTTGAATATTGGTGTTAAAATCATATTACTAACAAAGCATCAATAAATTATTAATCTGTATTTTTTCACTTGACTATAATGTTTGCATTTTGTATTGTAAATTAACATGGTCAATACTCTTGTTCTTGAAAAAAGAAGGTATTTATGCACTACTATACTCAATTTAAAGGACAAAAGAAAAAATTGAAATATTTCATGCTTCTATTTAATATATTTTCTTAAATTTTAATTAACAAAAATTCAATTATTCCAATATTAGCCTTTTCTGTGAGTATCACTATAAATATATAATTTTTCTCATTTTAAACTATACTCTCATATATTTATTCATTTATAAATATAATCATGAATTGATACATAAAAATTCACTTAAATACATAATATAGAGTGTGTGAAAAATAGTAGAGCTTGAAATTTAAATTCAAAAACTCTCATAGTGCATAATAGAAATCTGTTTAGTTTGTTCTGTGTATTCCCAGGTGAAAAATATTGATATCTTCAATTATTGAATTCAAGAAAAATAAAGCATTCAGCTTACATTTCTAAAGAATCTTTGGTAATTTATATTAATTTTCCCTTTGATATTTTGTATTCCTATTAATGAAATGATTTTAAGAGGAATATTTCACTGATTAGAAGTTAATTTTTGTGACTTGATCAAATTAATTTAAAGAATGAAAATTGACCTAAAGAATATTTACGGATTTGATAAAATTTTCTTCATAATTATGAAAAGTATAGGATTTACTAAAAATCTAACATAAAATGCTTTTGAATTTGAGCACATTTTATCCTAAAAAAGAACAAAATTACTTTACTTACTGTTTGTATCATTTTCTTGCATTTTTGAATTTTATAAAAAAATATTAGACTTTACCACTTGAAGAATTTTTTGTTTGTTTAAAATATATAATCTCATTCTTCAATTTTTATTTATTTGGAGAAAGGAGAAATGAGGGTGCTTCATCATGTCCATCTTTTGAAAATAAAATCTTACTGCATTTAATTTTTATAATTTTGTGTCTTTTATACAGAACTTTAGAATATAATATGTGATAGGAACTATGGCTTAATTTGTTAGTTACATAATTAACTTTTATAAAAAAAATGTATTTAATAAGCTTAAAATTCTGAAAAAAAATTGAGAATAATTCAGTTTACATGGTCTCTATAAAAAATGAAAGATTTGTATTATGAAAAATGGATGTTTTCTACGTTAAGAAGTCATGAAATATTTTTTAAATTTTTTCAAAAATATGTAGTATATTTCTTAGAATGATTAAAGTTTATACTTAAGAAAAAAGAATTTAATTTCATGTATTTTTATTCTTAAATTTTCATTCAAAAATATCATCTGATTACATTTTGTCAAAAAGTATTGTTTATTGAGAAGATTTCAAAAGCTTTTATATTCTTATTTCCATTTAGATTTGAATAGTTTTTCATAATGCTTTCAATAAAAAATCGCCCATGTTTTGTGAATATTTCAAGCTTATTTCAGGAAGATTTCAGTCTGAGTTCAGTGTGAGTTCATTCTGAGTTCCATCTGACTTCAAGTTGAGGATTTGCTAGCAAGTCCCCCCCCCCCAAATATTGCATGGTGAATGCACAAAAAGTTAAGAACAGATACCCCCTTCCACTGATTAGTGAATTGATTGAAATTCTTCAGGTTGCAGAAATTTTCACATCCCTAGATCTTGACGAAGGCTACCACAACATACTTTTGAAAGAAAGAGATGAACATAAACTGGAATTTTGCACTAAATTTGGTCATTTTGAATGGTTGGTAATTCCATTTGGTCAGTGTAATGCACCCGCCACTTTTCAACACTTCACATTTTGCATCTTCAGATATAGAATAGGGATAAATGTGGAAGTGTATCTAGATGATATCTTGATTTACTCCAGATCAATGGAGAAACATCAGATATGTGTGAAGGACTTTTTTCAGCATCTGGAACCAGCCCAAGTATGGTTGAAACCCAAGAAATGTGTCTTCTCAGTGAGTGAAATCCCCTACCTAGGTATGATTATCTCAAAAGATAGGGTGAAAATTGACCAGGAAAATTTAAAGGCAGTAACAGAATGGCCAACACCAGCATCAGTAAAGGAGCTCCAGTCATTTTTAGGCTTTGCAAATTTTTACCTCTGTTTTATTGAAAATTACTCCCACATCTGCCAACAATTACACAACCTCACAAAAAAAGAAGCCAAATTTACCTGGACCAATGGCCAACAAGATGTGTTTGACTATTTGAGAAGACAATATGTGACAGCACCTATTCTTGCAATCCCTGATTTATTAAAGCCATTTGTTCTGGAATTTGACTGCTCTGATTTTGCATTAGGTGCAGTATTATTCCAGTACAATGCTGAAAATGTCTTGTACCCAGTAGCATATTTTTCACAAACACTGCTAGGGGCTGAACTAAACTATAAAATATACAATAAGGAGTTATTGGCACTAGTAGAGGCAGTGGGAACCTGGGGCCACTATTTGGAAGGAGGGCTTCATTGGTTACAAGTTATTATTTATACAGATCATAAAAACTTAGAAACCTCCCTAACCACAAAAAAACTTGGCACACCAACAAGTGTGCAGGGCAGAACTGCTGAGTAGCATTAATTTTTTTGTTATATTCAGACCAGGGAAGAAAAGTGGCAAACATGATGCGCTATCATGACATCCCGACTTTCACCCAGCACAGGGCCAGCTACATACTGTTGGTGCAGCTTTATTGAAGGAGGACCTTGAAGAGGGGGTAATCCTAGATGAGGTGGAAATAGCAGATGAGTTGATGGAATGGGTAAGGAGGGGGAAGAAAAAAAATGAGAGAGTGTAGGAGTTTGTGAAGGAGCTGTTATAAAGGAGATATTGGTAAGGAGAGGATTGGAGGAGTATCATATGGAAGGGGAAGTGCTGTATTGGAATAGGAGGATAGTTGTGCCAAATGATGAAGAACTCAAAAGGCAGGTGGTCAAATCAAGACATTATTCCCAAATGGCAGGACACCCAGGATCACTGAAGACTGTGGAGTTGGTAAATTGCAACTTTTACTGGAAGTCCATGAAGTCATACATCCAGTGCTATGTAGTGGCATGTGACTCTTGCCAGAGAAATAAGGTCAGTCCAACCACAACACCATTGACCCCACTGAACATTTCAAAGTAGCCATGGAAGCAGCTCTCCTACAATCTTATAGTGGAGGTACCCATGTCAAAAGAGAAGAAAATTATCCTCACAGTAGTTTACCTTTACACCAAGATGGTTCACTTTTTCCCAACACTAAAAAACTCACATCAGAAGGTATTGCAGACTTAATGGTGGCACATGTCTGGAAATTACATGGATTTCCTAAAATTATAGTGTCAGATAGGGGAAGCACTTTTAACTCTAAGTTGTTGAAAGCAATTTTGGAGAAACTGAACATTAAGCCCATATTGTCAACAGCATTGCATCCACCAACTGATGGGCAATCTGAGATGGTGAACAAGACAACTGAACAATACCTACACCACCTCATTAACTATCAGTAAGATGATTGGGTACAGCTATTACCACTTGCTGAATTCTCATACAATAACCAGACACATGCTGCAACAGGAATGTCAACATTCTATGCTAACTATGGATATCACCCAACATTCTCAATTTTTACCCCATCCACATTACAAGTCCCTGAAGCCAAAGAGTAGATTCAGAAAATACTGAGTATACATCAAAAATTGGAGGCAGTGCTTAAGTTATCCCAGCAAGCAATGAAACATTATCATGATCAAGGAAAGACCCAACATTGCACGCTAAAGGTAGGTGACAAGGTTTGGCTAAGCTCACATTTCCTTTCTACATTGCGCCACAGCACTAAATTAGATTACAATAAAGTGGGACAATTCAAAGTCAAGTTCAATGTATCCAACTCCACTTATGAATTGGAGTTACCAATCTCAATGAGGTAATTAAACCCAGTTTTCAACATTTCATTGCTCACAGAGCACAAAGAAGATACAATTCCAGGAGGCCTAGAAGAGCCACCAGTACCAATCCAGGTGGGAAATGAAGAGGAATTCAAGGTTGAAAAAGATTGTTTCTAAGAGGATGTACAGGGGAAAGGTTCAGTACTTGGTGCATTGGAAAGGCCATGGGGTTGGAGATAGGTCTTGTGAACTGGTGGAAAATTTGGTGAATTCAAAGGGGAAATTTCAGGAGTTTGAGAAGGAGAGCAGAGGAAAGGAGGGGTAAAAGAGGGGGTAATGTTAGGATTTGGTTGCAAGGTGGGGAGGAGGAGCGCTATGGGGTCCATGCATTGTAAAGAGGTGGAGGAGTTGGTATTGCATAAGGGGGTTATATGGGGCAAGCACTGTGGAGAGAGCCTCTTTGGAAAACCTCTATAGTAATCTAATTAATCTCTTGTCTCACTGCTATAAAGTAACATAGTCAGTCCTCCCTTTACTCACTGTTTGTAGTCCTGACATAGTCAGTCTAGTTTGTCTCACTTCTGTACCCAGAATAGTCAGTCCAATTAAGTCTAGCATTAGCACTAGTAGTAGTCTTCCCTCCTAGGTCTTAACAGATGCCATCATAAATGGCAGACTTGGGGATAGACATGTCAAAAATTTGGTCAAATACTTCATCAAATACTTCCTATTCTTGCACCATAACCCCAACCACAATTAAGCCCACCAATACACACATTCCCACAATCCATTGTACATCAGAACCCTTTGCCCCCAAACCCACATTATCCTGGACTCCTGCTCAAATATATATATTCATCCATTTCAGAACACATTTCAAAATGTATGTCTGAGTGCATTTCAAAATGCATTTCATAACAAAAATCCTAATCATCATGCGATTCTCCTTCCAAATTCCCCCAACTCTCTTCATTTTTACATACTTTTCTGCCCTTTCATCAAAGTATGTTTTTTCTTCTTTTTTTTCACAGCTTCACATGTTCCTCATTTTTCTCTTCAAGCCTCTTCAAACACTTGCCTAAAGTGATTGGTGCCTGATCCTTCTTTTCTTTTCACTTACTTTTTTTCTCTTTTCTTTTTTTTTTTTTTAATTTTTTTTTTCCTTTTTTTTTTTAAGGTTTTTATATTGCCAAATTTCTTTGGAAAAAGTCCCAGAACATTTCTAGACTGTTTCCAAGAGTTTTGGTAAGTTTTTTTTTTTTCCCTTGGAAAGATGCTGGAAGCATGACTAGCACATTTCCAAGCATTTTTACTAAAAATTTTTTTATTACCAAATTGGACAGATATGGAATGGGTTAATCTCGAAGATGATTATATCTTTTTATATAACATTATTATTACATATGGAGTCTTTCACAACAAGATTCATATGAAAAAAAACAATTATAATTTTCTTACATTTGGGATTTTCACTTATATTGATCCTATTACTGGACTACCAATTCCTTCACCTGCTTAACTCAAAGGTCATGGATTATACTTTACCAATCACAAATATATTATCAACTTTGGATTAGGGAATGCTCTGGTGAAAGTGATTTGGAACCCTTCACAAGACAACCATTAAACAACTCAAGCTTCTCCTGGGTTAGAATTTTATGAAAATTTTACTCATTTTGGTTTCTCATTTCTGATCAACCAAAATTTGATAAAGAGGGTAATTAAAGTGAGGCAAAAAAGGTTTGATGAAAAGTAAAGCTACAGGGAGGGAGGCTAAATATGGTAAATAAAGGATTTCCAAAGATTCATTTTTATTTCTTAAATTTATATTTAATAATTCATTAAAGATAATCATCAACTTTAAGTAATGGGCTATCAGGCCTTTCTTCTGTACAAAGTTAGTCTTTCAAACAATTAATTCACCACACAATATGGGGGGCAGACTTGCTAGTGAGTCTGCAACCTTGGACCCAAACTCACCACAGATTGAACACACATTGAGCTATTGATAAAGGAACCATACAATCAGGTATGAACACCAATCAGCAGAACAGTTTTAGGTGTGTGTTCAAGTAGAGTTCAATATGGGTTCAGTCTGAGTTCCATCTGAGTTCCATCTGAGTTCAGGTTGGGGACTTGCTAGCGAGTCCACCCCCTATATTTCATAGTGATTGATTGAATGAGCTCACAATACAATTCCATTTCAATGTATTCATTGGCTTTGGTCACATCTGAACTCATTGGCTGGTAGTATTCTGAATTCCATTACTTTTACTTGGTTGATTATCTTTTTTGAACAATTTATTTATTCATTTATGCAATGAAAATGAAAATTTTGGAAATCTTGACCCCCCCTCCTAGATTAAATTGCAGGGGAGGGTAATGCCATTTTTTTTTTTTTTTTTTTTTTTTATGATTTGGTCAGGGAAGAGTATTGCCATTTTTTTTTTTTTCTTTTTGTGATTTGGTAGGATTTTTTTTTTTTTTTTTTTTTTAAAAAAAAAAATGTATATACACTTAAAAGACAAAAAATCTCCCTTTGAAGATTAAAAATGCATGAAACATGAATTTACTTGCATGTTAAGCAGAAAGTGTGTAATCCAAAAAATATCTAACTCAGTAGGTCTCAATCCTCAAGATGGTAAAAACAAAAACAAAAATTTCAAAATAAAAAGATCAACAGAAATATGAGATTGGAATATATAAAAGGTAGTTCCTTCCCCCAAAAAAAAATCATAGTAGCCTTCTAGAGAAATTCAAAGATTTCATCTTTTCCTCTCTTGTGACATTCAAAAATCTTACCTGGTCCTTTATAGCTTCTCAATATAACATCTCTACCATCATCATCATCATCTACTTCAAAAGAGCATAGTACAAAAGACTATAAGCTTACAAGGGGATACTGAATTCCTTTAACTCATTGTGAAAGGTCCAATTAATATTGTGTTAAAAACACCAGAGTAAAGAGATTCACTTCAACTTGTAAATGTTTTCAATGGCATCATTTACAATGTGATGTCCTTAAGCTCAATCCAGATACTCAAGGCTAATTTATGTGGTGTAAGAAGAGTAAGCAAGAAGATATTGATGTTCATCAAAGTAATTCTCAGGGTTTTGAGAAATCATCATTTGTTGAAAAAATGAAGAGTCATGGTGAGAACCAGGAAATCTGGCATGAAATGCATTAAACTTCTTATTTATATTGCAAACCAATTGGAGAGCAATAGAATACCTGGAAAAAGAAAAAATTAAGAGAGGATTAGTATTATATGTAAGAATATGTAAGATATAGATAAGTACTGACCTCTTTTTCCAATCAAAATAATTATTTCCATCCTTTGAAAGATTTTGGATCAAAGGGATTGTTGTGCCATCAACAAAACCAATACATCCAGGGAATCCTTTAATTTTGCATGACCTGTGAGTTTTCCAGTCTAACCTCCTTAGTGGGCCATGTGAGGAATTGTGATTGAAGTGAACAGATGGCTTTCATGTTTATCTTGGTGTATAAATCTACTGTTCCATGAGTTATACTGAAGAGCTTCTTGAGACAAGTTATGGACGCACCATTCCCATTTGAACCAAATCAGCAACGTGCCACAGAGATTTGTATTGCAGGGTCCCTCTGTGGGAAATGAGAATTGTGGTGGTAAATAGAATGATCATGAATCCAATCATGTTGGTATTTAAAACCATGATAAGTAGTTTGTAAAATTTTCTGAAAACTGGGTTCAGGTATTTCAGAAAGTTTGTGAAGTGTATATCATGGTTGATGGCAAATGGATGGGGTTTGGGAAGTAAGGTAGCTTTTCTCTAACAGGTGACTCATATAAAAAAATCAAACTCAGCATCAGAATCTGGATCAGACTCAACCAAAATATCAAGGGCTAGAGCATCAGTAGTTGTTTGAAGCTGTTGACAAAGTGAAGGAGTCATGTTAGTGTTTGGATGTGAATAATAAGAGCAAGAGTAATCAAGGGTGGGATAAATTAAGTGTTATACTATAATGTTAGGGTGCCTTAAGACTAGATACATCATGTACTGTGTGTGTGTATAAATAAGCTCATAAGGATTAGGTGAAGTTAAATTTTAAGGTATGCGAGTGTGTGTGTGTGTACCTAATGCTGACTAATCAAGTTAAGGGGAAGAAGTGCTTGAGGGGCTTGGATGCACCCAACAAATGGTGTGTGTAGGGAAAAGCATGCTGTTGAAGTATACCAGCTAATGGGGTATGTAATTCAAATTAAAATGACTTACTTGGTACCTTTTTTGAGGCTTTCTTGAATGGAATATATGGTAATGTTTGGCACCCCCTATTATTTGTGCATTGACCTCAGTTGTATGCATTAATTTCATTAATAACCTCAAGATTGGTGCCCAGATTTCACTACCATGCTTAAAATTGCTTATTTAGTTTAGGATTTACCTGCGCAAGTACCTGCCAAGAGTCTGCATTCAGTCACCCCACATTTCATGTCTTATTTTAAGTTTCTCAATGGTTTGTCAGGCTATATTGGTCATGTTTAGATGGGGATTTCATGTCTAAATTTGTAATACTTAATGTCTTAATTTCTACTGTTGATCCCCCTTAATGAGACATGATTTTTAGGTCCTTTCTTTCCTTCATTAGTCTTTTATTTTAAGAATTTCATGGATATACTCTCTTTTTTTTGGTATATTACCTTATTTTGATGGATTAATCCATGTTATTGTTGGATTTTGGTGAGTGATATGATTCTTCTTTTGGTATTGGATGATCCTTGGGTTAATGGGCATGTGTAATTGCTAGATTGGGATGTCATTGGCTGTGTAAAGGATTAGTAATTCAAGGGGGAACATTGGGGAATGTATGGATATAAAAAGGAGGAGGTTTTGGGGCTTTTAATCTACATTCTTTTACACCACCTTACAAAAATATAACCACAAATCATTACAATACATATTCATTAGTACTATTAAAGTCTTTTAAATATTATTTCAAATCATTCGTTCTATTTTTCTACCAACTGTAAGCTGTATACTATTTATAATAAGTGAGATTAAATTACTGAGACCATTGCTTTGAATGATATTTTATTACTTAATTGGATTTGGACAACACAATGCATACTGGACCATAAAAATCTTCTAGCCAACTGACTAATCAAGCTATTCACATCTTTGTAGTTGAACTAAGCTTGACAATTTCCTTCATTTTCATTTTCATTTCATTTCACTAGATTTTTTATTTTATTTTATTATTATTATTTTTTTTTTTCATGATCACAATTACCATCACCATTCACAAATAGAAAAATTATTTATATTTATATTTATATTTGCAATAAAATATATATATATATATATATATATATATAATAAATATAAAATAAAAAAAAAGAGGTTTCTTATTCAGTACAAACAAGTTAATAAAACATTCAAGTAACAAAAATAAAATATAAAATAAAAAAATAAAAAAGGAAAAAAAAGTCTACCAATAGATAAATAGGGAAATATATATATAGATATTCAATAATAATCTTTAAAATAGGTTAATTTTTGGCATTAATAATTATTTCACTTCCACATATGTACATTAAACTATAATTCAAAGCTAACCATACTGTGGCAATATGTAGTTCCTTACACTATAAAAATAAAGATCAAAAAAAAGAAATCAAAATAAAAGTGAAAGCAGATCACATCAACATTCGTAATTAGTAGAATGTATGAAAAAATTATCGAAGATAAAAATAAAAATAGAATTATTTTTAATTATCAAATGGAATGATATTTTCTCTCTCTCTCTCTCTCTCTCTCTCTCTCTCTCTCTCTTTGCCCATCAATCAAGCACATTCATACATAAAAACGTAATTAACTTGTGCACCTTTCAGAGATCGACTTTGCAGCGAGACATGTTGCTAGATTCAATCCTCATTAGGTCAATGCCATTCAAAGAAGAAAAAGAAAAAGAGAAGAATAAAAAATCCACACTCACTTTCCAACAAAAATGATTAGGCCCCTCAACCTTGCTTATACTTCTCTTGCCAGTGATGCAATTCTCTTGTTAAATCATCCATCATCTTTAAAGTTTCGGAGCTTACACCAATGCCATTATCGTCACCCAATATATTGGCTAATCTTTTCTTGTCATTATCTTCAATGTGACCCTCTTCAGCCGCTCTGCGAAGACTCTCATTTCTTTTTTCCCGATCACAGCTATCTAATTGAACACGTTGCAAGTAATCAACTAAATGTTTTGCCCGTTTTCTCAAATCTGGAATCGTAGCCCGCTTAGTAGGAAATTTGACTCTTGTGGCTGGTTCAAGTTGTGTAGTCATCGTGTAAGTTGTTATAGGCTCAGTTTGGGTCTTCAGAGTGGAAACTGTAATTGGATGTGGATTGGGTGCAGGCAGCAAATAACTGAGGTAACTCAAATGATCAGGCAAGCCCCATCCACCCCCATCAAGTGGATGTTGCTCAGAATGATTACGGTCGTCATTACCACTAGAACAGGTACCGTTCTGGGCTCCGTTCCCATTGTTATTATTTCCACTTGGGCCAGCAGGGTTTGACGCTGGATTATTTGAAGCAGCATTACTAGTGCCACTACCCCGAGTACGCTTATGTGGTGAGCTTCTTTTACCGTTTCCATTTGCACTAGCACGAGAACCAACGATTCGCTGAGCATTTGACTGACCTTGCCGGGGACGACCTGTGCCCAACACATTTGAATAGGAATACCAGAAATAAAACCAAATGAGAAAAAGTACTCTCTCATATAAGATAAAGCTCTGGTTGCTAAAACATGTGGATGTGCATGTGTAAATTGTATTCATACTCACCAGAATTGGATTCATCAAAATCATCATTCTTACGAGATTTCTTAGACCGGCCAGTGGTAGTATGATTGACAAAGCCAGTAGAGTGATTTGGTTTATTAGAGCCTGACAAAGATGGCAAAGAAGGTGAAGCCAAAGACGCCATTTTGGGGCTGATCTTAGCCCGCTTAGGTTTTTCCTCACCAAATATGGAAGGTTCCGTCATTTCAGTATTCCTGAGGAGGAATGATGATGGTAGAGGAACAGAACATATTTAAGTAGTTATGAATAATCGAATTTAATCAATGAAAGCTATAAACAAAAATATAATAAAAAAGCGTACCCATAATTCTCTTCAATGTGCTGTTCTTCTGAACCTCTCTTTCTTTTATTTTTCACGGAGTCGCTAGCACCAATCTCAGTGTGAGTAGGACTAGGACTGCGAACTTTACTGCTCTTATTACTTTCTCTCCTACTTAGAAGGTTTCCTGTGTCAGGGGCAGAAGCTGAACCTGACGATTTTTGATGAGCTTGACGCCTTGTTTGAGCAGAAGGAAGAAACGAAATTTGATCTTCAGGAGCGACTCCAGCATCAGCCAGAAATGCGGCGATTGAAGCAGCGTCAGCATGTTGTTGTCTTTCTCTGCGAGAATGCCCAGGTAAAGAAGGAGACCTCTTGTGAGTACCAGATTTTTGATATTGACTATATGGCGAAGAAAGGAAAAAGGAGGTGAATTGGTTAATGAAATTGAAGAGGAAGTCTGAGTGGTGACAGCTTTATAGGTTTATGTTTAGGATGGAAAAAGATATGCCAATAGAGATGATAGACAGATTGAAAAGTGAAGTAAGCTGCTGACCCATCTTGATGAAGGTCTGGACGACACTGTTCACAAAAATAGTCTCCGGGAAATTCGGCGTAAAGACCTATACAAGGACCATGTTGCCATACGGAACACTGATCGCATTGAAACATGATGACGTCATTTGCTTCTTCATCTGAATCCAAGAAGAAGTGAAGTGAAGATGAGCCTAGAAAAGGGAAGGAAAGGAAAGGAAAGGATAAAAGAGAAAGATTTGAGAAAAAAGGGATACCAACTATCTTCATCACAAATGCACCTTGTGATAGCTACGGAGCTTGAGACTTCATCAGGAAGATCGGAAGGAGAAGGATTGATGACAGGATCAGAGTTTTGATTGAGAGGTTGAGTATGAAGGGACTGATTGTGGAAGATGGTGGATGGAGGATTAGAAGGATGATGGGCTAAAGGAGGAGGAGGCTCCTTTCTTGAAGACTTTTTAGGATTAGCAGATACACTAGGACGTGTGTATGGATGATGGAGAGTGTTTTTAGGGTTAGATTTCTTAGAAGCAGAAAGGGGAAGTTTTGAGAGGGAAGAGATGGTTGTTGAAGAAGAAGAAGAAGAGGCAGAAGAGGCAGAAGAAGAGGAAGATGCACAGGAAGGATTAGCAGATTGAATTTTGCGAAGAGATTGATGGAGAGAGATAGGGTTGGAGTTGGAGTTGGAGTTGGAGTTGGAGTTGGAGTGAGATGAAGAAGAAGAAGAAGAAGGCTTTGTCATGATAGATATTTAGGATTGAAATAATTATTATAACAAGTGATGAATATGCTGATTTGCTTCCTAAGGATGATGGGACTGAGGTGATGGAGGGAAGCCAAAAGTTGAGTGGAGGGAATTCACTTCACTCACTTATGCACTTATGCAATATCCTTCACTCATTCATTTGAAATCACATTTACAATCTATCTAGTCATGCTACTACTTCCTTTATCAATGCCTCAGCTCGTCCATTTAAACCGCACCCACACCTCCCGCCTGCCTTTTTCTTTCTGAATTCCCTCCACAATCTTCCGCTGTACCGCTTCTAATTCGTTCCCTCTACCCTCATCTCGCCTCATAGCTACTACCACCACCATCACTACATCTTCCCCATCCCCACTTCTCATTGTCTTCACCTCTTCAATTCGTATCATCTCCCCACATCCTTCCATTTCAGTCCGCGCAATCATCATCACATCTTCCGCAGTTCTCAATTCCTCCTCGCTCCTATTAACACGATCAACAAGTTCAAAAAACGCTCGTCTTCCTATCATCCATCCACTCCGTATAATCATCCAAGTCACCACAAAACCTCCAATCGGGTCTAATAGCTTAAATCCAATTCTCGATCCCACCTGCATAATTCATTCAGAAGTTCATCCCCAATTAGTCAGTTTGTTAGTTAAGCATTACCCCTTCATACTAACACCCATTCTTTTGTACTACTCATCAAAACTTACAATCGCCACAAGTGCAACAAGACTACCAAAAGCATCACTCCGATGATGTTCTGCATTTGCTAATAAAACATTGGATCGCTCGCTTTCAGCTACACGTTTGGTCACTCGATAGAGCCATTCTTTGATCACAATGCTAAAGAATGCAAAATATGCAGCACGGTAATCAACCCTCGTTTCATGATCGAGTTCTTCCGATTCATGACTGTGAGCCAGAAATTCAAATATCCTTAATATCTTCTCAATTATTGGAGGAGGGGACGATACCGAAATGGTGGCGAGTAGGAGATGATATGAATGAATGCCTAATTTCAACCATTTGGTGGTTAACAATGTTCAAAAAGCCAATATACAAAATTTTACATATATATATATATATATATGTAATGAAAGAAATAAGTTAATAGTCAATACAGCCATGCTATCATCAGTGACAAAAAATGATGTCGAAGATGAACACACCAATGCCCAACCCTCCACTTATGAGGAAAAAAGAAACAAACAAAGATCCTACGGATTCATACTTTTCTAATATCATGTAATCCCACCCAAAAAAAAATAAAAATAAAAATAAAATAAAAGCACGAGAATTATAAGTAAATGGAGAGTAAGACTGAGATAATGATGGAGCAAAAAGAAAAACATCTTACTATAGCCTAAGGGATACCATCGATCAGGTGGTCTTTTAGCAATGGTCCAACAAAAAAGGGTAATAAAATCGCCTAAAAGATCTGATAGACTATGACCAGCATCTGCCAAAAGAGAAGCAGATGACAGATAATATCCTGCTAGTCCTTTAGTTGCCGTCAATATAATCTAAATATATATATAAAAAAAAAAAAACAAAAAACAAAAAAAGATGGATGATGATCAAATCATCATAAATTGAGTATGTATTATAACTGAATATATATATATATGATGAAAGATCTATTAAAAAAAAATATCGAACTTACGTTAGATGCGATTCCTAATAATGTTACTTGACTACCTCGATCTTTACCCCCTTTTAAAGCTGACCAAATAGCTTCTTGTTCTTGATCGTTATCAACATTTTCATGAGAATGAGAATGAGAATGTTGACAGGTCATTTCCTAGTCTAAGAGGAAAGTCCTTGAAAAGTCCTTTTTGTAATGAACTTTGTGTATCTTCTTTTGAATATATATATATATATATATATATACGTTAAGGGAGAGTGTAGAGTTTTATTCTGACACGTGAAACACTAATATATATATAATAGGGTCAGTTAACGGAATTGATTAGTTGGCTGGTGATGGTTGATAGATGGTACGGGAGAACTCGAGAGACACTTGCTTGAGAGTGTTATGTTTGATTATTTTGGTTGGGAGAGTGGCAAAATCAAAATAGAAAAGGGAGTAATGAATATGAAATACTTATTTGTATTGAAAATCTTGAATATATGTATATGGAATATATAGATGGATAGATAAATAAATAGATAGATATATAGATATATGTTTAATTGAGCGATGGGAAAAGATGAAAAGGGAGGTTCAGATGAGTTTAATATAATCTTGGTCAAAGCGATGATATTTATTTCTTTTCATTTCTTCAATATTCCTTAAGATCATTATTACACTGCTCCTGGTATGAGACGATCTTACAGATGAATGCGATGTATGTATGTATGTGAGTATGTACTGCCCCCGTCAACATCTCCTCATCACTTTTCAAACATTTGGTTCACCTCAAAATCATGACTCAAATCACCTTAAAACTTTCAAGTTTGATCAATTCATAGCCCTACTAAACTCATAATATCGTATCGAAGATATTGAATATTGTGTATTCTTTTCATCCCATTCAAGTACATCCATTAAAAATTACAAATTCAAACGCTCAAACTAGTGCCTGTAACAAAAATGAAACTGGTACCATTGCAAAATAATAATAATAATAATAATAATAATAAATTAAATTAAATTAAATTAAAATGAAATGAAAAAAAATAAAAATAAAAAAGAGAAATTGTCAGCCAGGCTACTAGACTTACTGTCAAGGGGTCTTTTATGTCTAGAAGGGTTTTAACGGCAGTCCAACGGCATTAACAGTGGAATTTTAGGACTTCAAAGTGTAGAGTACATTTTTATATCTTTTATTTATTTTACTCAAATATAAGAGGTAAGGAATTTTATTATTATTATAAATTAAAGAGATAGTACTACGTAAATGTAATTACTAAAAACAATAATAGATAGTAATAAGTATTTAAATGAAATAAATGTTTGTTAAAGTAAGTAAGTAATGGAATGATCAAAAACAACCAAAAAGAGAGGCCTTATATAGGCAAAGGAGAGACAAAGTGTCAGCCAGGCTATTCCAGGCGCCCAGTAAATGATATGTTAACTTATAGGACCTGAAAGAGGGTGTAAGAATTGTATTTAATGTATATAAATTAATATTTTATTGCATAATAAAATTATATAAGTATCTTATTACATATAAGTGTTATATTAATTTTATTGGTTATATAAATTTTTTATACATTTAAATTAAACATAATATATTATATTCTACAAATAATGGCGCATTTTTTATGTATTTAATAATTATAAATTTATATTTAATTAATTAAAAACATATATTATAATTATAAGTGTAAAATTTACTTATAATATAATTAAATTAATTATTTATATTTATATATTAAATATCATTTTTTATAGTATTAAACAATAAATAATGACGCTTCTTTTGACCCATAATTGTGTCAGAAAAAACTAATTAATACTAAATTGAAATAAATTACATATTTTGTTGCGTCAGAATATTTTTTGTTTCACTTAAAAATCCTTAAATCAGACTGTACCATCTGTTTTGAATGATTTTTCTCATAGTTCCTATGTTCCAGGCTTGTTTAGTTATTTACTATTTTTACTTACTGATTTGGGAATTAATTGTGGGAAAATTGGATTCTTAATTGGGGTTTTTAATTATTTGTTTCATATTTTTCTCTACATTGTTATGTTTCACTTATTCTTTTAAATTCTTATTTTATTCTATTATGGTTCTTGTATTTACAAATATAGTAGCGCTTCAGAGGGCCCATTGCCTATAAGGGCCTTGGTTAATCCCCTGTAGCCCCATCACTTACTACACACTCAACAATTTAAAGATAATTTTATTACGTTTATTATTATTTTTTATTAGTATTACATTCTAATTAAAAATTCTAAATAACAATTTAAAGGTTGCCTTAAGTCTGATAGTAATCATAGTGTTTGCCGCGCAGAACTCTTACTTGAATTAATATATCATTAAATAAAACCTCAATTTGTTCATCTCTCAACTCAATCGTCTTTGCTTCATTTTAAATAAATTATTTCTTTTATTTCTTTTATCTTTCTTTTTACCTTTAGTGCCTATTCCTTTTTTTTTTCTCTTCTTTTCTGCCCCCTTTTCTTTCCCTCTTCTAGACAACTGACCGACAACTGAGGGCCTTTCCAAACGACGACGACGATCGAGCCTGGCAACGAACGACAAACGCACGGACCACCTAGCAGAAAAGAAACTTTTGCCGCAACCGTGTTTCGAACTTGGGTTCGATTTCTTAGGTTTATATTATATTCATTCATATATTATTTTGAAGTGATTTTTCGATTACTATAGTAAGTTCACCTTTGCACCTCTCACTCATATTATTATATTTTTACTGCAATAACACACCACACAATATGGGGGGCGGACTTGCTAGCAAGTCCGCAACCTTGGACCCAAACTCACCATAGATTGAACACACATTGAGCTATTGATAAAGAAACCATACAATCAGGGATGAACACCACTCAGCAGAACAGTTTTAGGTGGGTGTTCAAGTAGAGTTCAGTCTGAGTTCAGTCTGAGTTCAGTCTGAGTTCCATCTGAGTTCAGGTTGAGGACTAGCTAGCAAGTCCACCCCCTATATTGCGTAGTGACAGTGATTGTGGCTTAATTGCTGATTCACTGAGTGTAAGTGTTCAATTATTAAAAAAAAATTTTTTTTCCTAGTTGACCATTATAGAGTGTTAAATCCTCTTAGTCCTAGAAGAATTGACATTATTACTAATACAAATTGAATTATTAAATTAATTTTTTATTATTATTAATTATTGTTAATTTTGGTTGACTTAAAAGTACTTTGTGCTTAGTCCCAAATATATTGCCATATTTAATATTGGTAATTAATTGGTTGAATTAACTTGATTGTTTATTCCCAATTTAACCTTGCAATCCATTTTATTAATTAATTTTTTATAATTATTACTTTATATTAAAAAATTTTTTTTTTTTTATAATTTAATTAATAAATTTTTTATTTATTTTTGGAGCAATTATTAACTAACTTTTATTATTTTTTTAAAAAAGTTAATTAATCTTCCCACTATTATGTCCAACAATTTGGCTGAAAAAATGGATAACATGCAAGTGGATGAAATTGAAATTGACTATGATGCTGATACTGTGAGTTCTTCTAAAGTTGGACATAAAAAATCTTATGCTAACACGAAAAATTCACATAATTCAGGATGTGGAAATGACAGGAAATGTAAACAAACCAAACCCCTTCCCCCAGCACAACAGAAGGAAGTAAAGCCTCTAGTACCTCAAGAAGGTCTTCCAAAAGGATTCAAAATAAAAAAGCTTCCTCTGCCACAACAAATCAGCAACCTGTCCAGTCATATAAAAGAGTTGAAGACAGAAAATATGACGTACAAAGCAAAAGTAGACACCTTGTGGGATCAGGTTCAAGAACTCAGGAACCAGAATCAGGCCCAGGCCCCTCCTCAGTTGCCTCCCAATCAGCCTCAGTTTCAGGCTCAACCTTCACAGCCACCCAGCTCAACCATCCAAAATCCAAATACTATGGAAGTAGAGCAATGGAAATGGGATTATCTAATGAGTCACTACCAACAGAATGTGCAACACCCTCCTCATCATCAGCCTGGCCCATCCAGAACACCCGATTTCCATCCACCTCCTCATCCCTACCAACAAGGCAGGAGAAAGAAGGCCCAAGCACAATCCCAAACCCAGTCTCAGGGGAAGTTTCCTCCTCTGCCATGGTAAGTAATTTGGTTGATAGTCACTTGGGTATGTTTTCTAATAAATCTTCTTCTGCAGGTAATATTATTGAACATGGTGAAAGAACAGTTAAACCTGTTAAAAGACAGCTTCCTGTAACTAGTAGCCCTATTGATGTAATTAGCAAATTTTCATTTGATGAACCTTTACATTTAACTTCTACTTCTTTAATTAATCCTTCTCTTGCAATTAAAAATGATTCTGTTCCCCCTGAAATCTATACCTTAATTGAAAGAACTTCTGAGGAAATATTGAAAGATACCCTTGATTTTAATGTTGTGAAAGACAAAAATTTGAGAGATGTGTTAATCCATGAAAATGATAGATTAAATAATTTACACTTGCAATGTAAAGTGAGTTCTTCTGTACAAGATACAGCTTATTTAAAAATCAAAGAAACCTTGAATATTATTCTTAGTCAACAAAAACAAATAAGAAGTGACCATAGAGCTATCTCAGATAGAAATATCAGTCTACATAAGACCTTGAGTGAATTGAAACCCCTTATCGAAGAAAATTATTCATTCAAAAATGAAATAAAATCTCTGCAAAATGAGTTTAAAAAGCTAAGAAATGATTTCCATGCACTAAGTGCCAAACACTCAGTTTCTGAGGACAGAAATGTTCTATCTCTTGCAAAAGTAAATGACCAGATGTCTGAAATTCCAAGAATAAGAAACTATGTGTCTGACCTGCAGGAAAAATTCTCAACCTTAACCATCAATAATGAATTAAATAAGAATGCTGTCAATAAGCTGCATAAAAATAAAGGAAAAAAACCTGAGAAAAGTTCATCCTTTCTTCCTCAAATTTCAACCATTAAACAAACTGACAATGAGTCTGTAAAATCTTTTGCTACTAGCAAAAAATCTTGTGATGGTCATGCACCAGCTGTTTCTGTAAATAATAAAATTTCTGAACACCTGGCTAAACTTCAGGAATTATTAATAATGAATAATTCAAACCAAAAGGTGGACCATCCCAGTAGTCAGAAAAATTGGCCTAAGTTAGACCAATATCCTACCTTTGATGGTGATTCTTCCTCTGATTGGCAACACTTTATCCAAAGAATTGATAATTTAAAGTGATCTTATAAACTACCTGATTAGGAAATTGTTTCTAAGCTAATTTCTTTATTTTCCAATGTAGCCTTGATGTGGTATGAATCTGTTCTTTTAGATAACAATCATTATACATGGAATGATTGGAAATCCTTGATTGAGAATCAGTTTGGTGGTTAAAAATTCAGGTTAGCTCAACAGAGACTGTATGAGAATACTAGATATGTATCCTCCTCTGTTGAAAAGCCCATTGTTTTTCTGATGAAAATAACAAAAATCCTTAGAGCAATTGATCCAAAGATGGATTATGATATTTGGAGAGATAAAATCTTGTATAAATTACCAAATTCTCTTAGGGATTTGATTGTGGCTAGAACTGAGCATGTAAGGGAAAATTCTTCTTTCATTAATATCTGTAATGAGGTACTGCTCAACCATAGATATGAACCAAAGAATTACCTTGGTAAATCTTATAATGATCAGAATAAACCTTCTACAAAGCTCCCAGAAAAATCTGGTAAACCCTCTGCCCCAGTTGCACCTAAAAAATATGCAACAAATACTTGTTATAAATTTAACAAACTGTGGCAGAAGGGTCATGTTTGTGACAAGAAAATTTATCTTGTTGAACAAAATGAAGACACTGATGAAGTTGAACTTGATGTCAATAATTCTTCCAGTGAATGTGAAAGTAATATCTCCTATGAAAATGAATCTGTTAAAGATGTTTTAATGTTGGAACAAGATGTCCATTATTTAAATAATATATCTGAAGAATGTGTATTGGATTTATCTTCAGTAGAAAATGCTGAGATAATTAAAGATATTACTAACAATTCTATTCCTATATCCCCTTTGAAGGCACCTGTTATCATTAATGGTAAAAATGTAGATGTAGTTCTTGATTCTGGTGCTGGAGGAAGTGTAGTGTCTGAAAAAGCTTTGGCTTCAGTGGATAAGGAATATTTGAGTAAATTATTACCTATAACTTCTGAAAAATGGAGAGGGTATGGTTCTACCTTATTTCCTATTGGCAAATACAAAACCTCTGTATTCTTCAAATATAATGGTGGTTTTGTCAGAGCTATTTGTGAGTTTGTTGTCATGAAAAATGATAATTTAAGCAATTGCTATATTATGGGAAATGATATTTTAACCATGTTTGGTGTGAAACTGGACCGAGCAAATAATTGCTTTACCTTAGGAATGAATGGGAAAAGGAAATTCAAAATTTCCTCTCCTAGAACTTCTGGAAATTTGTTGAAATCTTGTAACTCACTGATCCAGTGTAAAGGTAGAACAACAACTGAAATGGATGATTTATTAAATGAAATAAATACTGCTTCTTTTGGTGATCAGTTGACTAGTGAACAAAAAGATTCTATTGTTGCCTCTATTACCTCTTTCCCTATGGCTTTTGCTCATGGCTCTCATGTCTTGGGAATTGTTCTGGAAGAGATGAAAATTACCTTATCCTGTAACTTGAGTGATATTCCTCCTAGTCTTAAGAAAAAACCATATCCTGCTTCTCCAACAAAAAGAAAAGATATTGAAGATAATATTGAAACATTATTAAAAATGAATATCATTGAGAAAGTGGATGTCACCCCCAAATATTGTGTCATCTCCCCAGTCTTGCTTTCTTATGAAAAAGATAAAGCTAGATTATGTGGAGATTACAGAGCTTTAAACACTTATACTGTTGATGATATTTATCCTTTACCCAGAATTAATTCAATACATGCTACCTTGCAAGGTGAAAAATTTATTAGTTGTCTGGATGGTAATAAAGGTTATCATCAAGTTCCAGTTGAGAAAAATTCTCAAAATTTTTTGCTTATTGCTACTCATATGGGAATATATAAGTATGTTAGGATGCCATTTGGCCCTAAAAATGCTCCTTCAGTTTTCCAGAAAGTTATGGATAACACTTTCCATTAAGAAATTATTGAAGGTTGGCTCATGGTTTATATTGATGATATTATTGTTTTTTCTAAAACTTTTGATGAACATATGATTCACTTGAATAGAGTTTTCCAAAAAATGGATGAAATCAATATGACCTTATCTTTAAAAAAGTGTAAATTTGGTTTTCAATCTTTGAAAGTCCTTGGCCATGTTGTGTCAGGCTTACAAATTTGTGTAGACCATAACAAAGTTGCTGCCATTCAAAATGTGAAAGCACCAACTTCTGTAAGAGAAATCTAAAGTTTTTTGGGTATGTGTGGCTATTATAGACAATATATTAAAAATTATCAGGTCATAGCCTTGCCTCTTACAAAACTGACCAGAAAAGATGTTGCTTTTCTCTGGAATAATGACTTTCAAAAAGCTTTTGATACATTAAAAAGTTGCTTAATGACAGCCCCTATATTGGCTCTTCCAGATTTTAACAAGCCATTTGTCCTATATACAGATGCTAGCTTTATTGGTCTGGGTGCTGCCCTTCACCAGAAGCAAATTATTAATGATAAATCCTCAGAAGTTGTAATTTGTTATATTTCAAGAACCTTAAGAAATAGTGAATTGAAATATGGTGCCACTCAATTGGAGTGCTTAGCAGTTTTTTGGGCTCTTGAGAAGCTTCATTACTATTTGGATGACCAAAAATTTGAGTTGGTAACTGACTGTAGTGCTGTGAAGTCCCTCTTAAACCTGAAGACACCTAACAGACATATGTTCAGGTGGCAACTTGCTGTTCAAGAATACAGAAGAAGGATGACAATTATCCATAGATCTGGAAATTCTCACTCCAATGTTGATATGCTCTCCAGATTGCCTCTGCGAAATAATGACTCAAATCCTGCTTATGTACCTGAAAATGATACTGTTCATATCCATGGTATATTTATAGTTGATATGGAAGAGGAGTTATTAAAATTAATACTGGATTCATATGATAAGGATTCTGATTTAAATAAATTGGTTACTATCTTAAATGATCCTAAGAATGCTTCAATTCAAGCATTAATAAAAACTCTTCCTGCAAAGTATCAAAATGCTTTGAATAAAGGAAAGTTTTCTATTGAAGATGGTTATATATATTATAGAAGGAAGCTTACTAATGTAATTGTAATTCCTCCTTCTATGAAAGAAACTATCCTCAAACTTTGTCATGATGACATATTAGCTGGTCATTTTGATCTTGAAAAAACATTGATTAGAATCAAAAACACTGCATGGTGGGCTAATATGTCTGAAGACACAAAATTATATGTTGAATCTTGTGATTCCTGCCAAATATCTAAAAGGTTAACAGGTAAGAGAGCAGGGTTATTACAACATATTGAAGCACCTAATGCTCCCTGGAAAATCATTAATATGGATTTTGTCACTGGTCTTCCTGTTGCAGGTAAAGACAGCTTTAACTCTTGTTGGGTAATAGTAGATAGATTCACAAAAATGTGCAAATTTATTCCAACCCACAAAGATGTATCCACAAAAGAAATAGCTTTCTTATGGTGGTCTTACATGTTTAATATTATTGGTTTTCCAAAAGCCATTATCTCTGATAGGGATCCAAAATTTACTTCTGAGTTTTGGACCTCTTTGATGGATATTTGTGGCTGTGAGTTAAAATTGTCTACAGCTCACCATCCTCAGATTGATGGTCTAGCTGAAAGAATGATTCAAACTCTGGAAGATATGATTACAAGGTATTGTGCCTTTGGTTTAGAATATAAAGACAATGACAGATTTACTCATGATTGGGTCACTCTATTGCCTGGTCTTGAATTTGCATATAATAGCACTGTTCATTCTGTCACTGAGAAAAAGCCTTTTGAGCTTTGGTTGGGTTATGTCCCAAACACTCCTGCTCAGATTCTCAATAATAAATTACCTAAGTTGGAACTACACCCTGGTGTAAAATCTTTTATGCAAATGCAACAGCTATGCAGAAAACATGCTCAGAGCTGTATTGAAAAAGCATTTGAATATGAAAAGAAAAGATGGGATAAATCCCATAAAGAATACACATTTAACAAGGGTGATGAAGTGCTGATCTCTACTGTCCATTTCAATTTACAGGGTAACCAAAAATTAAAAGATCTTTTGTAGGACCATTTGTTGTTAAAAGAATGGTTGGTGATAATGCAGTAGAAGTTGTATTGTATTCTCCATATGATAGGAAACATCCTGTTTTTCCCATTTCTTTGCTTAAGCCTTATACTTCCAACAGTGACTTATTTCCCAAAAGAAGGGGAAGACCTAAGAAAAACCCTCAGGAAGTCACAGAAACAGCAGAAATTGATAAAATTCTCAATGATAGAATTATCACTTCTGAAAGAGGTACTGAATATTTATTGTGATATAAGAACAAATCATCTGAACATGATGCATGGATACCTGGCAAGGAGATTTCAAATCGGCCTACTCTGTTGAAAAAGTACAAAAAGAAAAAATCTTAGCATTTTTTTATTGTTTTTTTTAGAGTGAAGGAGTGTCAGCCAGGTTATTCCAGGCGCCCAGTAAATGATATGTTAACTTATAGGACCTGAAAGAGGGTGTAAGAATTGTATTTAATGTATATAAATTAATATTTTATTGCATAATAAAATTATATAAGTATCTTATTACATATAAGTGTTATATTAATTTTATTGGTTATATAAATTTTTTATACATTTAAATTAAACATAATATATTATATTCTAAAAATGATGGCGCATTTTTTATGTATTTAATAATTATAAATTTATATTTAATTAATTAAAAACATATATTATAATTATAAGTGTAAAATTTACTTATAATATAATTAAATTAATTATTTATATTTATATTTTAAATATCATTTTTTATAGTATTAAACAATAAATAATGACGATTCTTTTGACCCATGAGTGTGTCAGGAAAAAAACAAGTAATTAATCTATACTAAATTGAGATTAATTAAATATTTTGTTGCGTAACAATATTCTTTGTTTCACTTAAAAATCCTTAAATCAGACTGTACAATCTGTTTTGAATTATTTTTCTCATAGTCCATATGTCCCAGGCTTGTTTAGTTATTTACTATTTTTACTTACTGATTTGGGAATTAATTGTGGGAAAATTGGATTCTTAATTGGGGTTTTTAATTATTTGTTTCATATTTTTCTCTA